>CM076673.1:77726529-78186529 GCA_038501925.1 Xenopus petersii | reverse complement strand
AGAGTCTTCCCCCGTGGGTTTTGGGTCTCAAGGGGAGTCGGATGTGCTACCATTACTTGAATTATCGGCCCCCTGCTGTCAGTGAAACGCAGACTTCGGGAGTATGGGCGGTTGCCAGGCTGCCTACATGTTATTTCCCCTACACAGCTTTTATATTACCAAACAGTCCCGATTTCCCTAACGCAGCGCACAGTCCGATATTACTACTTACATCTCCTCCAAAACTGTTAACTGCAGGCCTCTAGCCTCTGTTTTACAGAACATCCAAACGCCGCAAGACTCATCTCGCGAGACTAACGTCACTTACACGTAAGCGAGGTGACGCAAACCGTCGCCACTTGGAGAGATAAGCAACAGAAATTCTGCGGTACACTGTCGGAGGCTATTAGTAAGTCCCAACGCCATTTTTTCTCCTCTGCTCGCACTTTCGTATTGGTTTCCCATCATGTCCTCCACCACCTCAGCTCCTAATTTCCTTATAAATTCCCTTCCTTATAAATAATACTTATTCATGGTTGGCGATAGTACAAATAGCTCAACCAATTTGAACAAGAATGGTTTTGTGCAAACTAGGGTCCAGTGAAATATGTTAGTTTATGTTTTTTCCACGTTTATTGGACATTGTTTCTTACACTAAAAATCTCACACTCAAATATGCGTTATAAATGCCTTAAGGAATTGTTCAATATAAAAATAAAAACTGGGTAAATAGGTTGTGCAAAATAAAAAATTTTTTTCTAATATAGTTAGAAAAGGCTGCTAGTTTGGGTAAGTTAATGATAATGGGGGATTTTAATTCCCCCGATATTGACTGGAACAACAGTATTGCCAGATCAGTTAATGGGAACAAGTTTATAAACTTGTTGCATGATAATTTTATGGCACAGGTTGTTGAGGAGCCAACCAGGAAACATTCTATTCTGGATCTAGTGATTGCAAATGACCCATAACTTTTAGCAAATGTGAAAGTCATTGAACCCCTGGGTAAAAGTGCTTATATCATTTAATGTCTGGTGCAAAAAACAAATATACACTGGGGCAAAAATAACCATGAATTTCAGAAAAGCTAATTTTAGTGCCTTGAGGGCTGTTCTTCAGAGAATTGATTGGGGCATTATGATTTCAGCTAAAACAGTACAGAAATGGTTGTCATTTAAAATGTTATTAAATCATTACTGTTCTCAATTTATTCCCTTAAGGAGTAAATGTAGAAGTTCTAAGAATCACCCTATGGGGCTTAATATAGAAGGAAAGAAGAGGAAGACATTTAAAAGCTACACATCTGCTGGGACAGAAGCTGCATTTAATGAATACACTATAATAAATGTTGTAAATCAGCAATCCGGAAGGCAAAGAAAGGAAATGAAGAGTGCATTGTGGCGGAGGAGAAGACTAACCCCAAAAAGTTTTTTAAATATATTGATGTTAAAAGATGCAGGTTGAGAGTGTTGCTCCATTAAATAATGGTACCAGTATGGTTGTAACAGATACAGAAAAGGCAAATGTGATAAATCAGTTCTTTTCTTCAGTGTATACAATAGAGGAGTCTGAATTCCCAGGCATACTTCAAAGCTGCACTGATGGCTCAGCTCAATCTATTCAGTGGCTGACTCAGGATATGATGCATAAAGCTTTAATAAAAATTAATGTAAACAAGGCTCCAGGGCCTGTTGGCATACACCCCTGGGTTCTAAGAGAGCTTAGTTCAGTTTTGGACCAGCCCCTATTTCTGATTTTCTCAGTTTCACTTTCATCTGGTATGGTGCCTATGGATTGGAGAAAAGCTGATGTTATTCCAATATTTAAAAAGGGATTACGATCTCAGCCTGGCAATTATAGGCCAGTAAATTTGACATCTGTGGTGGGCAAATTATTTGAAGGATTGTTAAGGGATTATATTCAAAATGTTGTCCTTTGTAAAAGGTATGGAAAATCTTAGCTATGAGGAAAGACTGGCCAAATTAGGGATGTTCACGCTGGAGAAGAGGCGCTTAAGGGGAGATATGATATGTATAAATATATGAGGGGTTCATATTATAATCTCTCTAATACTTTCTTTACCAATAGGTCTTTCCAGCTGAGACGAGGTCACCCATTCCGATTAGAAGAAAAGAGGTTCCAGCTAAATATTCAGAAGGGGTTTATTTTTTTTAACAACAAATTTTTCAGTATAATTGGCACATTTACAGATAGCATATAAAACAATTAAGAGAGGATTAGTCCAGCAAGTTGTACAGTAATATAGCATCACATTATCATAATACCCAATCCAAGTTATCTATTCCAATCATACTAACTATTATAATTATATAACAATAAGCAAAGGGGCAAGGGAGAAATAATAATGAAAAAAAAGGGGGGGGATAAAGGGGGAAAAAAGTAAAATCTTCCTCTCACAAAACCATCAGGTACCATTATCCTTAACATTGTAATCAGCTATAGATAGAATCAACAATTTAAGACTTCTCCAGTTGGGAATAAACTTGCCAAGGACGCCATATGTCACAGAATTGTTTATATTTCCCTAAGGATTGTGCTGTTAATTTCTCATATAGACATACCCTCATCATCCTTTCTTTGACTTTATTAAATTGTAAATATTGAGTCTGCTGCAATTGTTTGTTTTGTTGCATTAAATATATATGTGATCAGGGAATGCTCGTTCTTGGCAATACCCTCAATTGGTTTATGCAACAACGCTTCCCATGGGTTCTTGGGAGAAGTTACCCCCAATATGCTATCCAACATGGCGTATACTCTATGCCAAAAGTCACTTGACCTTGGGACATCTCCACCAAATATGAGCCATTGTACCTGCTTCTTGGCACCCCCTAAAACAATTAGCATTATAATCTGGAACCCATTTTGCAATTCATGCAGGACCTAGATACCATCTGGTTAAAACTTTTAAGAGAGGTTTCCTGAATATCTGAACTAAGGGAACAATGAGCTATACTGAGAAAAATGGATTTCCAATCAGCCTCCTCTAAAGTTAAATTCAATTCCCTTTCCCAGGCTTTAACATATTTTAACTCTTTAGGAGGAGTAGTATTGGTCCAATTATCATAAAAAATAGATATAACTCTAAATTGGGGATATTTGATGCAAAATAGTTCAAATTGGGTAGGGGCACTGTAAGTTGTAATCTGAGAGAGCGATTGAATGGTGCCGAATTTGAAGATAACGATAATGATCCGATTGCGGTATCTCAAATTTCTGTTGTAATTTAGTTATTGATATAATTTTTCCTTCATAAATAACGTTATAGATAGTTGTTAAACCCTTCTCAATCCATCATTGGAAAGAGTTAGATGAAGAACCCGAGGGGAAAGCAGGATTTGTCAAATTAGCTGATAGCAGGGATATGCTCAGACATGAGCCTCATATGTCTTTTATAATGTTCCCAGACCCTAAGGGAATGTGCCAAAACAGGGTTCAATATTGGCTGTCGATCCCTTGAAAAAAGCGAAAGCAAGTTATGTAATGGAATTTCTGGAATAGTGCATTGTTCTATATTCACCTATTGTGAATAGATAGGGTCAACATGCCTTTTAACCAATTGACTCAGCAGCTTGGAAATATTTAGTGAAAGCCCATAGGAGGGTCTACCGGTAATGTTTGAAATAGATATACAGCCAATGGCAGTGACGATTTCACTCTAGTAAACAGAGGTAAGTAATTAGCATCAGCTGCCTGATGATATTGTGGCATAATGTTTACACCTAAATAGTCCAAATGTGGTAACGCCCAATTAAAATCAAAATTACTTTGCAATAACTTAAGCAAAGGTGGGGCGAGATTAATGTTGAGAGCCTTAGGTTTAGCCAAATTAATCTGGAGGCCTGAAATTCTACCAAACTTCCCTAATAGATTATATAAATTGGGGAGGGATGTCATGGGCCTTGACAAAGTACGGAAAGTATTAAATCATTAGCAAATAAAGTGCATTTATATTCCCTAGTTCCAATGGAAGTACCTGATATATCTAAAGAAGCCCTTATTAAAGCTGCAAGCGGTTCTATGGCCAAGAGAAAGAGGGTTGGGGACAATGGGCAATCCTGGCACGTGCCCCTATGTATTTTAAATGGTTGGGAAAGGAGGCCCAAGGTTCTAATTTGAGCCGTGTGGGTATTATAGAGAGCAGAAATATAATTTAAAAAAGGTATTGGGAAATCCATATGGTGTAAAATATTAAATATTCCCAGTCCACCGAATCGAACGCCTTCTCCAGATCCAGGGATAAGATCATAGAGGAGTCGTTCGAGCAAACCAAATAATATTAAACAATTTGCTGATTTCATATGTATGCTTTCCTGGGACAAAACCAGATTGGTCCATATCAATAAGAGAATGAATAAACGTATTTAAATGTAATACCAGGACCTTCGCTAAAATTTTAACATTCAAGTTGAGAATTGTAATTGGCCTATTGCCTTTATGGTAATATTTTTGACCAGGCCATCTAAGGGCTCTTACTCACGAGCGTTTCTTCATGCGCTCCCCTGCGCTCCGTTTGGCTGCGTTCAGCCGCAGGGGAGCGCAGGTCTAGACGCTGCTAATATCTTTCTATGTGCCTGTACTCACACAGGCGCATGTAAGCGCTGAACCATTGAAAAACGCAGAAAAATGCAGCATGCTGCATTTTTCCTGCGTTCAGCGTTTACATGCGCCTGTGTCAGTACAGGCACATAGAAAGATATTAGCAGCGTCTAGACCTGCGCTCCCCTGCGGCTGAACGCAGCCAAACGGAGCGCAGGGGAGCGCATGAAGAAACGCTCGTGAGTAAGAGCCCTAAGGGAACACTCGGCTCTCTGCAGTAACAGAATATGTAAAGATTCTCTAATTTTAGTAATCTCAGCGTAATTAATCAATGTTGGATTGTTTTTGTGAAGTCATGGTATTAATGGCTACTAATCTAGCCTTTTTACGGGATGCAGCTTGTATGAGCATTACTTAGATAAACTGTGGGACAAAAGGTTTTTTTTACAGTGAGAGCTGTGAAGATGTGGAGTTCTCTCCCTGAACCAGTTGTACTGGCTGATACATTAGATAGCTTTAAGAAGGGGTTGGATGGCTTTTTACCAAGTGAAGGAATACAGGGTTATGGAAGATAGCTCATAGTACAAGTTGATCCAGGGACTAGTCCGATTGGCATTTTGGATTTAGGAAGGAATTTTTTCACCCTCTGAGGCAAATTGGAGAGGCTTCAGATGGGTTTTTTTTGCTTTCCTCTTGATCTCAACTGGCAGATAGGCAGGTTAAAAAAGTAAAAAGGATGAACTTGAAGGACGTGTGTCTTTTTTCAACCTAACTTACTATGTTGCCATGATTTTAGCAAACTTCAGTCAAACTTCAGCCTCTTCTGATGTTTCCTGGTGTATACAATAGAGGAGTCAGAGTTCCCAGACTCACTTCATAGCTGCACTGTTAACATAGCTCAATCTAGTCAGTTGCTGACTTAGGATATTGTTCATAAAGCTTTAATAAAAATGAATGTTAACAAGGTGCCAGGGCCAGATGGATTACACCCTGAGTACTGAGAGAGCTTAGATCAGTTTTAGACCGGCCTCTATGATTTTCTCAGATTAACTTCCATCTGGTATGGTACCTATGGACTGGAGGAAAGCTGATGTCATTCCAATATTTAAAAATGGATTAGGATCTCAGCCTGGCCATTATAGGCCGGTAAGTTTGACATTGGTGGTTGGCAAATTATTTGAAGGCTTGTTAAGGGATCATATTCAAATCAGCAATCAGCATGGCTTTATGAAGGATAGGCCATGTCTGACAAATCTGAAGTGTTTGATACAGTGTCCTACAAACAATTGCTTTCTAACTAAGGGCTGTTGGGCTTAATGAATGTTTGCACATGGATAGGAAACTAGCTACCAGATAGGGTACAGAGGGTGGTTCCATATAGCGCAATAGAAGGTATAGGGCACTCTAGAACCAACATGCAGATCAGACCAAAATTTTTTGTTAAAAAGTAGAAAAAATCTTTATTTAGACAATCATTTCAAGCTTTATGATTTTCTTGTCCATTTGACACTTAGGACCAGATTTATCAAAATGTGAGATCAGAACTCACAGAAAAACTCACTCACGTTCTATTTATTCCTATGGGATTTTTAAAAGCATATTTATCAAATGGTGAACTCCATTGATAAATACGATTCCAAAAATTCAATGGTACATTCTCTACTTGGAGTAAGGTTCTTAGTGGATTCGGTATTGGGTCCACTTCTTTTTAACTTGTTTATTACTTAAGGAAGGGTATTGTAAATAATGTATGTGTTTGCAGATGACACAAAATTATGCAGCCCAATTAATTCCATCCAGGACGTGGCTTCCTTGCTACAGGATCTCGAAAAACTGGGCAGCCAAGTATCAGATGAGATTCAATGTTGATAAATGTAAAGTCATGCACCTGGGATGTAAAAATATCCAAGTCACTGATAACGTTAATGGAACTGCACTACGCAAATCCATAATGGACCTTGCGGTTTCTGGCTTGATGCTTTAACTGCTGGGCCAGGTGAGCAGCCTGCGGGGTTTCTCACTCTTATGTTACCTGGTCTTTGCAGCCCTAGCCCAGCAGCAGCCTGATTGGTTTGCAGTCAGTCAGGGCTGACTCTGCCCTATTTAAGGCCAATCCTTGTCACATGCCTTGCAAGAGCATTGGCTGCCTACACTAGAATTGTGGCATTGCCCCTAGCTAAAGGTTCCAGCTCTAGCCTAGTATTTATTCTACCTTGTCTTGTCTGATCCCTTCCCTGTCTTGCTCTGAACGTTTTCTTGTTTACCTTGCCTTGATCTGCCTTGCCTTCCCCTCCTGGTTCTGCTCCAGTCCTGCTTTAACCTGTGCCTTGACCCTGATCTTGCCTTGACCCTGATCTTGCCTTGCCTGTTCCTGCTTCCTGTCCTGTTCCGACATGTACCTGTACCCTGTCTTATATCTTCCCTCATTTCACTCTGTATCTTGCTCTGCCTTTTCCTCCCATCTCCTGCTATTGGTTCCAGTCCTTCTGCTCCAGTCCTCCTGCATTCAATCCCAAGTCTGATCGGTTCTACGACTGCACTGTCCTGTCCTATACTTCCAGTCTGCTCCTGATCTACACCAGCTCCATCCGGCTCCTACTCATTCTGCTCCTGTCCCAACTCATCGCCCTCATCCAGTCCAGTCCTGATGTTCGCCCTCTCTGTCCTGTTCTGATCTTCGCCCTGCTACGTCCTGTTCCACTCTGTACCTGTTCCCATCCTCGCAGGGAGGCAATGTCCCTAGCTATGGGTTCCTGTTCTAGCCTCCTTCCTATTCTGCCTTGCCTTGTCTTGTCTGAATCCTTCCCTCTTTGTCCTGCCTGATTCTGAACCTTGTCCTTTCTTGATCTGCCTTATCTTCCTTCCCCTTCCAGTTCTAATCCGGTCCTGCTTTAAACCTTGATATTTCCTTGCTCTCGCTCCAAACCTAATCTTGCCTTGAACTTGACCTGACCTTGTCTTTCTGGTTCCTGCTTCCTGTTCTGACCTTTACCCTATCTTTGTCTTCCCTCCTCACACTCTGCATCTTGCCCTGCTGTAAGACTCTCCAGGATATCATCATGGGTCCTTACCTTAAGGTGTACCAGTCCCCTTTTGTCCTTTCACACTGCGTCACTTTGCTGTGGCGCAGGGCATAACATCAGAGACTTGTGTCACTAATTGTATGCACTGACATAATATTTGGGAACCAAATTTAAATGTTTACTGTTTAAGAGGTTTGCCCTGCTAACCTTGCCTAGGATGGCTTCTGATAAAATCTACTGCTAACTTTGCCAAATATGGTTTTATGGGTTTTTTTATGATTTTTGCTGCCTGCCTTGACCTTTTTGCCTGTTTTCTGTGACTTTGTCTAATCCTTGCTGGTACATTGTGTTTACAACTATTCTCTGTAGTGTTCATATTCCCTGTTAGTATCCACAGCAGAGAGTCTCCAGCCACAATAGAACTTTGGTGCAGACTGGTACCAACATGGGTGTTCATGAAAGCGTTCCTTCCAGCTCCCTCCTAGAGTTCATGCCAGAGTGTGTTGCTAAAAGCTTGAGACCAAAATATACACCAATAAAATGCCAAGCATGCAATGGCAGGTTTAGCCGGGCATGTTTATAAAGTGCAGGGGTTTACCCTGCTTCACCTGCCATATCATGTTTGGTATTTTATTTGTGTAGTTACTTGGGAGAGGTGCTGACCTCTCTAACCAGCATAAGTCAATTATTCAATTGAGAGGCTGTGGGAAAGATAAGCAGTTGTTCTATATGAGACCAAAATTAGGGATGGGCGAATTTGACCCGTTTCGTTTCGCCAAAAATTTGTCAATGGCGTCACAAGTCTATGGGCATCAAAAAAATGTTGACGCGCGCCTTTTTTTGTCGCATGCCGTCATACAATTCTATGAGCATCATTTCCACAGAGAAACAAGACGAAAAAATTTGCCCATCCCTAACCAAACTATGTCATGAAATGTCTGTCATAGCCAGGGCCAGAATGATGGGGGGGGGGATGCTGGGCCCTTTAAGAGTCCTACCCATAGTCCGGGCTCTCTTGCCCCCCCCCCCGTTGCTGCTTACATGTGCACAGTTAGACAAGGTTGCCAGCCAGGTTGCCTAGGGTACCTGGACAATTTGGCCTCTGGTCATGAAACAGTTGTGCACTTAGTGCTTCTAATGCTGCGATACCAACTCTGTAAAAGCTGTGTTTTTGTTGAGTCTGCATGGTATGTGGGTGCATGGCCATACATTTTAAATCCATGCTTGCACAGCAGTCCCTCTTTCTATTTTTCAAATGTTGGGAGATATGTATCCTGTCAATACAGACATATGGGGGTAAACCTTGGCTCCTTCTCTTAAAAGGCAATTTTAGTGTAGTTTGGAATTATAGTTTTATTTTTTTAGAAAGCAGGTGGAGGTTGCTTCCTTTGGGATTGGGAAGTACTCCCTCTCCTTACCAACATCTGTTTGCTAAGTTGGGAAATCATGGCTGGTGGCTACCATTATTGGGTTCCCTGAAGCCCTTACCCAGGTATTTAGGCATTGGAGGGCATAAGAGGATTATAGAGATCTTCAGGAAACCTACCCACAGTTTGACTCCCAACATCTACTAGATCACAAACTGGGGGTCATCAAAACTCTACATCACAGAGCAGACAAGACCCCCACCAGCACAGAGGCTAAGTTGAAAGAGATGAAACATCTCAAAGGGGCCCTGAAGACATGTGGGTATCCAGATTGGGCTTTTGTGAAAACCGGTGGAAAAAGAAGCAATATCACCAAGACTACTGGTGAAAGTGGAAAACAGGACAGGGGAAAGAACTGTAGCTGGGTTGTTAATAAACACCACATTCATATCTGCTTTAAACCCAGCAACACACTGAGGCAGCAACTAGTTCACCTAAAAGACCCCATCCCAAAGCACAAGAAGAGTAACATTGTGTGCAGTGCAGTGCAGTGAGGAATGCTCTGATTTGTATGTGGGGGAAACCAAACAACAGTTACACCACCGTATGCGCAGCACAGAAGAGCCAGCTCCTCCAGTCCATATTCTAGACTGGGAGAGCAAAAGGTGTTAAAGAAGCCATGTATGTAAAAACTGAAAAATCAAGTCTGAATAGAGGTGTGGGGGGTGCAACATCTATTGTCTGCCACATAAAATGCTGTTTTGGCACCTCTCCATGGAAGGTTTTATAACACATCAAAGCTCCAATCTTCCTAATACAATCAACACCTAATTTAATGACATCATTGTGGATTATAATAAACTGATTATGCTGATTGGAGCAACATTCCAGATGATATATCCAGAAGGATGGTTTACAAGTTATTCTGAATTGAGTAAGCCAGTTGGATGACTGGTGAAACATCTTCAAGGAGAAAAAAACACAGCAAGTCACTTATTTCTATAGATATACCATGACCTGGAAGAATGAGAGTCTTTACAAACATATTGGCAATGTCCCTTTCAATGTTAAGTAGCCGAAAGGAATCCAGCAATTCCTGTCCAATCATATAGATCTTTAACTTTTTTTACTATTTTCATCTTAGAGAACACCCTTTCACAGGACACCTGAGTGCAAGTCAAAGTTAGTAGTGTTTGATACACAGCAAAGAGGTTGATGTATGCAGCAGAATGTAAGTGGTCATACAGAAGTAACAGGTCAGACAGTTTTCACATACACACTTTTTTTCTGAAGTGTAAGATTTTGAAACTAATCAATCTATTTCTTGTCGAGATAAGGTAGCGGTGGGCACTTTCAGTGGCTTCTTCCAAGATATCATCTGAGATTGTAGGTAAAGCCCTTTGCCAATTTAGATGGGCCAGTTGGAAGGGAGAGACCTTCGCCTCGTGTTACTGATATGAAATTTGTTGTAAGTTGGGTTGTACCCATTGAATTGGGCTTTAAATGCATGTTTCAGTTGCATGTGCCTTAAGGGGTCTATAGGGGTACCTGGTGTTTTCTCCTGTAGTTGCAGGAGGTTAGGAAAGGCTCCTTGTTCCATCAGGTCTCCTAATTTTTTGATCTGCATATTGGGCCATTAAATAAAATCTGGGAGGTAGTGGAGATGGGGAAGATGTGAATTGTGGGGTATGTGGGGATAAAATATATGGGGTTACTTTGTTCACCTTTTGGTATTATATAGTTGGGGCGTTTCTGAAGAAGCATAGGAACTTTGGGAGATAGATCATTTTAAAAATGTTAATTTTCCCCCACATGGTGAGTGGAAGTTTCTGCCATTGGACAGTGATTGCCGTGAGGAGTCAATGGGTGAAAACGAGGAGTCAACCGGGGGCAATAGATCCCAGAGGCCTGGAATGGAACAACAAAAACAAAAAGAAACATGCAATGTTCTAAATTTGTCCAAATATAAGTTAACAGATGGGGAGATGAAGGTGCTGAATTATGGTCTAAATTTTGTACCCGACCATGATATGGAGACTTTTGACACTGTGCTTGAGATTAATAATTTTGTACGTAAATTGACACTGATGAGACACTTTAACACTGTTTTCTCTGACTCTGATGGATATCACGATCAGTGTTTAGACGTCTCCCCCTCTCAAGAGAGTGAGACCGGGATATCTCGGGATATACTTAAGAATGATCATAATCCCAGACATACGAATGGTTTGTTATCCTTTAGGGAGAGGTGTACCCTGAATACTTTGGAGGATTTACTGGTCGAGTCTAATAATTCAACTAATGTGGATGTCCCTACTGTACACACTGATTTGGGAAATAAATCCAGCTTTTATCCCATACATAGTAGGGGCATCTATATAGATACATTTCAAAAATTGGTCACTGATGAATTGTCCAAATTTAATTATGGGGGTAGTTCCGAATCTAATAATTTGAGCAATCAGGAGCGGAAAGCTATCTCTACTTTAAGATCAAATAAGATGATAGTTATAAAAAATGCAGATAAGGGAAACTCAGTGGTTGTATTGGATGCAGATTATTATAAAATGGAGGCTATTAGACAATTGAGCGATAGGGAGACCTATGAGCCTTTGGCCCATGACCCCACCAGTACTTTTGGAACTAGGTTAAGCTCTCTTTTGGACTGGGTAAATGAGTCAATTTTGACTGATAAAGAGTTCAAGTATCTAAATTGTACTGCTCCAGTTATGTTTTTGTTCAATTCTTCACTGGTTGCCCACAGTTCATAAGTCTATCACCAATGTGAATGGTAGACCGAGTCTCTGGTATAGGGTCTTTAAACGAGCATTTGTCCGAATATGTGGATAGTCTTCTACTTCCTATGGTTTTTGAGCTACCCGTTTCTTGCGGGACAGTTTAGACTGCATTAATAAAATACAGCAGATGACATGGAACCCTTCCTACATGTGGGTCACCATGGATGTAGCCTCTTTGTATTCTTCCATTGAACATACACGGGGCTTCAAATTCTGGCTGGAACATTTGAATTTCTATCCAGATGTTCAGAATGATTTTTTGATACAGGCCTTGCAATATCTCCTTAACAGTAATTATTTCATGTTCAATGGTTCCCATTATCTCCAGAAGCGAGGGATGGCTATGGGGGCGCGGTTTGCACCCTCATATGCCAAACTTTTTATGGGGTACTTGGAACGCCTTTTTATTTATGGTGAACATAATCCATTTCGATCGCATATAATCTGTTTTTTTAGCTATGTCGACGATCTGATCTTGATTTGGGATGGTGATTCACTTTTACCAGCGAACACAGCCCCACCACTATGTCCTTTTTGGACATTAATTTTATCATTGAGTGCAATAAGATCCTTACAGATTTATTTCCTAACCTATTACCAGAAATACCCTTCTGCATGCTGCTAGCTGTCATCCCACCAATGTGTTGCAGGGTGTCCCAGTGGGTCAGTTCCTGCGTTTACGCAGGATCTGTACCACCTGGGACTCCTTCAACCAACAAGCTATGCAGCTATGGGATAGATTTATACAGCGTGCGTATAAATTCTGGGATGTCAAAAATGAATATGATAGAGCTGTGGGAGCTAATCGTCATGATCTTTTGGTGTCCAAAAAGTAGAATAATATACAGGACAGATCCAACAATAGAATTAAAGGGGAACTATTGCGAAAATCTAATTTTCCCAGTGGATACATAGGATGAAAATAACAATATTCTCAAATTTATTCATTTAACGGAAATGCTTACTTTTTGAAAGGCATTCAATAATATTACAGTGAGTTAGAATGCTTTCTCTGAGAGCCAGTTCAAGCAATTGCTAAATGGGAGTGGCTATACCCCAACTGTGATGTCACGTAGCAACTAGCAAAGTCCCACCCTCTTCATGCTGAATTCAAAGCATCCACACACCAACTGCATTCTCTGGAATTCTGAGAACAGTAAGGCTGTTATTCTTTTATAGTGTGAAAATGTTGATTTTATTGGCAGAATGAGGTTTTTGCATACTCCCAGATCAAAGCCTGCCACTCCTATCTCTCTCACACTCACCCCTGCCACTCATATCTCACTCACCCCTGCCATGCTTACCTTCTACTCTCACCCCAGCCACTCCTATCTCTCTCACTCTCACCCCAGCCACTCCTATCTCTCTCACACTCACCCCAGCCACTCCTATCTCTCTCACACTCACCCCAGCCACTCCTATCACACTCACCCAGCCACTCCTATCTCTCTCACACTCACCCCAGCCACTCCTATCTCTCTCACACTCACCCCAGCCACTCCTATCTCTCTCACACTCACCCTGCCACTCCTATCTCTCTCACACTCACCACTGCCACTCCTCTCTCACACTCACCCCAGCCACCCCTATCTCTTTCACACTCAACCCAGCCACTAATATCTCTCTCACACTCACCCCTGCCACTCCTATCTCTCATACTCACCACTGCCACTCCTTTCTCTCTCACACTCACCCCAGCCACTAATATCTCTCTCACACTCACCCCTGCCACTCCTATCTCTCTCACACTCACCCCTGCCACTCATCTCTCACTTACACTCACCCCTGCCATGCTTACCTTCTACTCTTACTCACCCAGCCACTTCTCTCTCACACTCACCCCTGCCACTCCTATCTCTCTCGCACTCACCCCTGCCACTCATCTCTCACTTACACTCACCCCTGCCATGCTTACCTTCTACTCTTACTCACCCAGCCACTTCTCTCTCACACTCACCCCAGCCACTCCTATCTCTCTCACACAAACCCCTGCCATGCTTAGCTTCTACTCTCACACTCACCCCAGCCACTCCTTTCTCTCTCACACTCACCCCTGCCACTCCTATCTCTCTTACACTCACCCTTGCCATGCTTACCTTCTACTCTTACACTCACCCCAGCCACTCCTATCTCTCTCACACTCACCCTAGCCACTCCTTTCTCTCTCACACTCACCCCTGCCACTCCTATCTCTCTTACACTCACCCTTGCCATGCTTACCTTCTACTCTCACACTCACCCCTGCCACTCCTATCTCTCTCATACTCACCCCCAATTGACTCCAAACAGGTTCTAGGAGGTCCACCATAGGCTAAAACAGCAATTCGGCTGGTTTTAGATGGTGAATTGTTCAAGTCAAAGTTTTTAAAGAGACAGCATATGATAAATTTCGATATTCGAAAATCGATATTTGAAAAGCTACATTTTTTCAAATTCTAATAATCCTATTCGATAGTCGAAGTACACAAAAATAGCTCGAAATTTGAATTTTTTTTACTTTGAATTTGTACTTCAACCCTTGATAAATCTGCCCCTGCTCAATTTAGGAGCATTTTCTGAGAAGAAACCTTTAGTTTACCTAGGAAAACTATACATAGTTTTTTTCCGTAGAAAATAAGCTTTCTAAATTTGATTTTTCATGTATTTCCACCTCTTTTTTGAAAAATACACATTCTGATGATTCCAAAATGGGTAACTATATCTCTCTACTCCTAACTACCAAACATCAATGTGGTTCTTATAAAAATGTATTAAAATTCTGAAAAATCACTTCAAAGGTTTTATTTTTCTGCTTCGCATATCCCACACTGTATTAGGTACCCTGAATATAATTGCCAGGGGTCCACTGAACAGTTTGATGCCCGTTGTGCATAGGTTTACCAAAGTATCTGGCATTTAGATGCCCCAAAATGAAGTTAGTGCATACACTCAGTGGCGGACCAAGCCAGCAGGGTGCCCTAGGCAGCCCTGCCGGCTACATCGCCTCCCCCCTAGTGCGCGCACATGAACGTGCATGCACAGGAGAGTGCATTCATGTTCAGATGACAGCAGCAAAGCTGTAATAGCTGCCGAGCTGAGGGAAACAACAGCCCAAACTAGGGGACGGCAGTAGAAGAGGTACTTACTTGGCACCCCTTTACTTTTGCGCCATAGGCACGTGCCTCTTCCTACTCCTAGTTCCAGCCCTGCATACACTGCCTGATTAATGTTTGGTAAAAGTGGCAAATATGTAAGTCATCCCAAGAAAACATCATATTTTTAGAAAAAACACATTCTGACAAATCTAAAATAGGTAATAGGTGCCAGGGGTCTACTGAATAGTTTGATGCCTTAATTCATAGATTTACCAAACCACCAAATTCAAATAGTACATATGAATTTTCAGGACACTCTTGACTGTTACAATATAAGCACCCGGCACGTGTATTACATTAGAAAACCATATATTTTCCGAAAGTACACATTCCAACTAATCCAAAACGGGTAAATATGTCTTTCTACTGCAAACTACCAAGCTGCAAAGTTATGCTAAACATAATGCCTTTTATTCAATTTCCGAAAATCATCACAAAGCTTGCATTCTACCCCATTTTTTACCCCACATTTTGTAACGTATCAGCATAGGGTCTGAACTACACGGTACAAAGAACAGTGGTGAATGCTATATAATCATAAAAGCCAATAAAACCACAAAAATCAATGCTTTTTTTTTTCCGGCTGGTGTAATCAGCAGTCTTAATCACTGTTTGACTATTTTAGCATGGCCAAATATGTTTTACAGAAACAAACAAGCGAACAACACCTATGCAGAGCTGAAAATGCAATAAAATAGCTTAACATGCAATAAAATGGCTAAAAATGCACCAAAATTGCAATACCATCCCTAAAATAACATACAAAAGGTATTGCACAGTACGGTATGCTATTGACAATGGCAATAAAACATTTTTTTTCAAACAAAGTGCAGGTGCAAGTGAGTGTGCAGTGTCGGACTGGCCCGGCGGAACACGGGGAAACAACCAGTCCCCTCTCCCGATCAGATTCGCATGCGCTCAGCACCTGTTGATTTAAGAGCGCCGCGGCACCTCCATGCAGGTGCTCGGCGCATGATATAGGGGCGCTAGGGGTCGGAGCAGGCCCTAGACATTAGCCCTGGTGAGCCCTGGGCCCTCAGTTTGACCCTGTGAGTTTGTGACCCCCCCCCCCCATCCCAAAAAATGCATGTATGCATGTATGTTTTAGTGTGAATGTAAGTGTGTTTCAGTTTAAGTGTGTGTGTGTAAGTGTAACACTAACCTTGAAAACGCATGACAATCCATCTGGGGTTGCAGGAGGGGGTCCCACAAAGAGGAGGCAGAAGTCTTCAGTGAAGATCCAGTGAGTGGTTTGTGTTACTGTTGGCGGGTATAGGAAGTGCAGACAGCAGCAGTACACCTAGAATTCACGGCTCATGGCCATCCGTTGCCAACAGCGCGATAACTCACAATGCTGCTCCGTTGAGTGGCGCATGCGCAATAAGACGCTGAAGCGCCCATTACTAAACGTCCATCCTGAATGCGCTATGCGCATGCGCGAACTTCCGGGTAAGCCTTAAAGGGGCGGGATGGTGCCAAAAAAAGTTTTTTAAACCCCCAAAGCTGCTACACTGAATCTGTATGTGACTGGTTGCTGCTTCTGAAGGCAGAACAAGTGTGTATTGACTATATCACTGGTCCCAGGTGTAAGTAGTTACCTATGGGAGTTTTTCAACGCTGGGAGCTCAGGTTAATTAAACAAAGTAACCTGTTATATGCATATGTTTTGCAGGCTGTCTGTAATGAGTCACAGATGTTCGCATTCAAGCTCCAGAGGGTAAGCATGGATGGAGAGAGAGAGATTATGGGACTATAAAAGCTTCAGACTGTAAGTAAAATGCAATTTTTTTCCTTACAGAAGTTCGTCACACAGAGATGAACCTAGCAGAAGCAAAAGCTCAAGAAAAGAATGCATGGCTTGTGACACTCCTGCCATGCCAGATAAAAGGCTATGTAAAAAATGCATGACAGATGCGAGCGAACCAGCTCAAGAACAAATGGCTAACATGATGGACTGGATGCAATCCACCTTCAAACAGTCCATGGCTACAATGGTGGATGAAGTGACGGGTAAAGTCATGAAAAACCTGACTAAACAGGGTGTTACACCACGAGATAGTGACAAAACCTCAGTTAGAGGAACTGAGGATTTGGAAAACTCAAGCACAGAAGGTGAGGTACCTCTCTCCGATTCGGAAACAGAAGAGATAGAGGATACCACATTCAACATCGAATTTATTGAACCTCTGATAAGACACATGAGGGCTATACTGGACCTAGATGAGGATCCCATACCGAAACAAGACAAAATGTTCAAATCAAGTAAAAGGGCTCAAATGTTCCCAGTACATGAAGTAATTTCTAAAATGATTCAATCAGAATGGGAAAATCCAGATAAAAAACTGGGGGAATCCAAACGCTTTACTAAAATGTATCCTTTTTCAGAGCAAGATGTAAAAAACTGGGTGTCTACACCAAAAGTGGATGCTGCGATCACCAGAATAGCCCAGCGAACCACACTACCCGTGGATGAAGGAGTATCCTAAAAGATGCCATGGAACGAAGGCAAGATGCCATATTAAAAAAGATGTTCTTGGTAGGAGGGATGGCATACAAGATTGCGGTAGCTACCACCTCACTGGCTAGAGCTAATAGCATATGGATCATGGATATGGAAAATGCCATCAAGTCAGGAGCAGATAAAGAAAATTTACTGGACATTGTCCAAGATATAAAGACAGCTAATAACTTTACAGCTGAAGCTTCGCTTGATGGGTCAAGAATGGCAGCTAAATCAATGGGAATGGCAGTGGCAGCCAGAAGGGCTTTGTGACTGCGTCATTGGCAAGCAGACTCCCAGTCTAAGCACAATTTATGTTCTTTAGCATTTAAAGGAAAATTCCTTTTTGGAGAACGCTTAGATCAGATTATTTCTAAAGCTTCAACAGGAAAATCTGCTTTCTTGCCACAGGATAGAAAAGAAAGCTTTACAGGAATTGGTCCAGGGACCAAAAACCCTCCCTTCATGACACAAAGCAGTACAAGCCAGGAAAACCGTTTTTTCGACAACCCTGGAGATCCAGGTTTCCAAATCAAGATAAAATAGAACAAAAAAACAGAGAAAAAGTCAGCATTAAGTTGCGCAAGCCCCTCTGGCCCAAGTGGGAGGCAGAGTACAAGCCTTTGGGACAGTGTGGGCTCAACATGTAACAGACTCATGGGTCCTCAACACAATTTCAAATGGGTATGTTTTTCACCTAAAAACCCCCCCAAAAGGAGCTTTGTGTCATCCGAAAAGAGAAGGTCAGAACAAGACATGAAAAACATCAAAATTGCCCTATCGGATCTTCTAGCCAAAAGAGTCATAGAGAAAGTACCAATACAAGAACATTTCTCAGGCATATATTCTCACCTATTTTTAAAGCAAAAGCAAAATGGAGCATTTCGGGCGATTCTCAACCTAAAGACCCTCAATCAACATCTAAAGGTACAAACCTTCAAGATGGAGTCGATGAGAATAATCGCCATGCACATCTGCCCTGGAGACTGGATGGCAAAGATATATCTCCTAGATGCATACTTGCACATACCCATATGGGAACCACACAGAAAATTTCTCAGTTTCCTGATTCTGGGGAAGCACTACCAGTATCGAGCCATACCCTTTGGCCTATCAACAGGGCCTAGAGTTTTCACCAAAATCCTGGCCCCACTTCTGGAACATCTCCGAATAGAAGGAGTTCAAATCTTCGGATACCTGGACGACCTTTTCATCAAAGCTCCAACATCCCAGACACTGACCGAACACCTAAAGAAGGTGGAATCCACCCTGTCAAATTGGGGGTGGTTGATAAACTGGGACAAATCTGTACTAACACCAACCCAGTGTTCCTGGGAACTTTGATAAATACAAAAGAAGGGTGTCTGAGCCTCCCTCAGGAAAAGATACCCGACATCCAGAGTCAAGTAAAACGACTCTGTTCAAACCCAAATCCATCAGCAAAAACTTGTCAGCAAATTTTGGGGAAACTCAGCTCCACAATGGACATCGGTCAGATGGAGCAGAATCCACACAAGAACACTGCAAAGAGAATTTCTGACGCAATGGAGCAAAGACCACTTAAAACCACAACAAATTATCAGCCTATCGAGAAACACTATACATTCTCTAGCTTGGTGGCTGAAGGAACAGAATCTGAAAATACCTATTTTACTGAAACCTCGGGCCTGGGAAATCATCACTACGGATGCCAGCAGATTAGGCTGGGGAGCTCACTGCCGGGGCCTGACATGCCAGGAGACTTGGTCACGGGAAGACAGCAGGAAAAGTTCCAATTGGAGAGAGTTAAATGCAGTACTTTTGAGTCTGCCAAAATTTCTGAGGATCATCCAAGGGAAAGAAGTCCAGATAAAATCAGACAACCTTACAGTAGTCAATTATATCAACAAACAAGGAGGAACCAGATCTCAAGCACTGTTGAACATGACCATAACTATATTTCCTGGGCAGAAGAACATCTGAGAGACATCTCAGCTACATACATCCCGGGAATCCAGAACTCTCTAGCAGACCACCTGAGCAGAAAATTCCCTGCAATAGGGGAATGGGAACTCAGTCTGGAGATATTCGAGACAATATCCAACAAATGGGGGCCATTCTTGATAGACTTGATGGCAACATTCCAGAACAGGAAAATACAGACGTTCTGCTCCTGGGGGAGAGACAGTCAAACAAAATATTGGGACGCTTTTTCATTCCCCTGGAAATTCCAAATAGCATACATCTTCCCACCACTGGCGGTGATTTTGAAATTAATACGGAAGATCAGGATGGACAGAGCGAATGTGGTCATGGTGACCCCCTGGTGGCCCAGAAGGGCCTGGTTTCCTATCTTGATGCAATTAAAACAAGAGGAACCCTTTCACCTCTCCACCCTACCAACGATACTCCACCAAGGAGAAGTACTGCACCCAGACCCGAACAGCTGGTCACTAACGGCATGGAAACTGAAAGGATCAGGCTGAGCAAGCTAGGGTTATCCAATGCTGCAATCACCACAGTGCTGGCTTCAAAAAAGAATTCAACACACATTAAATATGCAAAATCCTGGGAAGTTTTCAAAAAATGGTGTGAGGAAAAAGACCATAACCCTGTCATGGCCTCAGAAGTCACCCTACTAGAATTTCTCCAAGCAGGAGTGGACCGAGGGTTAAGCCTCTCCATACTAAAAGGGCAAATAACGGCAATATCTTCACACACCAGTAAGCAATGGGCTTCTAACCAGCTTATCAAAAAGTTCTTTCAGGGTCTAAAAAAGCTCAGGCCCATCATCAGACCTGAAATACCTCCCTGGGATTTGTCCCTGGTTCTCAAGGCTCTAAAGGAAAGTCCCTTCGAACCACTCGAAGAGGCATCACTCAAATTTCTGTGTCTAAAAACTGTTTTCTTGCTAGCCATTACTTCAGCAAGGCGAATAAGTAAGTTACATGCACTTTCCATAAAAACTTCAAAAATGACGTTCTTCCCAGGCAAAGTGGTACTGAAAACAGAGGATGGATTCTTGCCTAAAGTTTCCACCAGATTCCACCAGTGTCAAGATCTAGTTCTGCCCACTTTTTACTCTGAACCGAAAAATCAACAAGAGGAGAAACTACACACCCTTGACGTAGTCAGATGCCTTCGTACTTACCTGGAAAAGGTAGCAACCTTCAGAGAGCTTCTAAAAGTACTATTGCTAGTTGGATAAAACAATGCATCCAGACGTCTTACTCATTGCAGACAGCACCTGGGCCAGCACAGAGAGCACACTCTACTAGAGGGATGGCAACGTCCTGGGCACTCAGAGCCCAGGTATCCGCAGAAGAAATCTGAAGAGCAACGACCTGGTCTTCATTTTGTACATTTTCAAAACATTATATGTTCGATACCTATTCCAAAGATCTGGCCAGCTTCGGTCACTCCATTTTGGCGGCTACTTCCATTAAATAATTTTGCATTTACATATGGGAGTATGGTTTTATTTCCTACCCTGTGTATATAGCTTGTTAAGTCCCTTTGTGTGCCCACTGCCATGTGAAAGGAACAGGAAAACAGAAAATCATATCACATTTACCGAGATTTTCGTTTCCTGGACTGTAACATGGCAGTGGGCAGGGGCTTCCCTCCCATGGGTATTTTTACTCAGTCAGTAAGAATGGGCGCCAAGGCGAGGGGGAGTCCCTTTTATGACATAATTTCCTGTACCTTCCTCATGGCAGGGGGATTAACCCTTTTTGTGCCCACTGCCATGTTACAGTCCAGGAAACGAAAATCTCGGTAAGTATGATATGGTTTTCTGGAAGGGAGGGGGAGCTGCAGAAGGAGAGCAGCTGAGTGTAAAAAAAAAAAGAGTTTTAAAAGCAAGATAAGTACTGAGGCTGGCTGCAGGGTGTGGGGGTCTGGCTCTAAAAGAGAAAAGCCAGCAGGGCACAAATAACGGAGCCATTAATTATGCTGCCTCCACACAGTTCAAGATTGACAGCACTGATAGTCAATGAGAGTGAGGACAGCATTGTTATGCAAAGAAACTCGACTCCGATGCTAGAGCTACCCAGAGGCAGGTAGGAGAGAAGCAGCTAGGCATGTGTTTATTATAATGACTTTAAATATTTTAAAAATTGTACATTTTTTTAATACATTATATTTAGACAATTTAATAACTTCATGCAATGGTTCTTTTTACAATTTTTTAATTTCGCGATAGTTCCACTTTAAGTATTTGGAACATTCGAATCAAATCAGAAATGATTGTCCGCGGATAATCACTACGTATTCACGTAACAGCTCACAATTACGTAGGGTTATACAGAAATATTGGAGAATTTGGGTCAGGATCCTAAACTGAAGGGTATTTTACCCACATTTTTGCCTATAAGTGGGGACCCAGTTTGGGATCCATTCTGTCTCCTAGTTTATTCACGGATACGGATGTTTCTGGATCGACATATTGGCTAACTACCAAGGGTTGTTACAGATGCGGCGGAACTCGGTACGGCACTTGTTGCTACATGAGACCAACTAAAACTTTTAAAGGCAGGCGAGATCCTAAATTATATCATATCCAGTTTTATGCCAACTGTGGTACTAGTAATTTTATTTATTAAATCACCTGTGACTGCAGACTTCAATATGTTGGTATAACAGCGAGACCATTCAGGAAGCGACTCTGAACATTTGGGCTGTGTAGCACGCCATGATTTTAGTTCTGCTGTAGCTAAAGATTTAATTGAGTGTCTCAATAGCGTTCTGTGTGTACATGCCCAGATTATTGACAGAGTGATGGTAGGGGTACGTAAGGGCAATATTGATCTACCACTTCTTAGGAATGAAGCCATGTGGATATACAGGCTAGGTACCGTTGCTCTGAATTGCTTTATTGACCATTAGAGATGTGAATAGACCAATTTGCTCTGCTTTGTGCTCCTTTCTTTAAATGCCCTGTTCCTCTTATACTTCCTCTCTCGTTTTTCTTTACTCCCCCTCGTTTCCCCTTCTTTCATTGGTGATATTACTTTTCGTTTATATTTATTTTGATAGGGTTCTCTAATCAAACAATTTATCACTTATATATGTATAGACTTTATAATCATTGCAAAAACACTTAAATATCTGTTATTTTCAGTCTTGTCATACATATATACATATTTTTTCTTTTTCCCGATTTTCAGTTATTACGTTGTTTTGATACATTGTAATATTTATTTTCATATATTGTGATACATTTTTTGATTTATTTTTGCCTTGATATATTTTGTCTGAGTATACTGCAATATGTAATAGCTTGACTATTAGCTTATACTTAATGGATACACAATATCTCCCTATTTTGTGCGAGTGCACGTTCACGTGATTCTTAATCAGGTGTTTCTCCATGATCTTAATGATGTGTGTTATTTTAGTATGAGTCCCGTAGAGGGCACCCATGCTTCTGATGAAGTGACGCAATGGTCATGAAACGCGTCGAGCGCACATCCCCTGCCCGCTTGTGATTTTAAGTGATATTTAATAAAGTCTTCATATTGTTTTAATATGCTGGTTTCCACGTGATCGATACCTTATCTGGTGGAGTCCGTCTCTAATCTTCTGAATTGTGTGCACGCCGCGGCCAGAGCTGTTTCCTTGGACACACCAACTCGCAGATTCCCTGCATGTGGGCTCACTCCGCCTGACTATAATGGCTCCTGTCTTCACGATTTAGTAAGGCATGTGCAGCTTCATCCTTTCCTCTGTAAGCCAGGCCAAGTTTTGCAATATGCTGAATGATATCAATTAACCTCATTATGATTAAATGATTATGCCTTATTTTTTGCTTTTGTCGTTAACTAAATTTACATTGATTAGTGTTTTAATTTCACTTTTCCTTTCTGTTATCAAAGAGGATTGTACTGATGTACACCAGATTCCTCATGTTCCTTGGCCCTTTCATTGACATGCAGTTTATTAATGGGCCAGCCGCTAACAAATATACTTCGCCTGTAAGAAAGCCATTTTCTCTGAATTGCACTTCCAACAGGCACTGAACGAAAGTATACTTTGTGTGCTTGGAAAGGCAGTGTATGGGTAGCATCTGAAAGTGGCTGAACTGGGTTTTCATTCATAAAATGTAATTTAACATAAAGATTGCAAGTTTGGTCTGGTGCCTTG
Organism: Xenopus petersii; assembly: GCA_038501925.1. Taxonomy (NCBI): domain Eukaryota; kingdom Metazoa; phylum Chordata; class Amphibia; order Anura; family Pipidae; genus Xenopus; species Xenopus petersii. The sequence goes on along the minus strand of CM076673.1, from coordinate 78,163,045 downwards.
AATAGATTACACTGAGCATATGTGAAAGTAACAAGAGTAAGCTCATCAGCCAAGCTTTATGAATTGGAGTCTTTCTCAAATTCTATAGGGATAGTAGAGGGGTCTTTCTGTTCACCTTTCTGTTTTCTTATAAGCCAAGAGGGCCCTTCACCTTCCTTCTCAACTCTAAATGATGCAGCCATCGCTATTGGTACAGGGGCATCTTCCGAGGTTAAGGCCTAAAACTCTGCAGAGCTCTGACTTGGCTGGCCTTTTGGTTGCCACAGCTTTTGTGGGCCTGGTGCAGTCCCTGCATGCACTAGCTCTTTTTTGGAAGTTTCTTTTGTCTTTTGAATCAGGTGCTCTTTTAGAAGACATTGTAGATCTCCTATCAATAAAGCATTAATTATGTGTATTAGTACCCCTGACCCTAAGTAAACCTAAAATTTTGTGCACCATGTCCATGCTGAAAAACTGTGATACAGGCAAGAGAACATTGAGCTTCAAACTGACCAAAAAAGAAGCAATCATTGCATGCATTTTGCTTTATACCAACAAGCCATAACAAATATTGTCTTTCTTTACCAAATAATGTCAGGTGTGACAAGGTGTTTGGGAAACACCACTGTTTTAGAGAAAAAGGCACATAAAAGAGTGCATTTAAACTGCATCGTATTTGCTGCAAAGGAATATTCAGCTCAGGTAGGGTTAATATTCCCTCTCAGCCAGGTAATTAATTGGCAGCTGAGAGATGATCTACCTGGCAATGTGAGCACAGTTCAGAGCTCTCCAAACACCTCCTAGAGTGGAGGGAAGTATGGTGCTGTGAGAGACAGAGCTGGGCAGAAGGAGCTTTGCTGCCAGCAAGAGAGTTCCAGAGCTTGGAGCCTAAATCCCTTGTGGGGAAAGAAAGAGTAAAGGACTGGCAGAGGCTAGTGAGTCTGAGTCCCAGGAGGGTAAGCCAGCAGGGCTGAGTGTCAAGCCCAAATACTTCAAGACTTCAAGAGGGTGAGTAAACACTCACCCTCTTGAAGTCTCTGGTGAGCGACCAGAGGGGGGAAAACCCTGGAATGTATTTGCTGAACTGTACCCTGCATGTTTTACAGTGAAGTTGTTGAACTGTAACCTGAACATTTTTTCTGTTGCCTTTTCGTTGGGAATGCCCAGTGCATAATAAACCTGTGTTTTTGTCTGGAAAAAAAAAAATCCTATGCTACCTGCCTACCAAACGCTAATTCCCCCATAAAAGTGCATGTGCAGGCCAGTGGCATGCCACACAGGGTATAACCTGCCTGCCTGTCATTGAATAACTTTTCACACCAATCAGTCGTACTAACACAGAGCAACTCAATGATTTCAGAATTCTGCAACAAGAATATGTAATATTTAAAAACAGAGAACCAGTATCAAGCATTCATGCAATTGCCCAAATAGATGTACAATATATTCAAGTTTCTGCATAAAGGTTATGCATAAATACATAAACGTACAACTAACTGTAGGTCACTATAGCCTTGGATACTATGCTTGTCCAAGAAATAGTCGCTCTTAAAGGCATTAACAGAATCAGCCATCGCAACATCATCCAGAGTGCATTCTCCAACCTCACTGTGTGAAGAACCATATGCACTGCTGCAGGTAAAAATTCTAATGGGTCAGTTTAGTATTATTGAGAATAATACTAACTTGCCGATCAGACTAAGTGACTAAATAACAAGAACCTTGCATATGCATGGAATGCTTAGTTATGTTAATGTTTGTATGCATGGATTTACTGCAGATTATTCAAGTTGCCACCTTTCTTTAACATTCAATACAATGACGCAGAAACTGATGTAAATGTGATAGGGACCTTAGATTCTAAGATGATTGGGCAGGTACTGGTGGGAATGGGATAAGGACCTTAGCTTGTAAGATCACTAAGGCAGGGTCTGATGGGAATGTGATAGGGACCTTAGATTGTAAGCTCACTGGTGCAGGAACTGATTAATGTGGTAGAGACCTTAGATTGTATGCTCGCTAGGAATGCACTTACGGAAATGTTATAGGGACCTTAGGTTGTAAGATCACTGTGACAGGAACTGATGGGAATGTGATAGGTACCTTAGATTGTAAGCTTACCGAGGCAAGGACTAATCGAAATGTAATAACTGCTGTTATGCAAAGTCCAGACATCTAAAGCTTGAAAGGCAGCCCACGCATCAATAGGTAAACAATAGTAGGACTGGCCAGATATGGGAGGACTTTGACGTAGTTGGCCAGCTTAAATATATTGCAATATATGGACAAACAATCCCTGTTTTGTTTAAAGGGTAAGCCATTTTTCAGTAGTAGTACGCACAAAATATCTCTCTTAAATATATTGATAATAGGTTGAGTGCAGAGGACCTCTTGTATTTATCTAAATGTATTTTGTGGTCACAGCCTCATTGCACCCCCGCCTAATGGTTTTAATAAAAAAATTTGTGGTGAGCACAACTTTTCCTTGTTTGTTATAGTTATACAGGAGCAGTGACCAGCTCCATGTTGTAGCCCCCACCCTTCCCAGCTATAGTCAGGTGATTCCACTGGTGTCTAATAAAAGGGCAACCAAGTTTGGGAGTTTTACTTTGAAAGCAGCTAGTGAGTTGCAGGTAAAACTTAGTCCCTTTGTAAAATGTATAATGAAGCAATAGAATTCTTAATGAATCCAATGAAAATTGAGCATAGGACTGGCCAGATATGGGATGACTTTGACGTAGTTGGCCAGCTTAAATATATTGACAAACAATCCATGTTTTGTTTAAAGGCTAAAGCATTTTTCAGTAGCAGTATGCACAAAATGTCTGTCTTAAATATATTGATAATGGGTTGAGTGCAGAGGATCTCTTGTATTTGTCTCTATATATATATATATATATATATATATATATATATATATTATTTTTTTGTATATATATTTTTCAGAGTACAAATAAACATTACATCCACCATGTTAAATACCTTGTTTGGGGCGAACCTCCTATGTCATCGCTGACATGAACTACTGTGTATCACCGTATAGTTAAACCCCCACAACCAATTAGCCCCATGTGTAACATCCTCATTACCTTATTCATAAAAAGATTTGAGTGTGATCATCCATATATAAGGTGCCACATTCATATCTCCGTGCAATGTGAATTAACTAATGCCCCTAGCATCGTTAAAGTGTAACTACCTTTCATCAGTGCGATTTATTCTCCTTATCAACATTAATTGAATTAAAATGTCATGTGCAACATGTTATTTAATCACTAGTGACATATCTAAAACTGCCCAGTGTGTGATCTTCCTTCGCAGCCATGCGGAATACTTAAAAGGACCAAGTGTAACATTAGTGATACAGTAATTACTGTTGTTAAAGTGTCTGGTGCCTTAGCTACAATATAAGAAACATTGTATCAACGTATAATAAAGTATTATGGTCTTAAAAAACATTTTCTATTAGTGGATGTACATGCTGAGCCCATGTAAAAGTACTATCAAACAATCATAGAACATAAGAATAGACAAAAAAAATAAAGAATAGAAATAAAAAATGGAAAAAAAGGAAAAAAATATATAAATAAAATGGAAGAAGTAAAGCTACAAAATAAAAATCAATATAAATTAAAAATAAGAAAACTGAAAAACAAACAACCAAAAAATTAGAAAGAGTGAATGACAAAAAAAGGGAAACGGAAACACAGGAAATAATTGTTAGAGCAGAAAAAAACTTGTGCTAAGTATAAAGAGAAACATACAAGCAAAGCAAAAGCACCAGAAGTCTGTTGTGAACAGGAGAAGAAAGTTGTCCATAGGGGAATTGGACTTGTTCCCGTTCTTCTCAAATCGTGTTTTCATTTTAAACTTTACAAATTACATGACCCTATATTAATAGTCTCGGTCTGCTACCATCACTGCTCTTCACATTGATATTTGTAAGTCATTTTCTGTAAATGTAAAAAATGTACCCCATATTATATATTTATATAATGTCGGTACAGTGAACGCACTCCTCCCGGATTCAGTTTTATCAATGGTGGTGTGTTGGTCAAGGTTTTATGTTATATTCATTCTGGTGAAATAAATGTGCTTTATTCACAAGTTCATCTCCAACGTTTCGGTCCTGTCTGGGATCTTTTTCAAAGATAAATGACGTGTGCAAGTGAATATTTAAATACAGTTCAAAATTGGCGCCAAGTGTGACGTCATGATTTAGAAAAAACCATTACAGGCAATTTAGAACATTTATACAGATGTGAATGTAATTTTTTTTTTTTTTTTTTAATTCAGGTGTGGTTTATTGAACTCAATTTACAAGACATACAGTGCAATGCATCACATCACATCATCACATTTGGTTATACAAAAAAAAAAATTTCAAAGGCATAATCTGTAGTATAAGCAATTCTTCACTTTAAACGTATCACAGTAGTAACCACAGGAAGTGCATAACATTGTACCACATTCTACAGAATAACAGAGATTTACTAGTCTTGTACCCAATCCAGCCATTTATCCCAAATTTTATCAAATTTCTTAGTGCTACCGCTCTTTTTATATATCAAGGCCCTAGGTTGCATAGAGTTTTAGTGAATGTAATTTTAATACATACTTTTCACCGCTAGGTGTCGCTGTTGTGCCAGCTGAAGTTGTGCTCAGATAAAGTGAAACAAAAGTGTCCAATACAAGTATCCATTCCAGGAAAGTCCATGTAATCTGTAAATTTATACAAATGTATCATTTTGTTGCTGTATTGACTGGCAAGAGATACCAATAAAGAATAATAGCTTGCTTTGAGCATTTCGTGTCCAATACTTATTTCACAACATATTCAATGTCAATAAATTCATTTAAAGTAATTCTATATCATCTTAATGCAATAGGTATCTAATGCGAGTCTGTCATTACACAATGTAAAAAGCACGGAGCAACTTCTCAGGTTAGAAAACAACTCAGCACCAGCTGACCATTAAGTCCTTTAGGTGCCACACAGTCCAATTCATGTATTCAAAAGGCTTCTCTTTTTAAAAGGGCTTTATTGCTGTCACCCCCTCTTGTCCTTGCTGGCACATGCTCTATTGGCATACACCTAAATGTTGCTGGGCTATGTTTCGTTTCCGCCCAATGGCGGGCCACTAATTGCTGGGAAATGTCTTGCTTTTTCCCTTTTGACCTCTCATCTCTCTCTGGGTCTAAAGCAGCTCTGATACTGGCTCTGTGCATGGCTATGCGTTCTTTAAGCATTCTGATGGTTTTGCCGCAATAGATTAGCCCACATGGGCATTTTATGATGTACACTATTAAAGGGGTTGTGCAGGTCATCCTTTGTTTAATGGCGTAGCGTTTGCCCGTATGTGGATGTAAGAAATGATCACCAGTGATTAGGCTGCTACACATCACTCAACCTGTGCATCTATATACTCCTGGTTTTGCTGACAGGAAATGTTGCGCCTGTGGATTAGAATACTTCGCAACTGGGTCAGAGGGGCTTAAAATCTCCTTCAGTGAGCTACCTCTGCGGTAGCTAAATTTTGGCCTACTGGGCAACTTTTTAGTTATGTTATCATCGCTCTTAACCAGAGGCCAGAGTCTCAACACACACTCTCTCATATAGCTAGAGCATTCCCCATACTGACATACATAGTACATGTCTTTATCATCAGTTTTCTTGCGTCCTGTGTTGGCCTCTGACAAAACTTCCTCCCGACTGAGATTCAATGCCCATTCTTTAGCCTCACTGATTAGGGCGCTCGGGTAACCCCTGAATAGGAATTTTTTACACATAGTGTTCACATCTTTTATCTTCCTCACTATTAATGCGTATCACCCTTAGTAGCTGTGATCTCGGTAGGGAGTCCAGTAAATGTCTGGGGTGATTACTCTGATAGTGTACTAATGTGTTCCTATCAGTGGGTATTTTTTACTTTGTACACCTTAATATCAAGAAACTCAATACTGTCTGTACTGTAGTTTAATTTCAGCTTAACTGGACTATTGATGCAATTTAGGTGCTCTAACAGGTTTGTTAGCTCTTCAATCGGGCCAGACCATACAAAGAAAATGTCATCGATATAGCGCCTATAGAAGGCGCCATATCTTCTGAATAAGGCATGACTAAAGATGCATTCATTCTCATATACATACATGAATGTGTTCGCATATGTAGGAGCTACTTTTGATCCCATCGCTGTCCCTGTGCGCTGCAAGAAGTATTGCTTTTCAAATTTGAAATCATTTTTGTAGAGGATAAAGCGCAACAGGGACAGAATGAATGCATGTGGGGGTCCTTTGTAGTGCTCGTTACCATCAATTAACTGCCGCTCTGATTCAATCCCTTGTTCGTGTGGAATACATGTATATAAACTCTGTACATCCATAGTTACTAGTCAATTTAGATGCCGGAATATCAATACTTTTTATCACTTTTAGGAAATCATTGGTATCTTTCAAATAGCTGCCTATTTGTTGCACACATGGTTGGAGATGGAAATCTACGATCCGTAATTAAGACTAATCTGTGTACTAAAAGTTCATCCTTCACTACTAAATGGCTGGAAATAAGTAATAAATATTCAATAGACCTGATGGTTTTGACTATTGAAGGGTTAACAGAAGAACTCACGGAAGTGAGATCAAACATAAAGGCTGCTAAGGCTGAGTTCCTGCGGGAGAGATCAGAGCCGGAGCTTGAAGCTGTCCTGAAGGAGCACACGCTGCTGCTGGTCAAACTCGAAGGAGAGATAGTGGAACGGAAGCGAAAAAAGTTTAATCGCGTTGCACAGGATTACCAAACAGGTCGTGTGTACACATGGAGGGAAGAGCCGAATCTGCAGCGTTCCAGCAATAGACAGACCGGACTGCCTGGCCGCCCTGGAGATTATCGCAGAGGGTTCTACTCAGATTCATCTATCCAGCACACGAGCAGTGAAGAGGATGTTACACGGAGCTATGACTCAAGGCAAGGAGATTTTTTATACACAGACCCCGCAGAATTAGGAAGAAATCATCGGCCAGTGCGCAACCCGCGAGCCCCAATACAGAGAGAAGCATACCCAAAGAGGAGTCAAAAAAGAGGTAAAAAACTTGGTTATTATTTCCTCTTATCAACTGACCCCATCGGAACTTGCTTTATTAAATAAAGGGCTGGGTTATGTGCCAACCTACGAGACTGACTTTATGAACTGGGAGACTGAATTTAACAAGTTTATCCGTAGATTAAAACTTAAAATGTGTTTTGTAAATGAAACTGAACAATGTAATAGAAGTGTTCTTTCCTCTCTAGGTTTAAAGAAAAAAAGTAACTTTATGCCAATTTTGTATAATGTCTCGATTGATATGTTTTATAACCTTGTGACTAATGAAGTAAAACAACTGTGGGAGGCCTCTATAGTTAGGTCCAAGAATTTAACAAAGGATGAAAGGCAAGGTTTAAAATCCCTAAATAGCAATACAGAAATAATAATTAAAAAAGCCGACAAAGGTGGGGCTATTGTGGTGAAGTACAAAAGTGCCTACATAGCGGAAGCCTTAAAGGGGAAGGAAATCTAATCGGCGCAAACCCCCCCAGCCCCCCTCCCGTTTGTTACCCTCCCTCCTCCCCCCTGGCCTACCCGTCAGACTGGGCAAATGCCCCTAACTTGTTACTTACCCTTCTGCGCAGGTCCAGTCCAGGGAGTTCACCGACGACATCTTCCACGCGATCTTCTTCCTGTTTGAACGGCGCATGCGCAGTAGGATCATTTCGATCTACTGCGCATGCGCATGACTTTTGGCGCATGCGAAGTAGATCTGTACCGGCAAAATGATCCTACTGCGCATGCGCCAAAACGCTGTTCACAGCAGGAAGAAGATTGCGTGGAAGAAGATGTCGTTGGTGAACTCCCTGGACTGGACCTGCGCAGAAGGGTAAGTAACAAGTAAGGGGTGCCCAGCGGGACGGGTAGGCCAGGGGGGAGGAAGGAGGCTGGGCAACAAACGGGAGGGGCGGTGGGGGGTTTGCACCGACTAGGTTTCCTTCCCCTTTAAGCCAACTACAAGTAATTGATCACTACAAAATGATTGACCATGATCCAGTATGGGTAGTAAAGAAATTAGTGGAACAAGTGGTTTTAGAGGCGGAATCAAATGGCATAATTACGAAAGAAGTCAAAGAATTTTTACTGGTGGAACATCCAGTTACACCAGTAATATATTTCTTGCCAAAAATTCACAAAAGACTAATCCTCCAGGCAGACCAATTGTGGCAAGTATGGGATCCGTTTTGGAACCATTAGCACAATATGTTGATAAACACTTACAACCTATTGTATTGAAGTATTGATACATGCCTGAGGGATACAACAGATCTTTTGTTGAAAACTTCCAAGTTGGAGCATTTAAATGATGTAGTATTGGTATCAATAGATATTCAAAGTTTGTATACCTCTATACCGCAGGAGGAGGGGATAAGATACAGGAAGCTTTGTTAGATACGACATTACCACACCAAACTGTGTTTTTCTTGTTGGATTGTTTGCAGTTAGTGTTAAGTAAGAACTATTTCCGGTTTGATGACCAATATTATTGGCAAAGACAAGGCACGTCGATGGGGGCAGCAGTAGCGCCCTCTTTTGCCAATATAGTGGTACACAAACTTGAAAAGGAATATTTTCTAAATAATACTACATATCATCATAATATAAAAGCTTATTTTAGATATGTGGACGATATTTTGGTTCTATGGTCAGGTACTAGAGAGAGCTTCGAAAAAATTATGGAACAAGCCAATATGAGCCATAAAAGTATTAAATTCACATACGAATACTACAACAATTCCATCAATTTTTTAGATGTCTCTTTAACTAATATAGATGGGACAACCAATCTATATCGGAAACCTCAGGATAGGAAGAACTTGTTGAGAGCAGATAGTTTCCACCACCCAAAGGTTAAGAAAGGAATTCCAAAAGGTCAGTTCCTCAGGGTTAGGAGAATAACAAGTGAGACTAACGATTACAGAGAAGCAGCTGCTGATTTGGTTGAAAGATTCACACAAAAAGGGTACAGTAAAACAGAAATGGAAACAATAGCTAGTGAAGTTGAACAGATTCCAAGAAACCCCTTAATGTTAAGTAAAGGGAATAAGAATAAAAAGAACCGTCTACCATTCGTATCTACGTTTCAAAATAAAAGTAACAAAATAGAAAGGGTGATTAAAAGATACTGTAACATACGGACATTTATTTAAGGAAAATCCACTTTTTTCATATGAAAGAGGCAGGACACTAAAAGATAGACTATGTAGCTCTGACCTTAAAGCTAAAACTGCAACATCGAGATTTTTTGGTAAACCCAAAATGGGAACCTTTCCTTGCTTGAGTTGTGGGGTTTGTAATTCAGTGATAAAAGGTGAAAAAGTGAGTCATCCATTCAAAGGCTTTGAAATACCAATAAAAACATATGCTACATGTGAGAGCTCATATGTTGTTTACCTGATTAAATGTCCATGTGGGTTTGCCTATGTGGGGCAAACGTCCAGACCAGTAAAGACTCGCATTGGGGAACATAAGGGGTATATAAGGAATTTTGACCCAAAAAAATCCAGCGACTCCCTACTTGCTAAACATTTTTTTGAAGCAAAACATCACCCGTCACAATTGAGATGGAGAGTTTTGGATAAAGTAGAACCACTTCCTAGAGGCGGAGATAGGGTTAAAATGCTTCTACAAAAAGAAAATAAATGGATAAGGCTTTTGGATACAATGCAACCGAAAGGTTTTAATGATAAACTTAGTTATAAATGTTTCTTATAAGTATTTTAAGAAATATTTAAGATAGGCGAGGTGCAATGTCTAAAGTATTTTTTACTTCAACAGGATGTTTTTGAAACTTTTTTTTATAACACTATGGATTGCCCTACAAGAAAAGGTGTTGGATACATGGACTTAAGGGTTTAATCTACCAGTAATGAATGTGCGTCACATGGTGTAGTTGGGTGGAGGCTTAGGCCTGCAGTGTATTTATTGTGTATTCAATTGGCTTTTTTGTATCACTTGAGAAAGGAATTCTTCCTGAAACATGTCGTGATTAAACACCAATAAAGGGTGATTGCAGAGAAAAGTACTGCCTATGTTCCAGTCTGTTTCGACTCTTCATGCTTTGGAAATCTACAAACTCTGCAATCCTCTCATTCAGGGAACCATTAGATGATATAATTGGTCTACCTGGAGGGGCATGCACATTTTTGTGTATCTTGGGCAGAGTATAAATGACTAGTCTGATCGGACACTTTGGTAAGAAATATTCAAACATTGTTTTGGAGATATGGCCTTCCTTTACTCTGGCCTCTAATATCTCCTTTAGTTCACCAAAAAAAGTGTTGGTGGGGTCAAACGTCGATCTCTCATAATTGGCACTATCATTTAATTGGGACATCAATTCATATTTATAGTCCATTATAACCACACCTCCCCCTTTATCTGCTTTTCTAACAATTATTTCATTGTTGGACTTAAGGGTTTTCAAGGAATTTCTCTGTTCAAATGAAAGATTCCCCCTTCGTTTCTGTTTCGTTCTATACCAGGCCGTCATGTCCAAGTCAAGCATACGGTTGAAGGTTTTAATGGAAGCATTGGTGCTAACAGGGTCATATTCACTTTTTGGTTTGAATTTTCTCACTATCTCATCAGGCTGCATTCCTTTGTCACCCTTATCAGCAATATCAATTACACAAGTCACATTAGTTAAATCGCAGTCCTGCATAGGTTTTCTATCAAGTGTCACAGTACCCTTGTCAAGCCCATAACGTTCCTTAAGGCGCAATTGCCTAGTGAATTTATAATTGTCAATGGTATGGGCAAAAGGATTTAGACTCACCGAGGGGACGAACCCAAAGCCTTTCTGCAGTAGGGATTTTTCGGCCGATGTCAGGCAGTAGGCAGATAAGTTGAAAATCATGTCCTCTTCTTGTTCTTGGCCTGTGCCTGCTGTGAGCGGGTTGAAACCGCTGTTGCTGCGGTTGGCCCTCTTCCCCTGATGGGTGGCCTTCCGATGATGCTGTGTCTGTTCGGCTCCTCGTCCCCACTCGGTGCGCGCTCCCCTAAAAAAGATGTGGTGGGAGATCTCTCACACGGCGATCCTGATCCGCTTCTCCCACTTTCACTGCCAGAGGTTCTGTTGCCGGTTCTGCTGTCGGCTCTCCTGGACGGTGACCTGCGTGTGCGCCAATCCGCTCGCCTCCTCCTGGGTCCTAGCACTCCACCCTGTTGCCACCGGTAAATTGCGCCATCTTTGTAGTCCTGTTGTACTCTTAGTTGTTTGGCACTCTTAAGCGCCAACAGCTCGGCTCTGTACTTCGCGATCTGTGTGTCTAGCTTGCTGGGCCAGTCAGCCTCTTTGTCGCTGTTCAGGATAATGCGATTAGCGTCTTCAAATCCAGAAAGTTCACTTCTCACCGATCTTAGTTCTCGGCCCACTTGTTCTACTACAAGCAGTATGAGATCGAGCGAGCACCGATCAAGTATGTTACACCACCTTTTGTAGAATTCAGGGTTTCGATCTCCCTATGGTTGGTGTATTGCTGATTCGGAATCCCCTGGGGATTTTCTTCTCCCTGTAGTAGTCAGACAGGGAGACCCCATGCAGATTTAGATTAGATTAGATTCAACTTTATTGTCATTACACAAGTACAAGTACAAGGCAACGAAATGCAGTTTAGGTCTAACCAGTAGTGCAATAAGCAGTAAGTGCAGAATAGGTATAAATTATAATTGGTATGTACAAGAATGAACTGGATAATATTTGCAGAGTGATTACAGTCATATGAACATAATATACAGTTTGTAGTAACTATAATCAGTAGTTACAAGCAGATGAACAAATGTACAGGTTGCTGCAATACAACAATATTGAATGTGCAATGGTAATGGGGATAGTGTAAGGTGGGGGGGTTTAAAGGAGTCAGTAAGGTGCAGAGTTCAGTATGGAGACAGCTCTAGGAAAGAAGCTGTTCCTCAGTCTGCTGGTTCTTGTCCGGTGTAACCTGAAACGCCTGCCTGAAGGCAGAAGAGAAAACAGTCTGTGGGCAGGGTGAGAGGAGTCCTTAAGAACACTGCGTGCTCGACGAAGACAGCGCATCTCCTGGATGTCCTCAATGGATGGAAGCGTAATCCCTGTGATGCGCTGGGCAGTTTTTACCACCCGCTGCAACGCCTTGCGCTCCGCTACAGAGCAGCTCCCATACCACACTGTGACACAGCTGGTCAGGATGCTCTCTATTGTGCAGCGATAAAAGTTCACTAGGATGGCTGAGGACAGTTGGTTTTTCTTTAGTATTCTTAAGAAGAAGAGGCGCTGGTGAGCCTTCTTGACCAGGCTGGAGGTGTTGGTAGTCCAGGACAGGTCCTCCGAGATGTGAGTTCCCAGGAACTTGAAGGATGACACAGGTTCAACAGCCATCCCGTTTATGTGGATGGGATCGTGGGAGCTACAGATGTAGCTCTAGTTCTTTTCTCTTCGCTTCTCGGCCTTTTGGCTAAGATCAAGTGTAGTACCACTTGGTCCTCTAGCTGGCAAGACCAAAGAGGAGTATCTGTTCTAATGATCCTATCTGAAGAACGGAGAAACCATTGGTCCTCTGGACTAGGCTGACAAGCGGAAGCTTGATGAAAGCTGGCTCGCTGTGCTCCCATGAGGGTGGCCCCTGACTTGCCTTTTGAGTCAGGGGAGATGCACATGCACCCATGCTTAACCAAGCTTCACTTCCTTTGCTCTTACCATTAGGTGGGCGGGAAGTCTTTTCTTTTTCTGGCTGCCAACCAGAGCCTTGCAAAAGGCAACCAATGGCCTTGCACCGCCCACTCCAGCACCTTTTTTGTGTCTGGTTTGAGCACCCTGGATGGGGTCACGGTCTTTTGGCTGGACTCGCAGGCCATGACACGCCCTGGGGGAAGCTTTGGCAGAACCCAGGGTAGACGGGACTCCCCCTAGCTTCGGCGAAGGGGAGTCCAAACGTCCCCAAACCCCTTCGGGGGGCGGGGTGGTGGGCCCTCCCTAGCTTCGGCGAAGGGGGACCCACCCGTTCGAGCTGTTCGCTGGCGGTAGCTGGGAACAGCTTGGGCAACGGAGCCCATGCCTTCGGGTAGGACTCGGAAGGATGATTCAATATCATCTAGTTCTTTTCTCTTTAGGCACACTTCTTTTGCGCCTAGTGTTCCAAACGTTTCCTCGTAGGCTTCAGGGAACAAAATGCTCTCTATGTCCTCTGCAGAGAAGTTGTCATGCTGTGTATGTGTTAGGCTTTGTCCACTAGCCTCCATGCTAGTATAGTCGGTCGTATATCGGGTGCTGAACACTCAAATTTAAGGAAACCAATCCTTACACATATAATGTCGGTACAGTGAACGCACTCCTCCCGGATTCAATTTTATCGATGGTGGTGCGTTGGTCAAGGTTTTATGTTATATTCCAGTAAATGGACCCGCACTCATTCATTCTGGTGAAATAAATGTGCTTTATTCACAAGTTCATCTCCAACGTTTCGGTCCTCTCTGGGACCTTTTTCAAAGATGTAATGAATGTAATTTTAATACATACTTTTCACCACTAGGTATCTCTTGCCAGTCAATACAGCAACAAAATGATACATTTGTATAAATTTACAGATTACATGGACTTTCCTGGAATGGATACTTGTATTGGACACTTTTGTTTCACTTTATCTGAGCACAACTTCAGCTGGCACAACAGCGACCTAGTGGTGAAAAGTATGTATTGAAATTACATTCACATCTGTATAAATGTTCTAAATTGCCTGTAATCGTTTTTTCTAAGTCATGACGTCACACTTGGCGCCAATTTTGAACTGTATTTAAATATTCACTTCCATACATGTCATTTATCCTTGAAAAAGGTCCCAGAGAGGACCGAAACGTTGGAGATGAACTTGTGAATAAAGCACATTTATTTCACCAGAATGAATGAGTGCGGGTCCATTTACTGGAATATATATATATATATATCAAATACAAGAGTCTTCTGCACTCAACCCATTATCAATATATTTAAGACAGAGACATTTTGTGCATACTGCTACTGAAAAATGCCTTACCCTTTAAACAAAACAGGGATTGTTTGTCCATATATTGCAATATATTTAAGCTGGCCAACTACGTCCAAAGTCATCCCATATCTGGCTAGTCAGATGATCCCACTGGTGTCTAATAAAAGGGCAGCCAAGTATGGGGGTTTACTTTGAAAGCAGCAAGTAAGTTGCAGGTAAAACCTAGTCCCTTTGTAAAATGTATAATGAAGCAATAGAATTCTTAATGAATCAGATAAAATTGAGCATAGGACTGGCCAGATATGGGATGACTTTGACGTAGTTGGCCAGCTTAAATATATTGCAATATATGGACAAACAATCCCTGTTTTGTTTAAAGGGTAAGGCATTTTTCAGTAGCAGTATGCACAAAATGTCTCTGTCTTAAATATATTGATAATGGGTTGAGTGCAGAGGACTCTTGTATTTGACTATATGTATTTTGTGGTCACACCCTTATTGCACCCCCGCCTAATGGTTTTAAAAAATAGTGGTGAGCACAACTTTCCCTTGTTTGTTTTATATATATATATATATATATATATATATAGAGAATCAGCACTCACATCGTTGTAGATGAAGAAAATAGTATTTATTCAAGTGATTTTACATCTTAATCCGACGTTTCGGTCCCACCTGGGGACCTTTTTCAAGGATCCTTGAAAAAGGTCCCCAGGTGGGACCGAAACGTTGGATTAAGATGTAAAATCACTTTAATATATATCAGCACTCACATCGTTGTAGATGAAGAAAATAGTATTTATTCAAGTGATTTTACATCTAAATCCGACGTTTCGGTCTCAACTGGGGACCTTTTTCAAGGATTGAGTGCTGGTGCTGTGGGATTATATATATATATATATATATATATATATATATATATATATATAGTTGCCAGTGGTGCACGATCAATAAAGCACCCCACCTGGGGACCGAAACGTCGGATAAAAATGTGTTTTGACTGAAATAAACACTACTACTTCACTACAGAACAGTGTGTGCTGATCCTTCGTAAGAATATATATATATACATATATATATGTGTATATATTTGTCCAGAAGTGCCCGCACTCATACTTGAGGTACATGATCAAGGATTATAATATAAACAAATGAAGGATCAGCACTCTAATGTACACATTCTATACACACGAATACTACATTAGCTTTATGAACTGCATTCCATTTAATTAACTTGTAATTCATGAACTGATTAAAAATACATGTTACACTTCATTAATCAAATAAAAAACATTTATTTAATCAAATTTTAGTTGATTCATTTTAAGCACCCCAATCCCAGTAAAAAAAAAAAGTCATAGCTCAACCAGGGGTAGAGAGATGAAGCAACTGGAAATAAAAAAAAAAAAGTGGGGGAGCAAACTTAATGGAGCTTACAGAAATTAAGAGACATCAGGGGTTAAATGTAAAATGAAATTAAAGAAGTTGGGGGTGGCACTTGGGGTTATACAGTCAATGTGGGTGATGAGGGTAATTAAGGGGCATATATTCCATGTACACCCCTCCCCCCCTTTATATGTTCACAGAATCCCTCAGTAACTTCTACTATCCTTATCAGTTACAGTAGTGCTTAATTCAGAGAATTGAGAATATTTATCCATCCAAGTGGTTGGCACTGTGTGACTGTGCTGGAGAAAACTCTATGTAACTGTAGTTAACCAAAGAGCCTTTGAATTATATACATTTTATTATCCATTTAAGAGACCTCAGGGGTTAAATGTAAAATTCAATTAAATAAGTTGGTGGTGGCACTCAGGGTTATATAGTCCTTGTGGGTGATGGAGGGTAATTAAGGGCCTCATGTTCTATGTAATCCACACCAAGATCATTTGCTCACCACAGTAGGAGCCAGGCAGATCAAATTCATCTGGATCGAACTCCAGTGGAGAAGATGAGAAGGCAACAGAATATCCAGGAGCTCAACTTGCCCAGCAGATCAATTCAGCACAGAAAGACAGCCAGGAACCACCACACTAGTACTGCTAAATACAGCTGGTCCCTCCCAGACACACCGCTCACTTATTCCTCTCACGTGAAGGATGCCTGGTAGTTATATCATCAGGCAGAACTGAAAGCATGTGCACAACCGATCTACAGCACAGCAGGGAGCAAGGGAGAATAGCAGCGTTGAACAGGTACCAGCCCAGGTGGCAGCTGGAGCCACTAGGTACAAAACTGGAGTGCTCAAAACCGGAACACACAATCCGAGCGCAGACAAAAAAACCCCTAAAAAACGTAACAAGTGGTCTAGTAGTTGCGGGGGCCCACAAGGACTGGGGCCCACCAGGATTTTTCCCGGTGAACTGGTCCGACACTGTGAAAGACAGTACTTTATTTGCTTTAGTGGCCACTGAATGATACTGCCCAGGAATTAAGATAACTTATTATCTACAAAAACCCCTAGATCCTTCTCAATTAAGGAAATACTGTTCCTCTCCTCTTAGATTCCTGTCCATAGACAGAAAACCCCATGGCAGTAGACTAATAAACTGGAAAAGGGTAGAGCAGACACACACCCACAGCAACCCCTGGAGATCTGGTACTCAGTAATAGAGGGTACGGCAACCTCAGAAGTATTCTATTAGACAAAGATACCAGCACACAAGGCTTAATTTGCATGGAAAACCTTGCTTTAATTCAAAGTGCGGAAGTGCAGCGTTTCAGGGCCACGCCACTTTCTCGAAACATTGCACTTCCGCACTTTGAATTAAAGCAAGGATTTCCCTGCAAATTAAGCCTTTTGTGCCAGTATCTTTGTTCCATATAGACTAAGTCAACACATGTCCATTGGGTGCACACATTCTGAAAAATTGCTTTCCATCTTACCCAGTGTGCATCCATTCCTGAGGCTTTCCGTGGCTAAAACTGCATAATCCACACATTGATTGGAGTACTGGGAGATTCTAGAATGCGTTAGTGCTTGTAAGTCTGCCTGCATTAAATACCTCTTATGCATGGCTGCTGCAGTGTTTAAGGGTCTTCCAGAGTGCCAAAGAGATTCTGCAGATGTGTTTTCTAAAAAGGCTGCTGAAACCTTACCACCCCATAGATCCTATGATTGTCCTATAAAGCTGCTGCCAGGGACCACACCTCCCAGAGGTAGAACATACCCCCTTTCCCTGACTGAAACTGAGGCAATGAAGGGCTATATCAAAAAAAAAAAACCTTGAAAGGGGCTTTATTAGACCTTCTACCTCCCAAGTTGAAGCTGGCTTATTTTTTGCTGGTAAAAAGGATGGTGGTCTTCGTCCATATATTGTTTACAGGGGTCACAATAAAATCATGTTTAAGAATACCCCCTTCCCTTAATCTCTGAATTATTTGACCATGTCAAAGGTGCCCAAATCTTTACTAAACTGGATCTCTGTAGTGCTTATAATTTGGAAGGGGATGAGTGGAAGACAACTTTTAATACTCAGGAAGGGTACTTGAGTGATGAGCACTTGGTGATGCCATTTGGCCTTTGCAATGCCCCAGCTGGCTTTCAAGACTTTGACAATTAACATTTTCTTGATATTTTGGGCAAATTCTTTGTAGTCTATTTAGGTGATACCAGGTATGGAACATGTTATCCAGAATGCTTGGGACCTGGGGTCTTCTGGATAACGGATCTTTCTGTAATTTTGATCTTTATACCTGAAGTCTACTAGAAAATCCTTTAAACATGAAATAAACCCAATAGGCTGTTTCTTCGAATAAGGATTAATTATATCTTAGTTTGGATCAAGTACAAGCTACTGTTTTATTATAACAGAGAAAAAGTAAATATTTTTTAAAACTTTGGATTATTTGCATAAAATGGAGTCTATGGGAGAACATTCCGTAATTCTGAGCTTTCTGGATAACGGGTTTCCGCCCATACCTGATGTTTTCATCTACTTATTGGAACACAGACAGCATGTACATCTAGTTCTTTCCAGATTTAGGCAAAACAAATTTTATGCTGAATTAGAGAAGTGTATATTTGAGGCAAAAAGCTTTCCTTTTCTAGGTTATATTATTTCCCATCATGATCTACAGATGGATCCTACCAAGGTGGAGGCTGTATTGTCTTAGCTTGGTTTTGCTAACTATTATAGACAGTTTATTAGAGGGTTCTCCTCCTTGGTAGCTCCCATTGTTGCACTTACTAAGAAAGAAGCTGAACCTAGCATTTGGCCAGAAGCAGCTGTGTTAGCTTTTGAACAACTGAATGGAGCTTTTGCGTCTGCTCCTGTGCTTTGCCATCTGAATACATCTCTTCCCTTCATAGTAGAAGTTGATGCCTCTGAAATAGGTGCAGGGGCTGTTCTCTCTCAGAGTAAACTTCCGGCCATATAAGAATTGATTAAATCTTTTCACTCCCCAGATAAGGCTAAGTGCTTCCTTGTCTATCTGTACATAGTTGCGTTCTGCACTTGTGAGTGATCTTGAAGCAAATGCTATCGCCCTTTCACTTTTGTCTGGGAGAACATGAGATATCACAGCTCCAATGCCATATGGGGAAGCATCACAGGCCAGTTTTAATGGCAAGGAAGGATTGAAATGCACAAGGACATCATCAGACGTGACCAATGTTTTTGCTCCCTTGAAGGCTTTGTCACACTGTACAGTCCACTCCCATTTTTGACCTTTCTGCAGCAATTGATTTAATGGGTATAGCACAGTTGCAAGATTTGGAACAAACCGGCTGTAATAATTAATAAACCCCAAAAACGATCTGAGCTGTGTTACATCCTTGGGCAGTGGTGCTTGTAACACTGCTTGGATTTTCTCTGGAGACATGTGCAAGCCATTGGCATCTATAATATGTCCACAATATTGTATAGAGTCCTTAAAGAAGGCACATTTTTCTTTGTTGGCTCTTAGCCCATATTCTTCCAGCCGTGTTAGAACCCTCTTTAGGTTTTCCAAATGTTCTGTATCATCTATGCCTGTCACAATTATGTCCTCCAGATAACATTTAGTATGTGGAATGCCTTGTAGAACTTGATCCATGGCTCTTTGCCATATGGCAGGTGCCAAGGCCACGCCAAATACTAATCTGTTGTATTGGTATAGTCCTTTTGGCGTGTTGATTGTAAGGTAATGTTTGGCATTTTCCACTACCTCCATTTGTAAGTAGGCTTGAGCAAGATCAATTTTGCTGAATTTTAGTCCACCTGCAAAAGAGGCAAATATATCCTCAATCAAAGGTAAGGGATACTTATCAGACTGTAGAACTGGGTTAATGGAAACTTTAAAATCCCCACATATTCTAACTGAACCATTCCTTTTTATAATAGGCACAATAGGTGTGCCCCCGTCACTCCAAGAGAACTTTGAAATTACTTCATCTTGTTCTAGACTATCCAATTCTGCTTCCACTTTTGGACGAATACTATAAGGCACTAGACGAGCTTTGTGAAATTTGGCCTGTGCATTTTCCTCAAGGCATATATTAGCCTTGATGTGTTTTAAAGTACCCATGCCTTCTTTAAATACTTCTGATGCTTGAGCTAAAATGGCCTTTAATTGTTCCACTGGTTTGGTGTTATCAGCAGACACTGAATGTAACATTTTTATGGATTTCCAGTCAATGGGTATTTTGTGTAACCACTCCCGGCCCCATAATGCAGGACCACCTGTCTCCACCACATATAAGTCCAGCTGGCATTTAAAATTGTTGTACTCTACCTCAGCATTTAAAACTCTGGGTGGCACGATCTTCTGTCCAGTGTATGTTTTTAGTAGCAGTTTTGTTTTCTGAAGAGGTGTGTCTTTAAATATTTTTTTATATTCCGGGTGTGTTATTATTGAAACAGCAGACCCTGTGTCTAATTCCATCTTAACTGCAATACCAGCTATTTTTGGTGTTAGCCAGATGACAGATCGGTCACAGGTATCTGCATGATAAACATCAATACTTCCAAGTTCAGAATCCGTGCTATCAGCTAAACAAGCATTATGAACATCATGTGTATTTGTAAAAGGCTGTTTTGAAACAGGGAAGCTCATTTTGTCACTTAGGCATACTGCTTGGATATGGCCCTTTTTATTAAATAATTCTGATTAGAATATCTTTTATTTTGACCTGCCACCACTCTATGCACATCAGTTGCTGCTTTCTCTAGTGTTTCTGCTCTGTTCTGTAATTATAATGTGTCCTTAGCAGCGGTCTCCATTGCACTGCAATTTCTATTGCTCGTTTAAATGTGATGTTATCCTCTGTTAGCAGCCTTTTCTGTATGTTTTCACTGCATAAACCACATATAAATCTGTCCCTTAGTGCATCATTCAGTCCATCCTTAAAATCACAGTGTTCTGCCAGTTTCCTTAACTCTGCTGCACACACAGAAACTGTCTCCCCCTCCTGCTGGTTCCTTTTGTGAAATCTGAATCTTTCTGCTATAACCAGGGGCTTAGGTGGCATGTGTTCCTGAACAATTTGCACTATTTCTTTAAAGCTTTTAGAAGATGTTTTTTCTGGTGCTGTTAAGTTGCGCACAAGGCTGTACGTTTTGCCCCCTATTACACTGAGTAATGCTGCCACCTGTTTCTCTAGGGGTATGTCATTTACTTCCAAATACTGTTCCAGTCTCTCTATACATGTAGCCCAGTCCTCTATTGAGCTGTCAAATGCTTCCACTTTCCCAATATGTCCAGCCATATTTCCAGATAGCATACAACTCTCTGCAGGGACTTACCACTGTTCTGTGTCTTTATTTTTATTTTTTTTTCTATTTTTTTTAGCTGCAGCTTTTGGTGTCTCACATTTAGCAGATCTTCCTAAAATCTCATCCTTGTTGCCAATCTGTTGTGTCCATGGAATATAGTGAAACACACAGACAAGTAGCTGCTGGAGTAATTGTGTAATGCTTAACAGGAAGGAAACTCCATAAGTCAGTAAGATAAAAGTAGCATAGAAAACATAACAGCAGATTCAACAGGAAGTCTTATACATAAGATGCTAGTACTATAACAGCATCAGCAGATTCAACAGGCACAATTACTTTAACTCATATTTAACACTCCTCAAGAAGGGCTCTAACAAGAAAACATACAGGAGTGAGCACAAAGGACACCCTTGTCTCACACCAGCTCATACCAAAAAATTCTCACCTTTCCAACCAAGCTTTTTGACCCACTGTACAAAATCATAAGCCATTTAATGAATTCATCCGGAATGCAGTATCTTTGCAATGCAGGACATAGATACTCATGATTGACTTTATCAAAGGCTTTTGCTTGGTCTAAAGAGGGAAAATATTTGTCCCACTGCCAAGCCTTGCATCTCTCCAGTGCTTCCCTCAGAGAAAGAACAGCACCAAAAATATCCCATCCTTCCACTGAACAAAATTGAGCATAAGAAAGAAGAGACCCAGCCACTGCAGCCAACCTTTTGTCCTCCAATTCTCATTGTGCCTTAAATCCTTCCACTATGATATCAGAACTAGAGAGGAGGACTGCATAGACGGAGAAAGACATCCCCTGGCCAGGCAGTCATTAAAGACTTCAGAAAAAAATGGAAACCAACTCCTTTTCAAATGTGCTATAAAACACCACAGTGAAACCATCTTGCCCAGGAGCCTTCCTCTTCTGCTGTTTATTGAATGCCTGCAGTACTTCCTCCTCCTGTTATCTCTGCTACCAAAAATAGGATCGCCTCCAGGAAAGCTTGAATTTTACACTTATCCAATACCCTTTCTTTGTAAAGGTCAGTGTTGTAGGACCTCAGAACCTCCAGGATACCATCCCAAGAAACTTCCAATTCACCCTGAAGGTTGTAAAGGCCCTCAACCTGCTTCCTCTTAACCTTCTCCTTACAGTTCTGGTAAGGGTTAGGGGGAACTCAAGCTCCTATAGTCCCTTTCCAGAACCAGAGACTTAAGCCAGTTGTACTGACACTGCCTCAACATGTGCTACTCCAGCAGAATGCTGCACTGAAATCCATTTCTCAAAAGAGCAAACATATTTTTTTTTTTTATATTCAATTTTGAAATCTGACATGGGGCTAGACATTTTGTCAATTTCCCAGCTGCCCCCAGTCATGTGACTTGTGCCTGCACTTTATGAGAGAAATGCTTTCTGGCAGGCTGCTGTTTTATCTTCTCAATGTAACTGAATGTGTCTCAGTGGGACATGGGTTTTTACTATTGAGTGTTGTTCTTAAATCTACCAGGCAGCTATTATCTTGTGTTAGGGAGCTACTATCCGGTTACCTTCCCATTGTTCTTTTGTTTGGCTGCTGGAGGGGAAAAGGGAGGTGTGTGATATCACTCTAACTTGCAGTACAGCAGTAAAGAGTGATTGAAGTTTATCAGAGCACAAGTCACATGACTTTGGGCAGCTGGGAAAATGACAATATGTCTAGCCCCATGTCAGATTTCAAAATTTAATATAACAAAATCTGTTTACTCTTTTGAGAAATGGATTCTGCTGGAGCAGCACTATTAACTGCTTCATTTTGAAAAAAAATCTTTTTTCCATGACAGTATCCCTTTAATTCGGTTAACTTTTAGTTTCCTTCTTAGTGACCAGCTCTCTTTTTCTTAGCGCTCCTTTTTTTAAAAGAGGCATTTTGGGGCCCTATATGTCACATTCTTAGGTAAACCTATGTACATTGGGCATCAAACTGTTCAGTGGACCCCAGGCTTTCATATTTGGGGTGATTTATCTTGATCCCTAATAGTATGTATGAATTACAGAACTGATAGCTCAAATGGGGTGTCTAAATTTTGGGGCCCTTATATATGCCACATACTTAGGTAAATCTATACATATTGTCCATCAAACTGTTCAGTTGACTCCTGGTATTCATATTTAGGATGTTTTACAATGTAATGATGTGTGGGAGATATGATGCTGTAGATTGTATTTTTCTTTTTTTGTTTTTTAAAACTTCAGTTTTATTTGCAATAACTTAAAAGAGATTGATAGTCTTGCATTGACAGATACATCTATTCAATATTTTGATTTCTCTTTTAGAACAGATAAAATGAGTCAAAGTGTAAATTTGCACATAAAACCATCAATAAACCAAATAACATATCAGCCATTAGTAATAAAAAGGAAAATGTCAGTGTAGTCTCATTAGTCTATCAAGGTTGGGTATATGTATCCATAAAGGTGTACCATTCTTCCCAGATTTCCTGGTGCAAGTCCAATTTGTTGTTTCTCAATGCTGCCACTTTTCCCATGCTACCTCTGATCTTTATTTGGGTTATGCATTCCTGCAAAGTAGGTGTTGTAGCAGTACTTGGCTATGAGGGTAGCAGCAGAATTAAATATGTGAAATAATAGTTTCTTGATGTTTTTGGCTAGTCTTATTGGGTAAATTTGTAAGAGGGCTATCTCTAGTTCTTTAGGGAGTTGTTGGTTGATTAGCTGCGTTAGCATTCAAAAGATGTTTTGCCAAAATTGTGAAATTATACGAAGAATAGTCAGGATCAGAATACAACGAAGTCCAAACTCCAGGCAAAGGGGTCAGGATACAAGTCAGGAACAAGATTAGGCAGTAAGGCACACAGGGAACCCAGGATAAGCTTAGGGAAAGTTATCCTATTCTTGGGCGCCATTCTGGCGTCTAGTTGGCGTTTTTATTTTCAAATTTGGCGCCATTGACGCTCTTGCGCCGACGTCGGCGCGCTGACATCATCGCCCGGCGCCGCTACCCACGTGGCGGCCATGGGCGCCGCCATTTTGGGAGCGACGCCGGGGAGGATGGACGCGCCGCCCGGAGCTCCTGGGCCTGCTCCGGGCGGCGATCGTTACAGTACCCCCCCTTCACGGGGGGCCTCCAGACCACCAGGCCTTGGCTTCTGGGGAAATTTGGAATGGAACTCCCTCACCAGACGAGAAGCATGGACATCAGAGCATCCTTCCCAGGAGCATTCTTCAGGGCCAAAGCCCTCCACTTGATGAGGTACTGAAGAGAGCCCCTGGAGATCCTGGAGTCAAGGATCTTCTCCACCTCATATTCTTGTTGGCCATCCACAGAGATGGTAGGAGGAGGAGGCTGGACAACGGAAAAGCGGTTGGAGGTGGCGGGTTTCAACAAGGAGACATGAAACACGTTGGGAATTCGCATCTCAGGGGGAAGCTGAAGTCTGACAGCTACGGGATTGATCACCTCCAGGATGGAAAAAGGACCTATGAACCTCGGACCCAACTTAGGAGATGGTACCTTCAACCGAATGTTCCTGGAAGACAACCAAACTTTATCACCGACCTTGTAGGGAGGAGAGGGTCTACGTCTACGATCTGCAAACGTCTTATGAACCAGAGCACTCTTCTCCAGGTTGGACTTGGTTGCGGCCCAAATAGCAGACATGTGGGCTGCGTGGTCATCAGCGGCCGGAACATCGGACAACACAAAGTCTTGTGGGAAGGCTTGAGGATGTTGACCATACACCGACATAAATGGGGACCTTCCAGTGGAAGTGTGGCAGGCATTGTTATGGGCAAATTCCGCCCACGGGAGAAGATCAGACCAATCATCTTGACAAAGGGAAACGTGGTTTCTCAAAAACTGTTCCAAGGCTTGGTTCACTCGCTCAGCCGCTCCATTCGTCTGGGGATGATAAGCTGAGGAGAAATGAAGATTAATACCCAGATCTTTGCACAGGGAACGCCAGAACTTTGCAGTGAATTGGGACCCTCTGTCAGAAAAGCCATGCAGGCGAAAAATGAACTGGATGAACAATTGTGACAACTCCACAGCAGATGGAAGCTTCCGTAGAGGGATGAAGTGGGCCATCTTGCTAAAGCGGTCAATGACAACCCAGATCACTGTGTTCCCACTGGAGGGAGGAAGTTCAACGATGAAGTCCATAGCCAAGTGCATCCAAGGACGAGAGGGAACCGGCAACGGTTGTAGTAACCCACTGGGGCGAGAATGACTGGACTTGGAAGTGGCACAAACAGTACAGGCAGAAACAAAGTCTTTGACATCTTTACGGATTGTCGGCCACCAAACTAGACGACGTAAAAGTTCAAGAGTTTTAACAGGACCAGGATGTCCAGCTTGTTTGGAACTATGAGTCTGTTGCAGGATAGGTAGCCGAAGTTCAGGAGGTACGAAAGCCATTCCAATGGGGGTATCAGGAGGGGCAGAAGATTGACCAGCCAGGATTTGATCAGCAAACTGAGGATACAATGAAGCGATGATCTTGACAGGAGGAATAATAGGCTCTAGTCTTTCTGGAGTACGATCCACCGGAGTGAAACTTCGAGACAGAGCATCGGCTTTCCGATTCTTGGAGCCAGGGCGAAAAGTCAAGACAAAGTTAAATCGGGAGAAGAAGAGAGACCACCTTGCTTGTCTGGGATTCAGCCTCTTGAGAGATTGAATGAACTCAAGATTCTTATGATCCGTGTAGATCGTGACTGGAATCAAGGAACCTTCAAGGAGGTGGCGCCACTCTTCCAAGGCAAGCTTAACAGCCAGAAGTTCTCGATTTCCAACATCATAATTCTGTTCTGCAGGAGAGAACTTCTTAGAGAAGTACGCACATGGGTGCAGCTTCCCATCAGAGGGATGTCTTTGGGACAGGATAGCTCCAGCTCCAACTTCAGAGGCATCCACCTCGATGAAAAAAGGTAACTCCGGATCAGGATGGCGGAGAACCGAAGCAGAAGTGAAGGCATCCTTCAAGGATTGAAAAGCTTCAATAGCAGGCGGGGGCCATGAGCTGGGTTTACCCCCTTTTCGGATGAGGGCCAGGATAGGAGCAATACGAGAAGAGAATCCCTTAATGAATTGCCGGTAGTAATTGGCAAAACCAATGAATCTCTGGATTGCCTTAGTGCTCAGCGGTAGGGGCCACTCTTGGATTGCAGACACTTTCACAGGATCCATCTCGAAACCCTCTGGGGAGATGATATAGCCCAGAAAATGGATCTTGGACACTTCAAACACACATTTCTCCAGTTTGGCAAAGAGAGAGTTCTTCCTCAGAGAGAGTACTTCCTTCACCTGGGAACGATGGCTTGTAAGGTCCTTGGAGAAAATCAGGATGTCATCAAGGTACACGACCACAAACTTTCCCAAGAGATCCCGGAAAATGTCGTTCACGAATTCTTGAAAGACAGCGGGGGCATTGCAGAGACCAAAGGGCATTACGAGGTACTCATAGTGCCCATCCCGAGTGTTGAATGCTGTCTTCCATTCGTCACCTTCCCGGATGCGGATAAGGTTATACGCCCCACGGAGATCCAACTTAGTGAAGATTTTAGCCCCCTTCAGTTGGTCAAAGAGTTCGGCAATTAAGGGCAAGGGATACCGGTTCTTAACCGTAATTTTATTAAGACCCCGGTAGTCGATGCAAGGACGTAGGCCTCCATCCTTCTTTTCCACGAAGAAGAATCCAGCCCCGGCAGGAGAGGTAGAAGGGCGAATAAACCCCCGCTGGAGATTTTCTTGGATATATTCCTTCATGGCAGCGGTCTCTGCTGGGGAGAGAGGATAAGTGCGACCTCTAGGAGGCATGGTTCCAGGCAGGAGATCAACTGGACAATCGTAGTGACGATGAGGAGGGAGAAATTCTGCAGACTTTTTACAGAAGACATCAGAGAATTCCTTGTAGAAGGAGGGAAGCGTCTTCAAATCTGACGTAGAAATATTCACCCTCTGGATGGGTTCAGCAGGAAGGCAATGCTGTTGGCAGTATGGACTCCAATGGGAAACCTGCCCCGAGGACCAATCAATGGAGGGATTATGCAGTCGCAGCCAAGGGAGCCCCAAAACAACTGGAACAGATGGGCAGGAAATAATTAGGAACGAAAGTCTTTCTTTATGCAGCGTCCCAACCTGCACAGGCAATTCCCCAGTCGTCATGGAGATGAATTCAGCCTCCAGGGGTCTGTCATCAATAGCAGTGACACGGAGAGGAGTAGTCAATGGAAACAGGGGAACATTCATATGCTTGGCAAAGAGAGCGTCCATGAAATTACCAGCAGCCCCAGAATCAATAAAAGCTGAGCCAACAATGGTCTTAGATGGCAGACGAATCTGTAAAGGTAGAAGAAACCTATGAGAGTTCTCTTGTGACTTGGGAGTAACACCCCCTACATGAGTCTTTGCAAGGTTACCTTGAAGAGGGGAACTCAGAGGCTTCACAGGACAGGAGTTGGCAAAGTGAGAATGACCCCCACAGTAGAGACAAAGTCCAGCCGTACGTCTCCGGAGTTTCTCCTGTTCAGAGAGACGAGCTCTTCCGACTTGCATAGGTTCCTCCGGAGGAATAACTGAAGGCTGCGGGGAGGTAGGAGGTAATAGAGGTCTTTGAAAGCGAGGAGCCAACATGGGTGGGAATTTCTTGACTCTGTCCTTATCAGCTTGATGTTCTCTCTGACGAGTGTCCACCTTGACAGACAAAGCAATGAGGTCTTCTACTTGCGTGGGTAATTCACGGGAGACCAGGTCATCTTTGAGGCGGATAGAGAGACCATTGTAGAAAGCAGCGTGATAGGCATCATTGTTCCAGCAAGTCTCTGCAGCAAGGGTACGGAATTCAATGGCATATTCCGCTACACTGCGATTACCTTGGCGGATCTGGAACAGACGAGAAGCGGCCGTCGCCACCCGACCGGGAGCATCGAACACCGTCCGGAATTCATGAAGGAAGGCTTTGGAATCATCAATTAAGGGAGACTCCTTCTCCCAGTGTGGAGAAGCCCATTCAAGCGCTTTCCCCGCCAGACGAGTGATCACGAAACCAACCTTTGCACGTTCAGAGTTGAATTCCGCAGGTTGTAGGGCGAACCGGATCTGGCACTGATTCACAAAACCACGACAGGCCTGAAGGTCGCCGCTGTAGAGAGGAGGTGCAGGAATTCGCGGACCAGAAGTGGTGGATGAAGTAGCCATATCGGCAGCAACCAGCGTGGGCGTTTTCGGCGTTGGAGTAGTCGGCGTTAGCATGGATAACTTTTCCAAAATCGCCTCCAGCGTGTGTCCGACATAATTTTGCCGAGCTTCGTACGCCTCCATGCGGGTATGCAGACCTCGAAAGGCCCCGCCGAAATCCGGCGGAGCTTCCTCAGTGGGATCCATGGCCCAAGAATAATGTCAGGGAGCCGGGAGCTCCCTCCAGGGAGGTTGTCAGGATCAAGGAGGAAGCCCTCTTGAGGGAACAAGGTTGCGGTGTCCAAAGGGTTAAACGAAGAATAGTCAGGATCAGGCAAGAGTTCACAGGCAGGCAGAATACAACGAAGTCCAAAGTCCAGGCAAAGGGGTCAGGATACAAGGCAGGAACAAGATTAGGCAGTAAGGCACACAGGGAACCCAGGATAAGCTTAGGGAAAGTTATCCTATTCTTGGGCGCCATTCTGGCGTCTAGCTGGCGTTTTTATTTTCAAATTTGGCGCCATTGACGCTCTTGCGCCGACGTCGGCGCGCTGACGTCATCGCCCGGCGCCGGTACCCGCGTGGCGGCCATGGGCGCCGCCATTTCGGGAGCGACGCCGGGGAGGATGGACGCGCCGCCCGGAGCTCCTGGGCCTGCTCCGGGCGGCGATCGTTATAGGCATGCATTCGTATGACCGATTCAAGTATTGTTGCCATATGATATGTCTTTATGTTTGGTATTCCTAGACCTCCCGAAGCTCTAGGGCAGTGCTGTCCAACTTCTATGGTACCGAGGGCTGGAATTTTTCCAATCTACATGGTGGAGGGCTGATAACGGAAGTCAGTGTCAGGCACTCCCTGTTTTTAGACCACACCCACTTTAAACCACACCCATGTTACTGCAACACCATGTCCACATTAATAGCACACCAAAAAACCAAATGGTTGGTGCTCACTGCAGGGATCAGGACCGGAACTAGGGGTAGACAGAGTAGGCGGCTGTCTAGGAAGCCATCATTGAGGGGTGCACTTTTCAAGCGTTTATTTAATAATTTGTTTCAGTAATCATGGTCACCCAGTTGGGTGGAATCCATCTCCTTCCCCTTCTCCCTCTTGCCGGCAAGTAATAGCTTCTTCTGTGCGGTGCACCGTGACGTGCATACACGCGCCGATGATATCACTGATGTGTTGGATGGCAGAGAGCTGGCGGGCTACTTGGTGTGGCTCGCTCTCTCTGTTCTCAGCCTTGCACAGTTGCACGGAACTGAAGACTTTCTTTCTATTACTGTGAAAGTGTGAAGCTTCCTACTGGTACAGCCAGGTACAGATTTGGGGCCCATATGTTTGCTGTTGCCGCTGGGCTGCATGCTGGCACAGGTACATAAATACTTGGGGGCAATATAATGTGATCAGATTTATTTTTGGCTGCTGCTGACACAGGTAAAGATTTGGGGCAATATGATGGCTGCTGGAGGGCTGTATGATGGATGGCTGCTGAGCTTGCTTGCACAGGTACAGGGGGCAGTAATATAAATGAAAAAGTGTTGTACACTTCCTTGCTCTCTTTATTTAAAAACCATCATGGTAAGGAGGGAAATTGTAATGGAGGACAGGGGGCACTGAGTGAAGCACTTGCCTAGGGTGTCGAACTACCTTGTGCCTGCCCTGGCAAGGATGCCACTCATATGTGAAAACAGTTGTCACATTAAGACATACCCTTAAATCTGTATGCCTCCTCCTCCCCTGTGTATAATACACTACCCCGGCATATGATTAAACACCTTAGGGGCCACTAACAATAATTTTCAAATGCTAACAAACCCCCAGAACAAATACCAAAGTATGACACACACAGGGAGCATAGGGAAGGCAGAACAGAGCAGGAGACAGGAATCAGGACCAGTGTAATATGTACTACATACAGTGAGACAGGGCTGGTGTCTCATTAGCATTTTGAATAAAGTGTGAACAGGTGAACAATGTGGCCAGTTTCAGTCTGGGTCTCAGATGTGAACAGTACAGGACTTTAGGGGAGTGAACAATAGAGGTGTCACAAGTGTGAACAATGCAGGGGGATCACAGGTGTGAACAATGCAGGGGATTAGTCTGAATTTGAGGTTTAGACAATGCAGGGGCCAGTTAATCTCTGTAGTGATACCTTTTAAATTTTACATATGGTAAGAAGACACAGCAGGTAGACTTTGATGTGGAGGGTCACATGAGGGGGGGTCGCGGGCCGCAGGTTGCCAGTTGGACAGCCCTGCTCTAGGGTATTGTGTTATCTGGAACTTGATTCTGGGTTGTTTGTCTTGCCATATGAACCTATTAATTGTTCGTTGTAGTGTTTTGAGGTAGATGGGGGGCAGAGAGATTTGAAGAGTCCTGAATAGGTACAGGATCTGGGGGGAATAGATCCATTTTTACTGCAACTATGCGGCCTAGCCATGAGATGTGTTGTTTTCGCCACTTAGTACAGTTTTGGATTTTCTTGTGCAACAGGGGTTGATAATTCAACCGATAGCTTCTGGGTCCTTTGGCAATTTAACTCCTACATAAGTAGTTCCTCCATTCGAATTTAAGTTATTGTTTGAGGCTAAGGCTGGTTGTGGAATGTTTATGGGTAGTGCCTGGGTTTTGGAAGCGTTAATTTTGTACCATGAAACCTTCTGGAAAAGGGTTGGTCAATGTCAATAGGATGTCATCAGAGAACAATCCACAATTTTCTGGACCCCCGACGAAGTAACCAGGCCTTTTATATCCGGGTTTGATCTGATTGTTTGTGCCAGTGGCTCAACCTTTAGGGCAAAGATCAGTGGTGAAAATGGGCACCCCTGGAGTGTTCCATTAGTGTTGTAGAAGGCGTTCAAGAGGGCCCCTGAAATATTTACTTTGGCAGATGGTGCAGAGTAGAGGGGTTGGATTTATGAATTTTAGGCTTACGGCAAAATGGTTTAGTGTTTCCCTTATATATAGCCAGTGGACCCTGTTGATCGCCTTCTCAGCATCCAAAGAAAGAAAGACCATTGCTTGTGTGGTCTGTTTAATTGTGTAACAATGTATGGAACCTTCTCGTATTGTCTGAGCCCTACCTCCCCATAATAAATCCCATTTGGTCATTATCAATTATGGATGGGAGTATGGTACCGAGTCGGGTTACTAGAATCTTGTCATAGAGTTTCAAATCGGTTTTCAGCAGTGCTATGGGGCGATGGTTTTGGCAAATGGGGTATCAAAATCTGTTTAAATTGTTTGTAGTATAGGTTGGTGTAACCATGTTCCCCTGGGGATTTAGCAGTTTTAAAGGGATGCTGTCATGGGAAAAAAAAAAACATTTTTCAAAATGAATCAGTTAATAGTGCTGCTCCAGCAGAATTCTGCACTGAAATCCATTTCTCAAAAGAGCAAACTGATTTTTTTTATATTAAATTTTGAAATCTGACATGGGGCTAGACATATTGTCAATTTCCCAGCTGCCCCAAGTCATGTGACATGTGCTCTGATAAACTTCAATCACTCTTTACTGCTGTACTGCAAGTTGGAGTGATATCACCCCCCTCCCTTTCCCCCCCTCCAGCAGCCAAACAAAAGAACAATGAGAAGGTAAACAGATAGCAGCTCCCTAACACAAGATAACAGCTGCCTGGTAGATCTAAGAACAGCACTCAATAGTAAAAACCCATGTACCACTGAGACACATTCAGTTACATTGAAAAGGAAAAACAGCAGCCTGCCAGAAAGCATTTCTCTCCTAAAGTGCAGGCACAAGTCACATGACTGGGGGCAGCTGGGAAATTGACAAAATGTCTAGCCCCATGTCAGATTTCAAAATTGAATATAAAAAAATCTGTTTGCTCTTTTGAGAAATGGATTTCAGTGCAGAATTCTGCTGGAGCAGCACTATTAACTGATGCGTTTTGAAAAAAACATAGTTTTGCGATGACAGTATCCCTTTAAGGTCAGAGATTGTTTGCTCAATTTCATCCTGTGTAATTTCCTTATTTAAGCTTTCCAGTTGTTGGGGAGTAGGGTGTGGGAGTCGGATATCTCTGATATATTGGCGTATTGCTTCTCTTGTGGGTTGGGATTCTGAGGGGTCCTTTTGGAGATTGCATAGTTTAGAATAGTAGGTTGCAAAGTGGTCGGCTATATGTTTGGGGTCTGTTAATTTGGCTTGGGGGGTCAGAATAGAAGCTTTTCTTGCCCTTGCTTGCCTATGTTGCAGCTGTGAGACCAGACGTTTATTGGCCTTGTTACCCTTTGTGTAGTAATATTGTTTAAATAGTTTCAATCTATATTGTGTTTTGGCAAATGATATTTCGTTAAGTTTAGTTCTGGTCTCAGTTATCCCTTGCTGGATCGCAGGAGTAGATTGAGTAAGATGTTGGCATTCCAGTTTATAAAGTTTTTGCTCTAGCTGAATCTGTTGTGCGATTCACTCTTTTTTTTTTTTATCTTTTCGCTAGGGAGATCAGTTCACCCCGAATGACCGCTTTATGAGCGAGCCACAAGATTTGGGGGTCCATTTCGGTTGTATGTTTTCCTTAAAGTATTGTTTGATTTTGCCTTCTATTGTTTGTTTAGACTCTAATTTAGTAGTTAGTGATTCAATAAGCCTCCAGCTCCTGCTACTCTGTTTACTGTGAGAAGGCCAAAGTTCTACACAAACTGGGGCATGGTCTGACCATGTTCAGAGGCCTATCCAGGTTTTGGATATTTGGGCTGTTGTTTGTGGATCCGCTAAAATGAGATCTATTTTCATGTGTGTGGTATATCTAGGGGAAAAGTATGTGAACTCTTTTTTTCTCTTGGGTGTTTGGCTCTGCAGACATCTATTAGGGCATGGAGGTGTAATATGTCTCTAAACTTCTTTGCTTGGGAGTTTGTATAGGTGGGGTTTGAACTTGTGGAGGTTCTGCGGACATCCATAGTGGGGTCTGGTGTAGTATTAAAAGTCCCCTGCTTCTATACATTTACCCTTCTTGTATTGGGTTAGTTTCGCTAGTGTTTCTGATAAAAAAAAAATGTGGTTTTCATTTTGGGCATATATGTTGATTAATGTGGTCTGTGTTACACAGTTTACATTGTAGCAGTAAGTAGCGCCCAGAGGGGTCTGCGACTATTTCAGACACTTTTGTTGGCACTTTAGCACCTATGAGGATCGAAGCTCCTTTTGTCTTATTGGGAGAGTAGGCATGAAAGCTGTGGGGATATTTTTTGTTGAGAAACTTTGGTGGATTAAGTTTGCAAAAGGTAGTTTCTTGATAAAAAGAACATCATCTTTCATATGGAAAGCATCATGTAGTGCCTGGTTATGCTAATGGGAGGAATTTAATCCTCTGGCATTAAGTGTACCATTTTGAGTGTCGAGAGAGTCGCTTAGCCCCCTGGGTTCTGACATATACCGAATTACATGAATATATTACATCGGCATTGACATAAATCTGAGTTGATAGCTGCTTGAAACAATTTAAACTAAACATAAACTTTGAGTAACTGTTACATAGTTACATAGTTAAATTGGGTTGAAAAAAGACAAAGTCCATCAAGTTCAACCCCTCCAAATGAAAACCCACTGTAGCAAGCAATAAATGTTTGGGATTCTCGTCGGAGTCCAGGGTGCGACTAAAGTAAAGTGATTATAGGGAGAGTTTTACCAAGAATTTTACCAAGAATTTACCATTATGGTGACCCCAATCAAATACATCATTATGTGCTAGCCCATAGATAGGCAGGGCTGTAGCCCACAGAGGGAGGAACAATTAACAATCACGGCCACTAAGCTAGCAGCAGCAGTCTACAACTGCAGCGAGGGGGAAGCTATTCCTGAAACACAGAGGGAGGTGATAGTAACAGTAGGATAATAGTCTCTGGGAAGGGAGTGTGACTGTGGGATAGCAGGTATAGTAGGGAGAGATGGTGTCTATAGTAACAGTGGGATAATAGTCTCTGGGAAGGGACATGTGGGCTGCTTTGAATTTTTCGCCCAGGCTGCTTTTTACCCCCAGTTCGGCCCTGGTGTGGGGTGAGGGGAGTTCCTCCTGGTGCGCCTGTTCAATCAGTTGGATGGGAATGTTCCATCTTGCAAGTGTTTTTCTAGCTTCTTCCAGGGAGGAAAGTGTGGTTGGGGTCCCATTGCCTAGTATTATAAGTTTCACCGGGTATCCCCAGTGATAAGATGTTATGTTGACGGAGTAGGATTGTAATCTCCTGGTATGCTTTACGTTCCAGAAGCGTGGCTTTGGAGAGATCGGTTTCTCAATTTGTTGGAATTTCGCCTGCCAATTTCCTTTTTTTCCTAGCAGAAGCCAATAGCTTTTCTTTGGAAAAACAGAAGCCGCACAATAACATCTCTAGAGGCTTTTTCTGGTGCCGTCTTTGGTTTAGGGATCCTGTGTATGCGGTCTATAGTGAGTTCCAAAGTATGGGCATCTGGCATTATGGCTTTGAGTAATTCTGTAAGGTAAGTCTCTAAATCTGTGGGCTGAACGGACTCAGGGATACCTCTCAGTCGCAGGTTATTTCTATGTGATCTGTCTTCAAAGTTGCTTACCTTGTCCCGCAGTGAGTCAGTTTCGGTTTGCACTTTTGTACAGGATTCTGCGAGGTCATTGTGGGCCTCCGCAAATTCACCCATCTTTTCTTCAATGTGGGCTTTGCGCTCACGGATGTCCTGTATTTTCGGTCTACGATCCTTCACTAGCTGCTTTTTATCTCCCTGGAGTGTTGTTCTCAGCTTTGTCAGCATTTCTCTGAGTTGCTGAGCTGAGGCGGGAGCTGTGTCTGGCTCTGCTGAGGACATGACCGTCTCCGAGGGTGAGGGATCACGTGGTTGTTGTTCCAAAATTGAGGAGGGTGAGCTCCGTGCAGGGGAGCGTGACCGATGTGTAAAGTATACGGTAACGATTTTGTTCTCTTTTTTTGGGTTCTTTTTCTGTCCCATGCTGTAGCAAGTTGACTGCATGGGTTTTGCTCGCCGATCTGCTGTTGTGCCTGTCGTAGCTATTTGGAGATGGTCTCGGTTAACCAGAGTGCAGTTATTATGCGCCCTACTTGCGAGATTCCAAGTTCCGTCCCCCTGTAGATTGGAAGCTTTGAGGTAATTTCTCAAAAAATTCACCAATTTCTATGAAAAATTATAACTTTAGGAAAGAATTGCAACTTGGTAGTTTGGAGTACATAGATGATTTACCAATTTTTTATTCTCCAGAATCTGTTCTTTCTAATGATGGGTAATTTTCTAGGGTAAACCTACCCTACCCTACCCTAGGGGAATGTTTGGCGTTGAAATCAGAAGTATGCCGTTTTATGGCGTGGTGCTTTGGAAATTTGGTAGTTTAGAGAATTTGATCTATACAATTGAGAAATCTCCATATAACTACAGTGGTGTGCAAAACTATTTGCCCCCTTCCTGATTTATTATTCTTTTGCATGTTTGTCACACTTAAATGTTTCTGCTCATCAAAAACTGTTAACTATTAGTCAAAGATAACATAATTGAACACAAAATGCAGTTTTTAAATGAAGGTTTACGTTATTAAGGGAGAAAAAAAACTCCAAATCTACATGGGCCTGTGTGAAAAAGTGATTGCCCCCCTTGTTAAAAAATAACTTACCTGTAGTTTATCACACCTGAGTTCAATTTCAAAGGTTATAAAGCCATTTCGAAAGCTTTGGGACTCCAGCGAACCACAGTGAGAGCCATTATTCACAAATGGCAAAAACATGGAACAGTGGTGAACCTTCCCAGGAGTGGCCGGCCGACCAAAATTACCCCAAGAGCGCAGAGACAACTCATCCGAGAGGCCACAAAAGACCCCAGGACAACACGACTCCACCATAAGAAAGAGACTGGGCAAAAACGGCCTGCATGGCAGATTTCCAAGGCGCAAACCACTTTTAAGCAAAAAGAACATTAAGGCTCGTCTCAATTTTGCTAAAAAACATCTCAATGATTGCCAAGACTTTTGGGAAAATACCTTGTGGACCGACGAGACAAAAGTTGAATTTTTGGAAGGTGCGCGTCCCGTTACATCTGGCGTAAAAGTAACACAGCATTTCAGAAAAAGAAAATCATACCAACAGTAAAATATGGTGGTGGTAGTGTGATGGTCTGGGGTTGTTTTGCTGCTTCAGGACCTGGAAGACTTGCTGTGATAGATGGAACCATGAATTCTACTGTCTACCAAAAAATCCTGAAGGAGAATGTCTGGCCATCTTGGGTGCTGCAGCAGGACAATGACCCAAAACACACCAGCAAATCCACCTCTGAATGGCTGAAGAAAAACAAAATGAAGACTTTGGAGTGGCCTAGTCAAAGTCCTGACCTGAATCCTATTGAGATGTTGTGGCAATTACAACAATTCTGCAAAGATGAGTGGGCCAAAATTCCTCCAGAGCGCTGTAAAAGACTCGTTGCAAGTTATCGCAAACGCTTGATTGCAATTATTGCTGCTAAGGGTGGCCCAACCAGTTATTACGTTCAGGGGGCAATTACTTTTTCACACATGAAAATGTAGATTTGGATTTCTTTTCTCCCTAAATAATAAAAACCCTCATTTAAAAACTGCATTTTGTGTTTACTTGTGTTATCTTTGACTAATAGTTAAATGTGTTTGATGATCAGAAACATTTTGTGTGACAAACATGCAAAAGAATAAGAAATCAGGAAGGGGCAAATAGTTTTGCACACCACTGTATATATATTTGGTATTGTTCAGGAGAATGGGCTTTGTTCTCATACATATTATGTTTCTGATTAGAAACTATTAGACACTTAGAAGCCTATATATTTTTATAGAAGTGGAATTGCACCAACATTTTAGCATATTTTAAAGGAGAAGGAAAGCTACGGAGGCATTTTATTGCCAATAGATTAGCTGCAATAGTGCAAGCTAGAATGCTATATTTATTCTGTAGAATATTTTACCATACCTGAGTAAAAAGCTCTAGAAACTCTCTGTTTGGTTAAGATAGGAGCTGCAGTATTAACATGGTGTGACATCACTTCCTGCCTGAGTCTCTCCCTGCTCTGGGCTCAGATTACAGCAGAGAAGGGAGGGGGCTGGGGAAGAGGAGCAAACTGAGCATGCTCTTGCCCAGGGCAATCAGGTTTAAGCTGAAGGCCGGAAGTCTGATACAGAAATGCAGTGTTTCTTTTGACAGGGGACTCAGAGCAGCAGTACTTTGGGGTTTACTGGTATATTTAGATGGACCTTTCTGATAAGGCTTACTTAGTTTTAACCTTTCCTTCTCCTTTAAAAGCTCAGGTATATACTGTTTTCCTGGGTAAACTAAAAGACACCCCCCCCAAGAAAGGCCCTTAAAGGAAATGAGGAGTGCATTGCGGCTGAGGCTTAGACTTATCCCAAAAAGTGTATATTAATAGTTAAAAGGTGCAAGTTGAGAGTGTTGGTCCTTTAAATAATGGTATCAGTATGTTTGTAACAGATACAGAGAAGGCAAATGTGCTAAATCAGTTCTTTTCTTCATTGTATACAATAGAGGAGTCAGAGTTCCCAGGCCCACCTCATAGCTGCACTGGTGGCTCAGCCCAAGCTATTCAGTGGCTGACTCAGGATATGGTTCATAAAGCTTTAGTGAAAATTAATGTGAACAAGGTGTAAGGATCAGATGGCATACCCCCCCGCCCCCCAGGTTGTAAGAGAGCTTAGTTTTTTTTAGACCAGTCCCTATTTCTGATTTTCTCAGATTCACTTTGATCAGTTATGGTACCTATGGATTGAAGAAAAGCTGGTGTCATTCCAATATTTAAAAAGGGATTACGATCTTAGCCTGGCAATTATAGGCCAGTAAATTTGACATCCGTGGTGGGACATGTTAAAGGATCACATACAAAATGTCATCCTAGTGAATGGCATTATGAGCAACAATCAGTATGAAAGATAGGTCATGTCAGACAAATTTATTAGTCATATGTTTTTTATCATGAGGTAAGTAAGATGCTGGAGTTTGATACCATGCCCCACAAATGACTGCTTTCTAAACTATGGTCTGTTGGGCTTAATAAAATGGATAGGGAATTGGCTACAGGAGTGTGTACCGTTTCTGAAATAATCAAGTTTATCTTCACTATCCCTCTCTCAGCATCTGTTTCTCCTCATTCTCTCTTCATGGAGGAGTTGGGTGTCAGATATTCATTTACAGTTAGATCATATATAACTGATAGGTTGGCTCATTTTACCTAGAAGATAAATTAGAGCTCACTCTATTAAAATCACCAGATATCGTGTCTCTCTACATGCAGGATTTGTGCAAAATGCCTATAAGATATATTGGATCTAACTGTCAGATGCTAAGAGATGATTAGTGAACATAAACATGATTATTTCAGAAACGGTACAGAATATTTTATTGATTGTATTTATAAAGTTTCTTATTTCATTATGAGGAACCTTATCATTATATAAATATCATTTTCACAATAGTTCCCCTTTAAGGGGATCATATAATAATCTCTCTAATGCTTTATTTACCAGTATGTCTTTGAAAATGACACAAGTTCACCCATTCCGATTAGAAGAAAAGAAGTTCCAGCCAGGTGTGGCTATGACGTAGACCCGGACAGACGCATGATACAGAGCTCTGTCATAGAGATCCTGATTTCACCAGCTCCAACGCAAGCCATAACTTTCCTCTGTGGATGGTCTCCTTCTGTCTAAAATGCCCCCAACGCCAAATAAAAAGATATCTCAACCAAAATGACACTAATTTCTGGCAAAAAAACAAGTTGGCTTCTAAAATCCACGATGGCAGATCGTGCCCAGAGTGAGATGATACACCACATTTTGTTCAGCAAAGCTGCATGGTGAAGGACAGCAAGGACACTGAAAACGATATTCCAGTCAGATGAGTTTGCTTCTGTCCTAGTAACTGAAAAAACGATATGATGCTTACTAACTGAACTATTCAGGCAGATATTACTGACGCTCTGCAGCAAATGTCTATAGAAATATCAGAGATTGGCACAAGAGTTGATACTTAGGAAATCAAATCAAAATTTCAACAGTATTTTCAAACACTTTTACAAGCAATACTTCCACAATTATCCAGCATAGAGTGTAAAGTGGACAAGATACAGAGAATTCCTAAACCCAAACATCTCCCGCCAGATAAGCCTAGAGACGCAAACCTTCAGGTCATGCTCTAATATTCCAGAGCAATATGCCAACATCCACATATTTGCTGATCTTTCTGCACATACTATGGCTTTAAGACAGGCATTTTCAAAAATAACAGAAGCACTACATAAACGGAATAGTTTTTTTGACCCACAGATACTGTGATGGCTCCCCAAGTAAAATTCCAATCTTTCTAGAGGAAGTTCTGCTCCTTACAGAGAAAGAACACTATTAGAGTGCTACTCCAGTCGCGCAAGTTTCCAGTTAGCCAGGGCCGGCTATCCCTCCGCAGTCTGCTCCAGTTCCAGGGCCGGCTATCCCTCCGCAGTCTGCTCCAGTTCCAGGGCCGGCTATCCCTCCGAAGTCTGCTCCAGTTCCAGGGCTGGCTATTCCTCTGCAGTCTGCTCCAGTTCCAGTGCCGGCTATCCCTCAGCAGTCTGCTCCAGTTCCAGGTCTGGTTACCCCTCAGCTGTTTACCTCCATTCCTGGGACTTTTACCCCTCAGCAACTGGTTCCTCTGCAGCAGCTGCTGGCCACAGCTCTAGTGGGGCTTCCCCAGCAGCATCCACTGCCTACAGCTCCAAAGGTGGATTCCCAGCAGCCTCTGCTGCCTACTGTTCCAGTGGGGTTTCCCCAGCAGCATCCGTGGCCTACAGCTCCAGAGGGGGATTCCCAGCAGCTGCCACTGCCAGCAGGACCAGAGTGGCTATCCCAGCAGCTGCCGCTGCCTACAGCTCCAGAGGGGCCTTCCCAGCTCCCGCCACTGCCTACAGCTCCAGAGGGGCCTTCCCCACAGCATCCGCTGCTCACAGCTCCAGAGTCAGTTCCCCAGCAGCCTCTGCGGCTCACAGCTCCAGCTAGGCTTCCACAGCGACTGGCTCCCCGCTGGCTGCCTCCAGTACCCGTGCTGGCTCCCCAGCAGCTGCCTCCTGTACCCGTGCCTGATTGGCCTCTGCAGCCCCAGCCCAGCTGCAGCCTGATTAGTTGCAATCAGCTAATCAGGGCTGTGTCTGCCCTATTTAAGGTCAGCCCTCCAAACACACCAGAGCATTGTTTCCCAGACTAGCAGTGTGGCATTGTCCCTAGCTAAGGGTTTCAGCTTTAGCCTCCTTGCCTTGTTCTGTCCTACCTTGAACCTTTCCTTCTTATCCTGCCTTGTTAATGTTCCTGTCTGGTCTTTCCCTCCCAGTTCTGCTCCAGTTCTACCTTTCACCTTGCCTTAACCTATTTCAGCCTTGACCTTGACCTGACCCATGCCTTGCTTGTTCCTGATTTCTGCTTCCTGTTCTACCTTGTACCTTTCCCTGACTTCACCTTGTACCGACCTTGCCTCGCCTGTTCCTGGTTCTTGCTTCCTGACCCTGCCTTGTACATTGTACCCCCTCATCTCATTCTGCCTCCTGCTATACTGCTCTCTAGTCCTCTTGCTATCCTGCTCTCTAGTCCTCTTGCTATCCTGCTCTCCAGTCCTCTTGCTATCCTGCTCTCCAGTCCTCTTGCTATCCTGCTCTCCAGTCCTCTTGCTATCCTGCTCTCCAGTTCTCTTGCTATCCTGCTCTACAGTCCTCTCCTGCTATCCACTCTAGTCTCCTTCTGCACTATCCCTAGTTTGATCTGATCTACGCCCACACCGCCCTGTCCCATCCAGTCTGTTCCTGTTCCACTCCTGCTCCATCCAATCTGTTCCTGTCCTGAGTCGTCGCCCTCTTCATCCTGCCTAGTCCAGTCCTGATCTTTGCACTCTCCATCCTGTTTTGCTCTGTACCTGTTCAAGACTGACTCTTCGCCCTCATCAACCTGTTCCTGCCTTCCCTTTACGTGTTCCCTAGGCACATACAGCTCCTGCCTCAAGGACTCGCCCTTCCCCCATCAGTCTTCACAGCACCTCCTACCGAATCCTTGACAGTCCTAAGTGCTGTTGAAAGTTTTTTATGTTTTTTTTCTTGTCTTTCTGTATAGCTTACTTTTTTGTATTTCTGATATTAAATATGACTTTTTTTTATTTTGCTAGACCCCATTGTTTGTTCATACAAAAGAAATGTAGGACACTACCTGTATAGAATAGTGGTAATAATATTATACACTGTACATACTTTTGTTAAAGCAAATAGCATGAGGATTCATATTGCCTCACTGAGGGGCAGATTTATCAAGGGTCGAATGTCGAATTTGAAAAACTTCGGAATTCGAATTTAAAAAGACCAACAAAATTAAATCAAAGGTTTTTTTTTGGCTGAATAGGTCCATTTTCAATCAAATAGGTCAGTAATAGCGCATTCAAATTGTACAATTCAAAGTTTTTCAAAAAACCCCTTTGATTTCTCAAAGTCCACCAATTGACTCCAAATAGTTCTAGGAGGTCCCCTATAGGCTAAAACAGCAATTCAGCAGGTTTTAGATAAAAACTGGTGTTTCGAAATGTGGATGTAGTGCCAGATTAAAATTACCCATTAATTTACATTTGTGTTTGGAGTACATTTTTGTTTTTTTTTAACACTTTATTGATAAATCTCACCTGTTGAGAATTTGGGGCATAAAGATTCACTATGATGTATTTTTCTGCATTTAATACACAATTTACCATTATGAATCTACCTTTTACATATGTTATTACTTCTATTATTTTAAATGTGAGTTTGTTCTTAAATCCAAACATTTCCAAAAATGTTTTGGAAAGGGTTTTGGAGAGGTTATTGTTCATCTTCAATATCCAAATCTTATGAAAACCACTAAAAATGCTCTTGTTGTGTTAGAAAACCCATTTGCCAAAGTAAAAAGGTCATTGTAAAAGCTAGTTTATATACCATATAAATCTGTCCTCCTGTCTCTCTGTTTTCTGAAGGATGGGAGTGGCCTGTTTTAAACCTGCACTTCCTGTATGATTACATCATCACTTTCAGGTTTTGCCCTTACTTGGTTCTTATTGGACATTGATACTGCCCTCCCCTTGTTATTCATTGGTTGCTTGTGCACTTGTAAGCAGTCACATAAATTCAAAGGCCATTGGTTAATTTGCATCATTGTATTTTTCCCCGTTAGCCTACACTACATTTCCTGAATGCAAGATCTGCTTTAACCAGGCAGCCATTTTCTATCAGCTACATCATCATTTATATTTGTATATCCAGCCACGCCTGATGACCTTGCTCAGAAGTTTTCTTTATGTAACTTTATTAAGTATGTGTAATCCTACTCACTCCTACATGTAATCCCACTCACTCATATGCATAATCCCACTCACTCATTTGCATAATCCCACTCCTACATGTAACCCCACTCACTCATATGCATAATCCCACTCATACATGTAATCCCACTCACTCATATGCATAATCCCACTCACTCATACATGTAATCCCACTCACTCGTATACATAATCAGTTATCCGGAAACCTGTTATCCAGAAAGCTCCGAATTACGCAATGTAGCCGGTATTGTGTGTCGTTTGTGTATAAATGAGATTAAATAGCAATTTTATTAAAAGGAAGAAAAATATCACAGGCTATGGGGACTGATTTCTTACAGGAAATGGGTCAGTTTAAGTACTTGCAGCATTGTGTGCATATAAGTGGTATTCTCTGGTAAAAGCAAAGGTAGTTCCCCTTGGACAATCATTGATGCACCCAGGGCATTATCTGTCTATTAAATCTGACAAACACACACAATTCACTATTGTCCAACAGGCAGTTCTTCTGCTATTGCATTTTTTT
Source organism: Xenopus petersii (assembly GCA_038501925.1). Classification (NCBI taxonomy): domain Eukaryota; kingdom Metazoa; phylum Chordata; class Amphibia; order Anura; family Pipidae; genus Xenopus; species Xenopus petersii. Next base: position 78,120,307 of record CM076673.1, on the reverse strand, counting down.
TTTTGTAACTTAAAATTTTTTATTCGTTTTCACAATAAAGTACAAATACAGTTTTCATCGCCTCATATCGTTTGTCTTTGTTCAACAGACTTATCCATTTTTTAAAACATTACAGTTTAAGACTCTTACCACAGTACTTTAACATTTGCATGAGGGGAGATAGAAAAGAACCTTAAAGAAAAAGAAGGAAGAAGAAAAAGAAAAGGATAAAGAGAATAAAATAAAATAAAACAAAATAGAATAAAATAAGATAAGATATGGAGACCATTAATGGGATGACATTTCCCATCTAAAATTCCCAAATGTGGAGATGTTAAATTGCAATGTTCATTGCCCCCCCCTTACCCTCCTCTTCCCCCCCTGTGAAAATGACACACTTTCCTCCCAATACACACAAACAGCTAACATTCACCTCCTTCAAGTCAGCCCCTTCACATAACAAAGGTCATTGTGCATACATGCTGCCACACCAAGTCCCACCAGAAGAGTTCTCCTCTCCTCACACACTGGCCCAGCCCCTCCCTACAGAGCGGTGTGTATGCAAATGAACCATACTGACTAGGATGAGAAGCAGACTGACAGGAGAATCAACCAATCAGAGTTAAGATTCAGAAACTGCTGCATGTGTGCACTTACTGCTTCTGACAGGAGTGTGCATGATGTAAAATAAGGAAGTACAACAGTCACTGTAGAATTTTTGGGGGTTTGCAACCCCCCCCAACAGGGGGCCCATGATGAAAGGACCCCATCTGCAAAAGGATCCATCTGAGGTGAATATCTCATCAACTGCACATTTTTTGTTAAACATTTATTTGGAAAAGCTTGTTATTTTTACATGAACTGTTACATTTTTGAATGTTATATGAAGGTGAACAACCCCTTTAAGGTGTTCCCCTGGGGTATTCCTGGTCGGACCACTCTCCAGTCAGTTGCTATCTTAACTTGAAACATGTCCCTTCATCCTTTTCCTCATGGAGATTAAATAACTTAGCTAAGAAAAACAGGTTGTACTGTTAGTTTCTCTTACCAATGATTTTTTGAGCTTGGTCCTTCTTATCAACCCAAAACATACAGCCCATGAGTTTGCAAAATGTTACCGTAACCTTTATAATTTAAGATACTATACAACCAGAGTCATCCAATATTGAGTCTTTTCTGGCCCAGACCTTGTTGCCAACATTAAAGGAGGAACAACTAAAATCATTAAACCTTCTAAAATAACTTCTACATTACTGTAGAATAAGTACTCCTAACTACTAAAGGGCTTAAGACCCTCATGGATGCAAAGATTTTTCTTTGATGAACGACCGATTTTAGTGTTATCCAACCAATCTGTCAGATTATCATATGGTTAGTGGGAATCGAACGATCATGCATCTAACGTTTTTTTGTTCAACATCGGTCAGAAAATTGATCGGCTTAGAAAATTTTCATCTGTCACAGTGAAATCTATCTATTGTCCAATTGTTTGCAGGGCCAAACAGGCAGCTACCCTCAGTTTTCCTGGCTTCAACTAGACAACTGCTTGAAATGGTCTTTTTAGTTGATGGACAAATCGTACATTTAAACGATCGTTTCAAGATAAGCTTGGTCTAACGATAATGAAAAGATATTTTAAAAATCTTTACCTCTATGGCCAGCTTTAAACTCAACAAGGCCCCAGGCCCTGATGGTTTTTCAAATGACTTTTATAAAATTCTAGCAACACCATTAGCTACGAGATCATCTAATCTATTTAATTCAATACCACTAGAACACTCCCCCAGATAAGAACTCTTTTAAGCTAATATCACAACTATTCCAAAGCCTAACAAGGACCCTAACGTAGTTCAGAATTATTGCCCTAATACATTTTATTACAGAAAAAAAAGAAAAACTAGGACATGAGTCTACAAAATCATGTAGAAGTCAATGGCAAATGTCACTTTTACAGCTGGAAGATCTTTCTTTGATTTGGGGTTTTTGACACTTGAGTTTAGTGCGACAATGCGAATAAGATGTAGTTATTGTGCGACAAGTCGAAAAAGTCAACTGTTGTGACAATGATTAGAAAAAACAGCATTTTATAAATGAGAAAAGTGAAAGGTCTTTGTATAGTCCAATAGTAACAAAGGAGGGGAACTGAAAACACACAGTAAGTGAAGTTACATGTGTGCAGCTAAGTGAATAACAAAGTCCTTTGTATCTTACAATTAGAGCATTGTGTGAAGACTTTCAGGCTGCTATTGCATTCAGCCATAAAAAACAAAAACCCAAACAAATATTCCTTTCTGCTTTTTAACCTTATTTCCTTTATAGACAACTACAAGGTTATTTAAGTTTACCCTGTACTTCCCCATTAATTATTGGCAACACCTTTTGTTTTGATGCATTTTAAGGTTCGTGTAATTGAAACGCTAAGCAGACTTTGTTGTCTTAGCAACACTAATAAACAATGCTTAGGCCAATAGAATATCGTTAGAATGCCTCAATAGTAAAGTTCTCAAAGCTACAGTCTGTCATACACATTCTCTGGATAGTTAAGAGGATACATTTTAATAGGGTTTTTTTTATACAACTTTAGGGCATTCCTAAATGTGTACAGAGTGAGTATCTGAACAGGTAAATTAATCAGCATATTAAAAACAAGATGATTTTAAGCTGTCCTTCTTTCTAAAACATCAGCTGTTTTATATTTGGATTCATTTGAAATTGAAATAATGAATTTATTTGTAGCAATTTTATTTTACGTTGAACTGTGTAAATTTTATTATAAAAGATTTTAATATATCTAAATATATTACAGATGTAAATAAATTGCTCTATGCTATAACATATTTCTAAGCAACAGCAGTTCCTCTATCGTGGTATGCTGTTGCTTTTTGAAGGAGGATGCCTATCTCTTCAGGTGGTGAAGGACATGTCGGAATTGGGGTGGACACATCCATCAAATGGATGCCTAATGGAAGAAAGGACTATTGGGACTTCAAGAGCCAAAATTCATACCTTAAAAGGTAAGGCAAAGCCAGCACAAACATTACATTACAGAAGAGTTAATAGTTATGTCTGGAGCAGCAAAGACCAGGCAGTGGTATTTCTTTCTTGTGGTTTATATTGTTAATAGAGATATTATTAAGCAAAGTAATGAATATTACTTATATGCATATGTAAAGTTTCTTCATCAGTGATGTATTCTAAATATTTATTTCTATATCTTGACAGTTATGTACTGGTAGCTAACAGTGGTCAGGAAGCGGGGTGTGTTGTGGTTATCAGTCTTTCATGGTTATGTTTTGCAGATCATGGTTCAAGTTTGTCTTTTTTCTTTTTATACTTTAACACTTACCCTTCCTCTCAGTAAAACAGTGGTTAATATTAAAAAGCATATAAGAAACAAACGACTATATTTTCAGAATGACTGTGCTTTGAGCCATCCTTAGTACAGACAGCATGAACAACATCCTTCACCAAAGCACTATTTTAAATGTTTCTCAATCAAGTTGTTTGAGCAACAAACCATAACATCTCTTTGTTGTCTGGCTGTGGTGTTAGGCATTTCATTATTCTGTGGCAACACATACAAAAGCAGAAGAGTATTATTAGGAAATGTTCTTATATGGCTAGAGCATAAAATGCTATAATATTGCCCTTAGATGCTTCCCACTTTGCCTTCATTTATTTTGGAATTTTTGCTTTATTTACATCTAATTCATCAGTTATAACAAGTACAAACTTCCCCAAGAAACAGTACCAATCCAATCCAATCTATAGTCACCTAAGTACATACTCACAGTGTACACTCTGTACACACACACACGGTTTGGAAATGATGACTTCTCAGAGCAATGGTAAGGGATAGTTTATTCTAAGTAAGATTTCTTTCATAAGATGAATAAATGACAGTTGAAGAAATTATCCAGGTCAAAGTGTAACCACAGTAAAAGTAATGTAAGGAAGTGTGACAGGAATACTTGCCTTGTTTTGTACAAGCAGTCTAAGGAAGGCCATTGCTTTATGAGATATGGGAAGTGTGCACAGATTCAGTAACTTTGAACTTTTACAGTTTTCGATAATGAATGCAATGAAAGAAGTGAGTTTTCAAAAAGTGCATTCAGGTGCCTATGGAATCTCCTGGTGGACCTTACCTAACCCAGGGTGTTAATTAGATAGCATATGAAAACATACACAGATGAACATACAGCAAAAACAAATAGGAGAAAAAAATAGCAATCAAGATGATTTTCATAATATAGGGAAGAATCATTTACAGAGGCTTATCTGGTTTTGGGGCTATGAGAAAAGACAGACTAGCCAGGAACTTACTTGGCATGGCGGTCATACTCTTGCTCTCAACCATGTCAGAGATGGCAAGGAGGCAGGACAAGTTAATGATTCTGGTTTACAATGAGAATGCAATATGTTTTACTTCCATGAGACTAAGGGATAAGGCTTAACTGAATATTCCATGCAGTGGATTAGGACATCACTGTTTGAGGGAATCTACACTGGGGCTCCTTTATGCCTGCAAGTGTTCATTTGCATACATAATCTTATAGTAAGACTGCAAATAGTGTGTATGTCTAATACAGCTGTTATGGAATTTCAGAAACAGATCACTTGAGGTAAAAGATAGTTTATGCATCCAATGATCATTTATTTTTCCGGAAATAGGTCTTTGCCTATCCTAACTTGTCTAGATAATTGGCGGCTTAGTAAGTAATTAACCCCTCACCTGTTACTCTATTTGTGGTATGTACTCTTTTCAACCAAAAAGCGCAGACTTGTGTGTGTTATCACAACAAAGCTAAAGACGTTCCTAATACAACACTTAACACATGGGATGTCAAACAGAGGTTTAGTACTACCTTTTCTGCCATCCTATCTGACTAGGAGGAGTGCAGGGACATGTTTGAGATCTATTACTTCCTTATACAATGTTGCAGGGAGTGATCTTAGGATCATACACATACCTTGAGAACCCATAGGCTAGTTTCCACAACATAACAGAGGAAAATGTAAAATTGTACAAAAGATTAAAGGAGAAGGAAAGTCATTATATACTTGGGGTGCTTCCAGCAAGCATCACAGAGTGATCCTCTTCCTGCTTCTTCACTCTAGAAATTTCCCAGGCAGACGCATGTGCAGCAGAATGAATTAGCCAGCTTTTAAGTTTGTTCAGCATTTTGCTCTACTGCGCAGCCATGAGTTGAAAGAAGAAACAGGAAGAGAATTGCTCTGTGGTGCTTGCTGTAAGAACGCCAGGCCAGTTCAGTTTTCTGCACTGGCCTGGCGTGTCAGGTAAGTAACTAACTTTTGGCACTCCCAAGTATAAAATGACTTTCCTTCAACTTTAAAAATGGAGGCCTATGAAAATTTTATTGAGGCCAAAAAAATGTCACTGTATACCTCAGTCCTATTTTACTGGTGCCTGCTATACCAGAGGGATTAGAATGGTATTATACTGGCCTAATGTAAGATTGCCTCACCCACTATTTCTTCTAGCGCAAGATATTCCACTATGCAAGGCATGCTAAAGGCATATCCAACAATCAAAAAAATAATGATGTGATATGTACAGTAACCAGAGTATTTTATGCCGATTGGCTAATTTAGTATATAACTTGCCATGGTACAGGCCTGTAAGAGTTAATAAACAGGCCAAGTTATTCAATAAACAGAAGAAAGGAGGTTCCATCTAAATATTTGGAATTTTTTTACAGCGAGAGCTGTGAAGATGTGGCATTCTCTCCTTGATACATTAGATAGCTTTAAGAAGGGGTTGGGTGGCTTTTTTTTAGCAAGGAATACAGGGTTATAGAAGATAGCTCATAGTACTCACAGATAGCTCAAGTTGATCCAGGGACTAGTCTCATTGGCATCTTGAATGCAAGAAGGAATTTTTCCCCCCTCTGAGGCAAATTGGAGAGGCTTCAAATGCTTTTTTTTGCCTTCCTCTGGATCAACCAGCAGTTAGGCAGGTTATATATAGACTAGGTCAAGGGTGCCCAAAAGGTAGATCTGGGTCTGGGTAGCTGGTGATCAGTAGATCTCAAGACACTGTCAACAGCTGGTCTAAATCACTCTTCTATTCATGCTTTTCATTCCAATATGTATTTTGTTAAGGTTACATGAGAAATAGCTGTTTGTTAAATATAGCAATATACATTCTCTCATAAATCAATATAATGTTTCAGTAATATTTTCAATGGGACAGAATGCTAACCATGCGTTTATATGTAGATCATAATGGGACAACATCACTAAAAGTAGACCTCACATTAGTAAAGTAAGGGCACTCCTGGACTGGGTTAAACTTGACAGACATGTTTTTTTCAACCTAACTATGTAACTACTGTGTAATATAGTTAGCAGGCCTCTCCTATGTAAGGTTTGGAATCAGCCATGTGGAAAGGGATCACGACTTGATAATTGACTAAGAGCCATGCCATATGGGGGATATGAAAGCGCATGGAAGGGGAACTTTACAGCAAGACCCCTCTTTGGTGACATTAAGGTCATAATGTAAGGTAATTAAACATTTATCATCACAGAACTTTTATACAATGTCTACAAAAAATGGTTATGGGTTCAGTATAATATTAGCGTTCATAGGAGTCCAAACATGACTAGATTTGGCACTCGCTTCACCAGATGGGAATATTTGGGCAGGGGCAGGACACGCAGTATTGATGTTTGACATCTATGGAATCTGTACAAAAAATCATAACCAATGAATATAACATCATTTCTCCATTATGTTCCTGTTAGGAGTTATGGTTATTTATATCTTGGTCCAGTCCATAATCACAGGAGTTCATATACGTATGCTGTGTCTGCTAGGCCATACCCTCTGGCATTCCTGAGGGAGGGTGGAGTGTCCAGTTACTGATGCCCCTGAGATCAATGACAAATAGCTCTTCTAACTAAGAATTTGGATTTACCTGGGAGGACATATTTCAGTGGGGGGGTTTATCCTGTTTGTTTTGTCTTTGATGCTCTAATGAACCCTAGCCTGAAAGTGTAACTATGTGCCTTAGCCCTCTGCATGATGGTTAACCATTTGACTGCTTGTAGGAAGAGTGTGTTTCAAGTACATTAACCATTTCACTACTTAGAAGTATGAGAGTGAGTTTCTTGGGTGTTGGTTGGCCTTTGGGGTGCTGTTATGCTAGTCTTACCTGTGTGCAAGGTGAGTGAGAGAATGAGCTAGTGACCCCTGATAGCCACACCTAGAGTCACGTGCAGCAGGAAGTGCCATAATAATGACATAACTGTTTTATCACATTTTAGCTGGCAAATGGCGCCATGGTTTGTGGGTGCTTTTGATGGTGCAGCTTCACTCTGGTCCTGAAAGAAATTAGAGCGAAACACAACATATAGTTGCAAAGTTAAATCGGGTTGAAAAAAGACAAAGTCCATCAAGTTCAACCCCTCCAAATGAAAACCCAGCATCCATACACACACCCCTCCCTACTTTCACATAAATTATATATACCCATATCTATTCTAACTATAGAATTTAGTATCATGATAGCCTTTGATATTGTGTCTATCCGAGAAATCATCCTCTCAAAGGCATTAACAGAATCAGCCATTACAACATCACCTGGCAGTGCATTCCACAACCTCACTGACCTCACTGTAAAAAAACACCTACGTTGCTTCAAATGAAAGTTTGTTTCTTCTAGTCTGTAGGGGTTGGCCTTTGGTACAGTCATCCTCTTTATAGGTAAAAAGGTCCCTTGCTAGTTGTCTATAATGTCCTCTAATGTACATGTATAATCATGTCCCCTCGCAAGCGCCTTTTTTCCCAGAGAAAACAACCCCAACCTTGACAGTCTACCCTCATAATTTAAGTCTTCCATCCCTCTAAATAGTTTAGTTGCACATCTCTGCACTCTCTCCAGATTATTTATATCCCTCTTAAAGAGTCCAAAACTGCACTGCATACTCCAGACGAGGACTTACCAGGGAGCTATAAAGAGGCATAATTATGTTTTCATCCCATAAGTTGATGCCCTGTTTTATGCAAGACAGAGCTTCTTTTGCTTTAGTAGCTACAGAATGACACTGCCCAGAATTAGGCAATTTGTTATCTACAAAAACCCCAAGATCCTTCTCATTTAAGGAAACTCCCAAAAAACTGCCATTTAGTGTATAACTTGCATTTATATTATTTTTGCCAAAGTGCATAACCTTCATTTCCAGTTTGCTGCCCAGTTTCCCAAGTTAGACAAATCACTCTGCAAAGTGGCAGCATCCTGCATGGAAGCTATAGTTCTGCACAATTTAGTATCAGCTGCAAATATAGAAACAGTACTTTCAATGCCCATCTCCAGGTCATTAAAAAACAAGTTGAAGAGCAAGGGACCTAGTACAGAGCCCTGCGGTACTCCACTAACAACACAGGTCCAATTAGAAAATGTTCCATTTACCACCACTCTTTGTAGTCTATTTGTTGTTCCAGGCCAACATTCCTTAATTTAACCAGTAACCTTCTGTGTGGCACTGTATCAAATGCTTTAGCAAAGTCTACGTAAATCACATCCACTGCCATCCCAGAATCGAGGTCCCTACTTACCTTCTCATAAAAATAAATTAAGTTAGTCTGGCAAGATCTATTTTGCATAAAACCATGCTGGCACAAACTCATAGTATTATGATTTGCTATGAAGTCCAGTATATTATCCTTTATTAACCCTTTGAAAAGCTTTCCTACCACTGTTGTCAGACTAACTGGCCTATAGTTTTGAGACTGAGAACGGGATCCATTTTTGAATAGCGGCACCTGAAAAATTAAGCAAAGAGATTTTGGCAAAAGTACCCTGGGATGAATACCATCTGGCACCAGACCTTTGTTTATCTTAACATGTTCTAGTCTCTTTTGAATTTCCTCATGTGTGAACCATGCATCATTAGTTGTATTACTAGAATTGGGACTATAAAGAAGGAAACCTTCATTAACTGGTTGTGGTTGTGTGACGGATGAAAAATATGTGTTCAGAATCTGCGCTTTATTTCTTTCATCAACAAGCTGACCCCCCCTCTGATATTAAAGGTCCCACCCCTTCCTGCTTAATTTTTTTACTATTAACATATTTAAAAAATAATTTTGGATTATTTCTACTGCTTGCTGCAATATCCTTTTCCATTTCAATTTTAGCTTGCCTTATAGCTTTTTGCATGATTTCTTGGCCTTATAAATGATTCGGATGCCCCAGCTAACTTGAAAGCCTTAAAAGCACGCCTTTTCTTACCCACCTCAACATCAACACTTCTATTGAATCAAAAAGGTTTTGCTTTGCAATGACGTTCCTTGCTTACAAGGGGAATATACCGACATGTATATTTATTAAGCAGCATTTTAAAGACTTCCCATTTTTGCTCTGTGTTTAACCCTGTGAAAAGCATTTCCCACTTAATATGTTGCAGAGATGCCCTTATACTGTCTAAGTGCTCACCCATACAAATGGTACAGATAAGTTCAGTACTATTAGTTATTACAAGGTCCAAAAGAAAGTTATTGTCGGTTGGTCGGCGCAGCAGTGGCCTCTCCGGACCCCGGGTACTTTGCCAAAGCATAGCCATGTACTAGAGTTGTTGTATAGCACCAGGGGGTTCTGGAGGAACGTCATTTCATTTCTACTATTTAGGATACTGGATACTGTACTGCCTGGGATAAACGAAGGATATACGAGTACTATTACTACATGCGATAACCCTACTGCTATCTTGTGAGTAGGCAATTAAGCCAAAGTTGGTGAAGGTGAAGGGGAAATACATAAGTGTATGTGACACTGGAGGAACCATTAATTTAGAGAAAATTTTTAAAATATTCACTGCCTTCTGAACACTGGGTGTCTCAAACAAATCAAAAAATACTACACCATATAGTTTTTGTTTGTTTCTGCTCTCTCCGTTTGCTTTAGGCGCTGATCCAAAAACAGTGTATGTTTTGTGTGTAATATTGACTTATTCCTAGTAGGTTCTTGAACGAGCTGGAATAAAAAGTTGTCATTCAGCATATTTAAAACCTACTAGTTTTTTCTTTCTTGGCAACCCCATTACCCCAGTCAATGTTTGGATAATTGAAGTCACCCATAGCAACAACTTGATCCAGCTGTGAAGCCGCTTCTATCTGCAAGAGTAGCTGGGCTTCATACTTCTCACTTATATGAGGTGGTTTATAGCATGCACCAATGATAATTCTCTTTGTGACCTTTTGCCCAGTCAAAATCTCTACCCAGAGTGATTCTACTCCCTCACCAGTGCCAGCAACGGTTATTTCTTTAGTGCATGACTTTACATACAAACACATTACTCCACCCTTTTAATCCCTCTGTCCCTCCTAAAAAGGGCGTGGCCATTTAAATTCACAGTACAGACACATGTTTCATCTCACCAGGTCTCAGTGATACCAATTATATGATAATTTTTAGAGGCCTTATAACAGTGATCCCCAACCAGTGGCTCCTACTCCTCTCCTACTTGCTCCCAGTGGCCTCAAAAGAGGTGCTTATTTTTTAATTCCTGGCTTGAAGGCAAGCTTTAGTTGCACAAAAACCATGTCTACTGCCAAACAAAGCCTCTTGTAGGCTACATGTCCACATAGGGGCTACCAATTGCCAATAACATTCCATATTCTCGCATGATTATGTTGCTCTCCAACTTATTTTACATTTAAATGTGGCCCACGTGTAGAAAATGTTGCGGACCCCTGCCTTTGTCCACAATTACTCCACACTAAACAGGTGGTAACTGTATGTTGTTGCAGTGAGGTGCTGGATTCCCATCACACTACCCTTTAACTGCAGTATCAGTAGTTAGCAAGACCTTATGTGGTCATTCAGAATACAGCTGGAGCACCTTGGTGATGTGCCATTTGACAAGCACTCAATTATCTGTAATAAAAGCATTAGTATATGTGGCAGCTGATGAAGCTGGCATGGAAATGTAACCTCAAGGATGCCATTTGATTAGTTCCTTGTGTAACCCAAATAATATACTGTATCAAGATGTACTTCTATAATTACACCATAGTTCATGTATAGCAGATTAGCAGGTGAATAAGTACTGGGCCATCAATGCAAGTCTCTCATAGACCTGAGAAACAGTTTTGTCACTGCACCCACTTTACTCACTCTATTTGTAATGATACAATTTGACTTATAAATTTACAGCTAGTTTGGGGATGGTATGGCATATGAAGATTTTGATGTATACAAATATTTTGCAGATTAATTACATTACCTTGCCTATGAAATGTGTACCTTGAGCTAAGGAAAGTACCTCAGACAGTCCATATCTGCACATGAAATTAGCTTTTTAGCTGTAGCTTTTACTGAAGTTTTGAACACTGGCCATACTTCTGGCCAACCAGAGAATTGATCAACAAAGTACAAATTCATAAGTGCTGCATTTTGGTATCTGATTATACTACAATATCTAAAATAAATATGTTGCCTTGTGGAAGTTGTTGTCAAAAATCTTACAAAGCTTGGATTTGGGTACATCTGAGTTTGGCCCATTGTTTCTTCTTTTGAGGTGCAGCTTGGTCCTGAAGGGCTAATGAAACAGCACTAGAGGGAACAGATATAGCAATTTCTTTTACAACATTCATATAGATTATGCATACTACATTACCTTGGTGCAATGAGGTCAGGAGACTCAGACAGTATGTACTTGATACTTAATCACAAAGATTGCAGATGAAAGTAATATAATTTGGAACAGTTCATCTATCATATAACAGATCAAACCATAATGAGAGTCAGTATATAAAACAGTCTGATTGTTAGCAAATACACAGGCACATTTCAACACAATGCATTCCTCAGTCTGAGCAGAGAAGACTGCTGTCCAAAGACATGAAAAACAATGGGAAAAATTAGCCTCCAATAATATTGTAGCTTAGTGGTGTATGGGTAAGAGTACTTGTTAAAAGGAAAGTAGTGGAACACAAACTTCAGCTTGCTGGGGCAAGGCTATACGTAGTTAAAAACCTATTTGATTGGCATTTGGGTCTGACAACGGATGATTTCAGCATTGTACTGTAGCAGTAAATGGCAGCTACAACAAAATAACAGCAATATATATAACACGGGCAAATGTTTGAAGCAATTATAGATACTGTGACCAAACTGTATAACTCTGTATAACTAAGAAAAAAATAAAAATATGCAGATAAGAGTTCCATTATCACAGATGCCTTAATAAGGGGTATTCGTTGCACAAGCTTATTTGTCCCCCTGATGGTAAGACACTTACCAATTAAATGAAGAATATCAGAAATATTTAAGCTACAAGTCAACACGTAACTGCTTCATCGCATAAGACAAAAGACTTATGAGCCATAAAGTTGCAAAAAAATACCTAAATAGCAAGTTATGGCCGCATAACACACAAAATACATCAGAATTGTAAAATGCAAAAGGCATTCCATATTTGAAATGTCTCACTGTATAACGACATACAATTATACGCTCCTGCAATTTCTTAATGCAGCTATTGCCCTGGTAACACACATTAAAGGAGAAGGAAAGCTACGGAGGCATTTTATTACCAATAGATTAGCTGCAATAGTGCAAGATAAAATGCTATATTTATTCTGTAGAATGTTTTACCATACCTGAGTAAAAAGCTCTAGAAACTCTCTGTTTGTTTAGGATAGGAGCTGCAGTATTAACATAGTGTGACATCACTTCCTGCCTGAGTCTCTCTCTGCTCTGGGCTCAGATTACAGTAGAGAAGGGAGGGGGGTGGGGAAGAGGAGCAAACTGAGCATGCTCTTGCCCAGGGCAATGAGGTTTAAGCTGAAGTCAGGAAGTCTGATACAGAAGCCCATGTGTACACAATAGAAGGAAAGAAATTCAGTGTTTCTTTTGACAGGGGACTCAGAGCAGCACTACTTTGGGGGTTTACTGGTATATTTATATGGACCTTTCTGATAAGGCTTTCTTAATTTTAACATTTCCTTCTCCTTTAAGTGTCAGATTTATCAAGGGTCGAATTGAAAATTAGAATTTTTAAATTCGAATTTCATGTTTATTTTAGTGTAATTCGATTAGGGAATAGTCCAAATTCGATTTGCGTTAAAAAAAAATTTGAAATTCAAATTTCGAAGTTTATCATGTACTGTCCCTTTCAGAATTCAAATTCAACTATTCACAATCTAAAACATGCCGAATTGGTGTTATAGCCTATGGGGGACCTCTTACAATCAATTTGGGGTCGTTTGGTGGACTTTTTATAATTTCTTTTTTTTTTTGAAAAACTAGAATCTAATTTGATTCAAATTCGATTTGAGTTTGCTGGTCGATCCTATTCCCATAAACTCTAAATTCGACCCTTGATAAATATGCCCCTTAGTATATGCAGAACTGTTCCTGTTGGAAGTTATGTAAGAACTGGAATCATTTTACGAAATGAACAAGAGTTTTGTTTTAGAGGGCAGAACATATTCTCTACCACGCCCTTAGCCATTACCTAAATATTCCTGAAGGGCCAGGGCATGTAAATAGGTATGGGCATACCCCTTGATACACATACAATAGAATAACTGAGCTATGTGTGGTCTATTGCACAGCTGCCATCTTGCAAAATGGTACCTTCAATATTTATTTATATATAACGTTTTTCCCTCATGTTACTTTTCTATCATCCTCGGTTAACATGCTTAGCCTTTATAATTTACAAATTCTTAAAAATGCTAAACACGCCAACTGTATCTAAACCTTTATTTCTTCACTTAAAGGAATTGTTCAGTTTAAAAATAAAAACTGGCTAAATAGATAGGCTGTGCAAAATAAAAAATGTTTCTAATATAGTTAGTTAGCCAAAAATGTAATGTATAAAGGCTGGAGTGATTTCATGTATAACAAGTCAGTCAGAACACTACTTCCTGCTTTTCAGCTCTCTTGGTATACACTGACTGGTTACCGTGGTTACCAGGCAGTAACCAATCAGAGACTTGAGGGGGGCCACATGGGTCATATCTGTTGCTTTTGAATCGGAGCTGAATGCAGAAGATCAATTGCAAACTCACTGAACAGAAATGTACCATGCGGCCCCCCTTCAAGTCGCTGACTAGCTCAGAGTTATAGAGCTGAAAAGCAGGAAGTTGGATTCTGGCTGTTTTATTAGACATCTGTTCACTCCAGCCTTTATACATTACATTTTTGGCTAACTAACTATATTAGAAACATTTTTTATTTTGCACAGTTTTTATTTTCACACTGAACAATTCCTTTAAGACCATTCTTAACCCAGTTGTTACGTCATCTTCTTATCCACATCCATGTACAAATGCCATCCTTATCAGCAAACCAGCAAAAAAATATTTTCTCCTTACATGAATGATCCCTTATTTGCCTAACTGAAATAACTTTCCTTTAGACATATTTATAGAAATAAGTCAGATCAACTGGACTTGCTGTGTTTTTCTTGAAGACTTGAATAACTTGACCATATGATCTTGCTTCGCTATGTATCCTTCCAGAGGATAAATAGTGAAGATCCTATGTACAAGTTATTCTGAATTTAAGGGGCATTTATGAATGTGTGAGATTAGAACTCACTCGCTTTCTATTCATTCCTAGGGGATTTTTAGAATTGTCTTTATCAGTGGAGTTAATCATTTCATAAATATGCTTTTAAAAATCCCATAGGAATGAATTGAAAGTGAGTAAGTTTTTCTGTGGTGAATTCTAATCTCACACTTTGATAAATCTGCCCCTTAAAGTCTGTTACTTTTAAGTCTTATATACAGTATTCAGGTTCGTAGCATAGTTTTTTCTCGCTACACATCTATGGTGTTTATTTAATGTGTTTGCTGCTTAATTAATCATCTCTCGTGTTCCCACTATCAGAAGGAATCTCTCATGGCTTAATTTGGTTAAGTAAGTTCCACTTTGGAAGGTATTCCACAAGCTGGCAAAGGTCCCAGACCTTTAACAAACAGATTTCTTCCTCCTGGGCTTAGAGGCTCCAGTCCAACTAGAGTCTTATGCCACAAATAGGCTACCTGCCTTAGTGCCCCATGCTCAATAGTCATGAATTATCTTGGGTATCCAGTGGTACCTTATGGGATTGGTTAGTACAGATGTAATAAACAGCCCAAAACATGAAGTGGTCAGCCACTTTCCTTAGCAATCTGACAGTCCTGTGCACTTCTCCCTCTAGTTCCCACACATATACATGGTCAGGATTAAACACAAATATCTTGTTCTCCTGGGTCAGACATCTTTCTGCAGGTCATCCAATCTTTGATAAACTGAGGGAAGAAAGATAAGAGTCAAGGATATTTCTTCCTTTTGTGGCTGCTTCTGTCTTGTTTGTACCCCAGCTATCAATCTGGATGTGTGACATCTGCAATCTTGATCCTGCCCACATTTTCCACAAGAACTGTTGTGGAATTTCAGAAATCAGAGATCACTTCAGATAAAAGATAACAAGCTTTAATAATAATGATAATAGTAATCCATGAGCTCTGTAGAATCTGAACTACAAGAGTTGAAGAAAGAATCAGAACCTTGAACAAAGGAATCACACAGTTTTTATAGACTTTTCATGGTCACAGCACAAAAAGACAAGCTTGTAAGAAACTGCTCCTAGAATGTTCTCCCAGAAGTTCTAAACTCAAGAAGGACATGGTAAAACTTAACTATAAAGATCTAGAGACAGCATTAAAAACTTAAGGGGAGCATGATGCTGTGGATGAAATCTGCCTGTACACCTTTTTTTCTTCCCTACGACCTTTCTTGAGGGCTTCTTCCGGGTCATAAAACTATATAGATATACTTTCACTCAAGATAGATTTGTTTCCTTATAGGGTCACAAATCTATGTCATGCATATAAACCAGGAAAAGATTCACACATACAAGAAGAAAATACTACCCTAAGACAGCTGCAAATAATATCCTTATTATTTTAAACTGCTATTATTTGCAAAAGGGAAACTGCATGAAATATTTAAAAATGTAACAATAAACAAATGAGAGAGTATAAAAAGGTGATTCATTTTTCATTCACACCAGCCCCCTGACCCGCCAACCATGGCACACAAGACAGAGAATTAATATGGCACCAATATCCCCATGTTGTTTGCAGATGAAGACGTAAAGAGGGGCCATAGTTGTCTTCATTCCCTACTGTTCTAATCATTTGTGCATTTGTGAGAGAATAGTAAAAAATTATTACTACCTTTTTTTTTTTTACTGATTGTTAAATTGCTTTTCATCAACAGATATTGTAGTCTTCATGGTGGTCCTGGTGGAGACAAAATAAATACTCATGAAAAAGCAGAAGTAAGTTAAAAATTATACTATGGACAATTGAAACACTTTAACATTATGATATTTGTAAAGTTTATTTAGGGCAAAACATGATATAGCCAGAAAAAAAATCTGTGCCTGTGTGTGTATACACTTGGTGAATTGTGTATGTCTGTATATGTTTTCTGTTTACTTCCAAAAAAGTAAAATATAAGGATGATGAATAATTAATTTGTCAATCTAATACTATATGTGTGTATTTATGAGTGTCTGTTTGAGAGTGTCACTTACCTAGTTACATTTAAAGGGGTGGTTCACCTTTTAGTATGTTACAGGTGGCAAATTGTAAGCAACTTTTCAACTAGTCTTTTTGCAAATTATCTCAGAATATCACTTAAATTATATCTAAAGTTAAAGGGATACTGTCATGGGAAAACATTTTTTTTTCCAAAATAAATCAGTTAATAGAGCTGCTCCAGCAGAATTCTGCACTGAAATCCATTTCTCAAAAGAGCAAACAGATTTTTTATATTCAATTTTGAAATCTGACATGGGGCTAGACATATTGTCAATTTCCCAGCTGCCCCAAGTCATGTGACTTGTGCTCTGATAAACTTCAATTACTCTTTACTGCTGTACTGCAAGTTAGAGTGATATCACCCCCTCCCTTTTTCCCCCCAGCAGCCAAACAAAAAAAAAGGGAAGGTAATCCAGATAGCAGCTCCCTAACACAAGATAACAGCTGCCTGGTAGATCTAAGAACAGCACTCAATAGTAAAAACCCATGTCCCACTGAGACACATTCAGTTACATTGAGAAGGAAAAACAGCAGCCTGCCAGAAAGCATTTCTCTCCTAAAGTGTAGGCACAAGTCACATGACTGGGGGCAGCTGGGAAATTGAAAAAGTGTCGAGCCCCATGTCAGATTTCAAAATTGAATATAAAAAAATCTGTTTGCTCTTTTGAGAAATTCTGTTGGAGTAGCACTATTAATGCGTTTTGAAAAAAACATGTTTTCTGATGAAAGGATGCTTTTAATTTAAGGGTGAACAACCCCTTAAAATTAAAAAAAAAAGACTAATTTATGGAAAATTTACTCCAGCATGAACAAAGAAATCATATATATAGGAAAATAAATTAAGACTAGTTGAAAAGTTGCTTACAATTAGCCATTCTGTAACATACTAAAAGTTAACTTGGAGATTAACCACCCCTTTAATGTAATCTGCCATTACAATATCAACCAGTAGTGCATTCCACAGTCTCACTGCCTTCACTGTAAAGGACCATTAGCTTTGCTTCATGTGAAAATTCTGATCCTGAGTTATAAAGTTGGTGTCCTCTTATTTTCCTACACTAAGCCTATATACAATAATTAGGTTCTAAAATAATATCAGGTGTAAGTTCGGATTTATAGGAATTAATTAATTGGCAAAACCCAATAAGCCACTTAAATCTTACATTTTGTAACTAGGGTGCTGTTAAATAGTGTGTATCAATAATAATACCATGTACAACACAATAATAAGTTATATAATTTGCTAAAAGAAGGTTCATTGTTATTTCCTAGTCCTCTTATTCATGGCAGCTATTTTCCCATCTAGGGATAAGTACCTTGGCGGCATTAAGTAGGTGCCGCTCTAAGGTAGTATCTGGGGTTCCCTCTTCGTTCGTGAATTGTGTGTGTCTGTATGTTTTCTGTTTACTTCCAAAAAAGTAAAATATAAGGATGATGAATAATTAATTTGTCAATCTAATACTATATGTGTGTATTTATGAGTGTCTGTTTGAGAGTGTCACTTACCTAGTTACATTTAAAGGGGTGGTTCACCTTTTAGTATGTTACAGGTGGCAAATTGTAAGCAACTTTTCAACTAGTCTTTTTGCAAATTATCTCAGAATATCACTTAAATTATATCTAAAGTTAAAGGGATACTGTCATGGGAAAACATTTTTTTTTCCAAAATGAATCAGTTAATAGAGCTGCTCCAGCAGAATTCTGCACTGAAATCCATTTCTCAAAAGAGCAAACAGATTTTTTATATTCAATTTTGAAATCTGACATGGGGCTAGACATATTGTCAATTTCCCAGCTGCCCCAAGTCATGTGACTTGTGCTCTGATAAACTTCAATTACTCTTTACTGCTGTACTGCAAGTTAGAGTGATATCACCCCCTCCCTTTTTCCCCCCAGCAGCCAAACAAAAAAAAAGGGAAGGTAATCCAGATAGCAGCTCCCTAACACAAGATAACAGCTGCCTGGTAGATCTAAGAACAGCACTCAATAGTAAAAACCCATGTCCCACTGAGACACATTCAGTTACATTGAGAAGGAAAAACAGCAGCCTGCCAGAAAGCATTTCTCTCCTAAAGTGTAGGCACAAGTCACATGACTGGGGGCAGCTGGGAAATTGAAAAAGTGTCGAGCCCCATGTCAGATTTCAAAATTGAATATAAAAAAATCTGTTTGCTCTTTTGAGAAATTCTGTTTTAGTAGCACTATTAATGCGTTTTGAAAAAAACATGTTTTCTGATGACAGGATGCCTTTAATTTAAGGGTGAACAACCCCTTAATATTAAAAAAAAAGACTAATTATAGTCATCTTCTTATGGAAAATTTACTCCAGCATGAACAAAGAAATCATATTGCCACTCCCACTAAGATGAAGTTCCAGGCAAAACATATCTTTTTAACTCTCTCTTAGTGATGGGCGAACAAATTTGCCAGGCATGTATTTGCAACAAATTTCTGTGTTTCGCCACCTGCAAATGTTTTCGCTAAACTGTGCAGAAAATTCTCTGTGAAAAATTTGCCACAACAAAAAAAAAGTTGTCGCACATCAAAACTGCCACACGCATAAAAATTGTTGCACGTCAAAATTATTCGGACGCCCAATAACTTTAATGCATTTGGACAAAATAGTTGCACGTCTAAAAATAGTTGATCACGTCAAAAATGTTTGCGAGTCAAAATTATTTTGACCCCATTGACTTTAATGCGTTTCACGATTGGTTGTCGTTTTGCTTTGCCGAATTATTCTCTAAATGAAGAAAAAATTTGCCAGAATCGGCCATCACTCATACATGTGTATAGATAAAAATGCACATATTCATACACATACTACAAAATTAACTATAGACCTTGAGATTGCTGTAGCCCTAGATATTATAACTGAAGCAGATAATGAAGCAGTAAATGGGTTGGTTGACTTTAAATTGGAATAAACAAACTTCAATACGAGAGGTTCTGAATAGAAATATGCAATAAAAGTAGCAATAATAAATGTGTAGCCTTGCAGAGCATTTATTTTTTTAGATGGGGGTCAGTGACCCCTATTTAATAGATGGAAAGAGTCAGAAAAAGAAGGCAAATAATTCAAAAACTATAAAGAGGAAAATAAATTAAGACTAGTTGAAAAGTTGCTTACAATTAGCCATTCTGTAACATACTAAAAGTTAACTTGGAGATTAACCACCCCTTTAATGTAATCTGCCATTACAATATCAACCAGTAGTGCATTCCACAGTCTCACTGCCTTCACTATAAAGGACCATTAGCTTTGCTTCATGTGAAAATTCTGATCCTGAGTTATAAAGTTGGTGTCCTCTTATTTTCCTACACTAAGCCTATATACAATAATTAGGTTCTAAAATAATATCAGGTGTAAGTTCGGATTTATAGGAATTAATTTATTGGCAAAACCCAATAAGCCACTTAAATCTTACATTTTGTAACTAGGGTGCTGTTAAATAGTGTGTATCAATAATAAAAATTGCACCATGTACAACACAATAATAAGTTATATAATTTGCTAAAAGAAGGTTCATTGTTATTTCCTAGTCCTCTTATTCATGGCAGCTATTTTCCCATCTAATTTCCCTGTACTCTCCCTGTTCTGGCACCAGCACTTAAAGGAAAAATCAACCCGTGGGGGAAAAAAACCCTACCCCCCACCCCAGGTAGCCCTCCCTCCTCTCACCAGGCTAACTACCCCCTCCCCGGGGAGATGCCCTTGTTCCGGGTTTTGGGAGACTTTGTGTGACACAAAGTTTTACATAGAGACCTCAAAAACTGTGAAATGAATTGGATCCCTTTATCAGAGAAAACTTCATCTGGAACCCCATGACTTCTTTGATGAAAACTTCTGCAGTGTCAGAGGCTGAAGGACAGTTGGAAGAAGAATAAAACGGACTTTCTTACTTAGATAATCCACAGATGAAAATAGCAGTAAACTCTCTTGAAATGCATCACAACAGATGCCCAGGGTCTAGAAGGAACAAGTAAAAGTTGAAGGAGGCCCATAGGCTTGGTACAATAATCCTTAAAACCTAGCACGGGTCTCCCAAGAAATAGTAGGCCACAGAAGTGTCTGGCCTACTTTGAGGACCTGTAAACAAACAATATCAGGAACAAAAATGTTACCCTGATAGAAGAAAACTTCAGGTCATACAAAGGAGATTAATCAAGGATGAAACTTTGATTTGCGCAATTAAAGGCACTTGTAGAAGAATACATTTTTTGGAATTAAGAATGTTTTGTTGGACACACTCAAAGCTGAGTTCAGAATTATATATATTTGAGAGAGCATCAGCCTTGATTTTCTTGGATCCTGGGCGATAGGCCCACCTAATATGTCTAAGGTGAAGACTCTTGGCAGAATGAAAATATTTGAGATTCCAATGGTCCATAAGAATTTAAAGTTTGATATTTTGTTTTTTTTAACTGATTTCCTTCTTCTCTGTAATATTAAAACAGAACCTTGTACTTGATCCTAACTAAGATATAATTAATTGTGATTGTGATCAACTAGCAGTTAGGCAGGTTATATATAGATTTAAAAGGGTGAACTTTTTTCAACCTAACTTACTATGTTATCACTATAATTGGAGGCAAACAAGTCTATTGGGTTTATTTAATGTTTACATGATTTTATAGTAGACTTAGGGTATGAAGATCCAAATTACATACAGATCCATTATACGAAAACCCCTGGTCCTGAGCATTCTGGATAATAGGTTATATATCTTAGTTTTTGTTCAGCAGCTCTTCAGTTTGATTTTTCTAGGGTCTCATTTACCCCACCAACTAAGTAGTGTTTTGAATGAGAGACTGGAATATGAATAGGTGAGGGACAGAATACAAAGTAACAAAAAAGTAACAAGGACAATAACATTTTAGCTCCACAGAGCAATAGTATTTTGACTTCTAGTTCTGTTATTCCATTTCACAAAAAGAGGCAGAAGAGGAAGGCAAATAAATAATTAAGGAACACCAATTGCATCGTTACTAGGAATAGGACATTCTATAACATACTAAAAGTTAACATAAAGGTGAACCACTCTTAACTTTTGAGGAAAAAAATATACAGGATAAAGAGCTTTATTAAATGCTTTCTGCTGAGCCAAAGTCTAAGCCTAAAATGAAAGGAAAATAAGTGCCTGGATGGTGAACAATAGCAGTTGAAGTGAAAATATTTGATTGGTACAAGAAATAATTAAAAGCTCTTGATGAATTTTCAATAAAAATTGGCAAAGCCAAATGAATTGTTGAACAGACTTTTGAGAGGAAGGCCACCTTCTTGGAACCATCTTTATCCCCTTTAGAGAAATTATGAAATCTAAAAGTTCAACAGTTTCTTTTTTTCTAAATCATATTTCTCCAACTTCTCATAAAGTCTTCGTTTGCCCAGATGGGACCCCTTAGACTGAATGGCATTAATATGTATGTGAAGCGGTTAAACCTAGTACGAAAAACCTTCTTCCATCCATCCATCCTCTTCTCTGATTCTGACTAGGTTGAAGGCTTTCCAGAGGTCTAGGTTGGATAAAATCTTTGCCCCATTTAACTGTTGGAAAAGATCTGGAATTAAGGGTAAAGGATCTGTTTGTTACATTCATCTCATTTTATTCCCTATAATCAATACGAGGTCTGAGAGTATCATAGTTCTTTTCAACAAAAATATTCCTGCTCCTGCAGGGAAAGTAAAAGGCCAGATGAAACTCTTGGTAAGTTTCTTGTCAGAATAATTATGTAATTCCAAAAATTCAGGTTCAGGTAGTAGATATAAATAGACAAAAGAATCTTAGTCTCAGTTAGCAGTTTAATGTGTAATCAAAAATGCTGTGTGAAGCAAAATGTCAGCTCTCTTCTTTTCAAAGTTTCTGTTTAAGCCGCTCAAGGCCAAACTTCTGCTGTCAGGGAGGACAGAAGGTCAGGTTGAGGAAAGGAAACAGTCCCAGAAAAAAAGCAGGGAGAATGGCAGAAATTTTAAGTTAAGATGTTAAAGATGGTTCTTCCTGATTTCCAGTCTATTGCTGGTTCCAAAAGCCTCCAAAGCCAAGCTGAAAATGACAAGGAAAAGAAGAGAACAAACAATGTCAAAGCACAAGTGCTGTTAATGCACTTTACGATGACCATGGGCGCCCCCATCTTGAAGAAGGAGTTGCCAGGGACGGATTTGCCGCATTGTGCTCCTGACAGTACCCCCTCCCCAGGAGGGCCACCGGACCACTGTCCTGGTTTTTGGGGAAATTGTCTATAGAAATCTCACACCAACCGAGGGGCATGGCCATCTGTATGTTTCTTCCAAGAGCATTCTTCAGGGCCAAAGCCCTTCCATTTAATGAGGAATTGTAAAGACCCCCTGGAGAATGTGGAGTCCAAAATCTTTTGTACTTCATACTCATACATCCATGGTGATAGAAGGAGGGGGAGACTGATCCGGAGAGAGATGCTTGATTGATTGCTGGCTTCACCAGGGAAACATGGAACACATTGGGGATTCACATCTCATGGGGAAGTTGAAGTTGGACAGCCACAGGATTAATGATCTCTAAAATGGAAAAAGGACCGACAAATTTTGGGCCCAACTTGGGAAAGGAACCCTTAGAATGTTCCTCATAGACAGCCACACTGCCCCCACCACATTATCTTTTGGGCAGAAGATCTCAGTGCAATGTATAAACAGAAGGCGTAGTCAATCAGGCTGGGTCGGGGTAGGCAGAGTACAAGCAGAGTCAGGCAGGCAAGGGTCAAACCAGGAGATCAATCAGAAGGGATGAGGATATAGAAGAGTCGGTTTACTAGGCAGGGTCAGGATTATAGAAGTCAGGAACGTTAAAACAGGCAGGGGTAACAACAGGTATCAGATATCAGACAGAATACAGGCTCAGAAGCACCAGGAAATCACTAAAAATGATCCTATAACGGGCAATGAAAAAATACAAAATGTCTCTCTAAGTACTTTTGAATTTTGCGCCAGTGGATATGTGACATGCATTGTTATGTGCAAATTCAGACCAATCATCTTGGCACAGGGAGACATGATTTCTCAAGAACCATTCAACTGAGGATGGTATACTGAGAAGAACTGGAGAGCAATACCTATAGCTTTACACAAAGTTTGTGTAAATTGGGAACCCCGGTCTGAAACAATCTCTGCAGGAAAACCATGTAACCAAAAAATGAATTGAATAAATAGCTCTATTTGAATAAATAACTCTACGATAAAGTTCATGACTAAGTGGGTCCATGGACGAGAGGGAATGGGTAAAGGTTGTAATAGACATCTTTGATGGGAGTGACTTGGCTTGGAGGTGGCACAAATAGTACAGGCAGCAACAAAATCTTTGACATACATTCATATGGTCGGCCACCAGACAAGTCGATTTAATAGCTCTAAAGTCGGTCTTTTCAATGCCAGAATGTCTACTCTGCTTGGAACAATGAGTCTGCTGCAATATGGGGAGACGGAGTTCAGGTGGCACAAAGCCATTCCAATGAGTGTATCTGGAGAAGCAGAGGACTAACTGGACAAGATTTGACTGGCGAAGTGAGGGAACAAGGAGCCAATGACTTTGGCTGGAGAAATAACAGGATCCAAAACCTCGGTATGGCTATCTTCAGGAAAAAACTGCTGGAAAGTACGTCTGCTTTCTGGTTCTTGGAGCCAGGGCGATAGGTCAGAACAAAGCAGGAAAAGAAGAGAGCCCACCTTGTCTGCCGGGGATTCAGTAGTTTGAGAGTCTGTATAGATTCCAGATACTTATAGTCAGTGTAAATAGTGGATGAGGGGCACCCTCCAAGAGATGACGCCACTCCCATGGGCGAGCCTGGCCCCTCCACCACCTGAGGCAGCTTGCAGTTGCTGCTGCGGCCCCCCTCCCCAGTGCACCCACCTTTTTGTGCCAGAGGGGGCCCAAAGGGTCCACGAGGGTGGCAGAGAGGGCCAGGACGCTAGTGCAGAGAGCATAATTGTGCTCTCTGTGTTAGAAGA
The DNA here is from genome assembly GCA_038501925.1 of Xenopus petersii. Taxonomy (NCBI): domain Eukaryota; kingdom Metazoa; phylum Chordata; class Amphibia; order Anura; family Pipidae; genus Xenopus; species Xenopus petersii. Next base: position 78,095,780 of record CM076673.1, on the reverse strand, counting down.
GCCAAATTTCTGGTTTGAAAACTGTACCAGCTGTTAAAAGTACCAGGAGCAGCATTTTTGCTGCCCCTGGTACCTATCTGGGCGCTGCCACCTGAGGCGAGATTCTCAGGTCGCCTCATTGGCGAAGCGCCCCATGCCACTCCTCAAGGGCAAGCTTCACTGCCAAGAGTTCCCAATTCCCAATATCGTAGTTCTGCTTCGCTGGGGAAGATTTCTTGGAAAAATATGCACAAGGGTGTAACTTCCCGTCAGCAGAGTGTCTTTGGAAAAGAATAGCCCAACATCGGAAGCATCCACCTCAATGAAGAAGGGTAAGTGAGGGTCAGGATGACAGAAGACCTAAGCAGAAGTGAAGGCATCCTTCAGGGATTGGAAGGCTTCCACGGTAGGAGGGGGCCATGAATTAGGTTTACCTTCCTTTCGAATAAGAGCGAGGATAAGGGCTATGCGGGAGGAGAATCACTTGATGAACTGCTGTTAGTAGTTTGCAAACCCAATTAATCTCTGTATAGCCTTGGTGCTCAAGGGAAGGGGCCACTTCTGGATCACAGTGACATTGGCGGGATACATCTCAAATCCTTCTGGGGAGATGCTGGGGAGATGACATAACTGAGAAAAGGGTTCTTGAAGACCTTGAAGATGCATTTTTCCAACTTGGCATAGAGAGAGTTTTCGCTTAAACAAGAGAGGACTTCCTTCACCTGTGAGCGATGAAAATTAAGATGTCATCTAGGTACACAACCACTGATTTCCCCCAACGATCTCGAAAGTTGTCATTCACAAACTCCTGAAAAACAACTGGGGCATCGCAGAGCATTGCAGAGCATTACTAGGTATTAATTTTGCCCATCCCGGGTATTGAAAGCGGTCTTCCATTCGTCCCCTTCACAACTTCACAAATGCAAATTAGATTATAAACCCCACGCAGATCCAGCTTGGTGAAAAACTTAGCCCCTCTCAATTGGTCGAAAAATTCAGAGATTAGGGGCAAGGGATACTGGTTCTTAGTAGTAATATTATTAAGACCCTGATAGTCTTTGCATGGACGTAATCCTCCATCCTTTTTTTCCACGAAGAAGCAGCTGGCCCCGGCCGGAGAGGTATAAGGGCGAATTAACCCTTTCTAAAGATTCTCCTGAATATAGTCTTTCATGGCAGATGTCTCGGCAGGAGATAACGAATAAGTGTGACCTCTGGGTGGCATCGTACCAAGAAGAAGATCTATGGGACAGTCATAGGAACGATGAGGGGGGAGGAATTCCGCAGATCTTTTGCAGAGGACATCAGTGAAATTCCTGTAGACTGCCGGCAGAGGTCGAAGATCGGTAGAGGAAGTGGATACCCGGTGGATGGGTGAGACAGGCAGACAATGGTTTTGACAATGGGTACTCCAATGGGAAATCTGATTAGAAGACCAGTCAATGGAGGGGTTCTGCAGATGAAGCCAGGGTAACCCTAACACCACAGGAACAGAAGGACAGGTAATGATCAAGAACAATAGTTTCTCTTTATGCAGATTCCCAACCTGCAAAGGTAATTCTCCCATCGTTATGGAGATTATCTCAGACGTTAATGGTCTGCCATCAATTGCCAGAACCCGCAGGGTAGTAGACAAGGGGTACAGAGGAACACCCATGTGTTTGGCAAATGTAGCGTCCATGAAATTCCCTGCAGCCCCCGAATCAAGGAAGGCAGAGACATTGATTGTCTTAGTGGCCAGAGGAATCTGCAGGGGCAGAAGAAACTGGTGAGAGTTCTCTTGGGGAACAGGTGCAATGCCCCCTACATATAACACACCAGTTTTACCTCGGCGAGAGGAATCTCCAGGCTTCGAGGGGTAGGAGTTGGCAAAATGGACTTGGTTGCCACAGTACAGACATACTGTAGTGCCTCTGAAGTTTCTCCTGCTCGGAAAGTATGCTAGGTTAGATGGAAATATTTGTGTTGTAGTGACAACAGATAGTGACATAGAACATCTCTAGGGCTCATGTGTAGAAGTGTACTTGGTAAATAGAAGGGTTATATATAGTAGTGCGATATTGTTGAGCACTTTGTGAGCGCATGTTGGTCGATTGGGGTCGGTTTAGAGTTACAGTAGTCTATATGGGTATGACACGGGTATCAATAAGAATTTTTCTGATTTCTTGTCAAATATGAGCGTTGTTCCAGAGAGAGAGATTTGGAGGCCTAAGCAATGAACTCGGGAAACTTAGATTTTATGTTCGTTTTGGTTGTTTTTTGACACTAATAGTGATTTTAGATAAGCAGTAGGTGTACAGATAAGCAGTTCAGTTTTCTCCATGTTGATTCTTAGATAGCGAGAGTGTACAATTTGATATTTAACCTTACTTAGGTTATAGTTCTTTTGAGAAAGAAAACAATAAATCCACACCAAAATATATTGAGTAATACATCAAGTAATAGGTGCATTATGACAAATCTTTTTACTAAGCAAAGTTCCCAATAGTAATACCAGGCCAGAGAGTCAGGGTGTCCACCAAATCAATATACATATATCTTCACCTAAAATATGAACTTAACCCCTGACTGTGGGCCCATAAGTGATATGAATTAATTAAGTGATCAAAAGATATTGTTAAACAGGCAATATTTATTCACAACCATGCCTCTATTTATAATTAAAACCAATTAAAAACATAGATTTATGCCTAATCACACAATCAGATGTGGGAAAATGCATGTGCAATTATATAAACTAAATACTTCATTTCTGGAAACGAATTGCTGAACCATAACAACCCATCGCTTACCATCAGAGCACCAATAAAGCCACTATATCGGAATGTTGTGGTGTTTATACAAATGACCTGTAGATGTCACTGTGCTCAAGATTTGTACTGTGCATACTTTCTATACAGCTTGTGGTGTTAGAGTTGCTGACTGTTGTGTAATGGCTGCATGAACCTGCTAATAAAGCACTGTTATACTCTAATCATCCTCGGCTACCAAAACATAACAAATTGACCATGAGATGTCTCTTCTACCTCTGCAGCAGCCTGCACCTTTTCTCCCAAACCCTGGTGAGCCTAGCATACCTTTTACTGCTTGGATCCGCATGTTTGAAAATTACATTATTGCTGCTGACCAAGGGGAGGTTTCTGCTGCTAGAAAGAGTGCTTTACTTATTCACTGCCAGGGAGCAGAGGGACAGCGTATATTCTATGCATTACCATTACCTGATGAGACTTATGAAACTGATCTTACTGCTATAAAGAACTTTTTTTTGCCAAGAGTAAATGTGGTGGCTGTAAGATATAAATTCTGCCAACATGGACAACGTAATGGCGAATCCACAGAACAATTTGTAGCAGCTTTAAGAGAGATGGTTGTTACCTGTGAGTTTGGGAATCTAACAGATGAAATGCTAAGAGACCAAATAGTGGAAAAAACAAACTCACCTCGCATTAGAGAAAGACTGCTCGTAGAGCAGGATTTAACCCTTGCAAAGGCAATAACAGTTGCTAGCCAAATTGAAACAGCAGTGGCAGAGGCTAAAACTCTGTCAGGGAACTGCTGGGGATGTACTGACTGTGAATTCAGAACTGTGGCCTAATAATGCACAGTCACAGGCAAAATACAGTGCTAAGGAAAGGGATTCACTGCAAAACCATACAGCAAATACAAGTAAAAAATACTGTTTCCGCTGTGGTTCAATACAACACACTGCAAATGATGCTACTTGCCCTGCAAAAGCTGTATAGTGTCGCAAATTCAAAAAGGTAGGAAATTTTGCTAAGATCTGTGCTTGTTCTGCTAAAAATGTTCATGAAGTTACTACTACAAATGTCACAGCATTAAGTGTGGATAAAGCTGGTACATTTATTCCAGACAAGTTTATATGCACTGTCAGTGTCAGTACTGAGTCTGCTGACAAGGGGCACTCCATTAACCTGATGCTTGATACAGGTTCAGCTGTTTCTATACTACCAAAGGATATTTTCTTGAAATACTTTGCAAAAGATCCGCTTGTTGCACCTGCCCTGAAACTGGTCAGTTACTTAAAGGATCCAATCCTTTGCTTGCCAATGACTGTACAATTTGAATCAAATACTGCAAAATGTGACTTTTACATTGTGAATAAGGGTACTGCTATACTTGGAAGTGATCTCTTTGCTGCATTTAACCTATAATTAGGTGGACTTCCGGTTCGGCGCCAGAAGTGATGGGAACGCAGGGATAGTGCTCCTGCTAGTTTGGGTTAAAATTCCGCAATAAAAAGCTGTTTCTCCTCCCGAAAAGAACACTTACTGGTCCCCGGTGATTTAGTGGGATCTGTGTGGACGAGGAGAGGTTGTGCCTTTGTCGGGTGCTCGGACCTGCACCTTTCCACTTGTGTCGGCATAGGTTATCTGAAGACCCGCCATTGCTGCAACCATACCATTGAGATGTAAAATCCTCTCACTGGTGAAAGGACCGCTTCTCACTGGTGAAAGGACTGCTTCATTCTCTATTCTCCAGACAAGTCCTGTCTTAGTTTGGCTGCCGGCTCTGTTTACTTAAGGTGGCCATACATGGGTAGATCCGCTCGTTTGGCGATGTCGACAAACGAGCGGATCTCCCTCCGATATGCCCACCTTGAGGTGGGCAATATCGGGCAGATCCGATCGTGGCCCTAGGGCCCAACGATCGGATCCTAGCATTCGCAAACGGGCGGTCGGATCGCGGGACCGCATCAACGAACAGATGCGGCCGCGATCCGACGTGATTTTTAAACCCATCCGATCGAGATCTGGCCGACTTTCGGCCAGATCTCGATCGGGGAAGCCTGTCGGGGGCCCCCATACACGGGCCAATAAGCTGCCGACACAGTCTGTCGGCAGCTTTTATCGGCCCGTGTATGGCCACCTTTAGGCTGCCCTCCTGTTGCTCGGACACACATGGACTTTGTAGCAGTGTCCGTATCAATTACCTCAGGACCCGCCAATTACTGCTTTGGTTCATGTGCGGTGATTTTCTATTTCACTGCTTATGGTCCTGCTCAATAATCTCTCTGCTCAACTAGTGCGTGTGTGGGCTGTCGGCTTAGTTTAATGAGGTTGCCGGTTGTTAATTAAATACTCTGAAAGCACTTTGGCAGCTTTTAATTAAGAAGAGGAAAAACTTCAAAATGGCGGCTCTGGACTGGCTGCTGGGATGCTGCGGCAATATCACTTTACTTAATCAAAACTGCTGCCTGACATTCAATCGACTTGAAATATCGATTATACCCATATTAGGTCATTTGTTTTTTCTATGTAACTGAACTGTTTGGCATTACTCAGAGCTTGCTCCTGTATTAGATTCCTCTGGGTCACTTCAGTCATACATATGTGACAAAAGTTAAAGGAGAAGGAAAGCTGTGGAGGCATTTTATTGCCAATAGATTAGCTGCAATAGTGCAAGCTAGAATGCTATATTTATTCTGTAGAATGTTTTACCATACCTGAGTAAAAAGCTCTAGAAACTCTCTGTTTGTTTAGAATAGGAGCTGCAGTATTAATGTGGTGTGACATCACTTCCTGCCTGAGTCTCTCCCTGCTCTGGGCTCAGATTACAGTAGAGAAGGGAGGGGTGGGGGGAGAGGAGCAAACTGAGCATGCTCTTGCCCAGGGCAAGGAGGTTTAAGCTGAAGGAAGGAAGTCTGATACAGAAGCCCATGAGTACACAATAGAAGGAAAGAAATGCAGTATTTCTTTTGACAGGGGACTCAGAGCAACATTACTTTGGGGGTTTACTGGTATATTTAGATGGACCTTTCTGATAAGGCTTACTTAGTTTTAACCTTTCCTTCTCCTTTAAGGAAGATTTGCTTAAAAGCTAATACTCTGTGAAAAGGAAAAGAGAATCAAAAACTGTAAAGGGAGATAAATAAAAAAAAAGGGGGGGGAAGAAAAAAAAAGAAAACAACAAAAAACAAGATAAAAAAGTGAAAAAAATAAGGGGGGAAAATCAAAACTATCTCTCTATATTAAACAGTTGTTCTTGGATTGTTATTAAATTCTCCTTGTCTATGGAAACATTTGCTCCTGTATTCAAAATGTCTTCTAAAGCTAATGGCAAAACTTATGAAAAGAGTAATAAGAAATTCGGAAAGCAACAAGATTCGGATGCTAATAATACTTCTCTATCTCACAAATCTGCTCCTCTCAGATCATCCTTATCTGATGATTACTCTCTTATTGTGGCTGAAGTAGCCAGACTCATTAATCCAGTTATAGAGTCTACAATTAGTAAAACCATCGACAAACTACAGATCAAATTTACTAGCATCTCAGAAAAGCTCTCTACACACGACAAAAGATTTGGTGAGATCGAGGATGTGGTTTCTCAACTCCAATCAGGTTGGACTCTTTAGAGAAACAAAATCAAGAGCTTAAGTTGAAAGTGGATGACCTGGACAATAGATCTAGGAGAAACAATCTCAGATTCATAAACATATCTGAATCTTTCCAGAATGATCTAAATTTTCAAATGACTTAAAACCTACTCAAGAGCAGACCAAATCTAGGTCTAGGTCTAGATCGAGATCTAGGCGCGCATGGTGGGCCAAACTGAGCTGTTACTGGCAAACTTCTACATCCCACCTCCCTATGCAGACACCTGTATCAAAGAATGGGCCAAGTACCAGATAGACTTCCCCCGGGCTACCCCTGTATGTGCAGGGGATTTCAACATGGTCATGAATCCCAAAATAGACAGAGTGAGGCGGGCAGGTTCCCAAGGTCCGGAGGGGCACTCCAACTTAAAGCCTCTGATGCAGGAGCTAAGTCTCTTGGACCTGTGGAGGTGTCAACACCCAAATATTCTCCAGTACTCATGCTATTCCACATCCCACAGTGTACCCTCTAGACTAGACATGCTGTACACCACAGCGGCATTTGCTACTAGAGCAGGAACCTCTAGGTATTTACCCCGGGGCATATCGGATCATGCCCCTCTGTTCACCCCACTCAATCTGGTCCTTCAATCCGATTTGGTTTAGTATACTTAATAATCAGCAGGACCTGGACGACGCAATCAATACCTTTCTAGACGCCAACCTTGGCTCCACTGACACACTTACACTCTGGGAAGCACTCAAGGCATATCTTAGAGGGGTCCTTAATGCTCAGATAGTCTGCCACAAGCAAAGATCCAGGGCTGCCACAGCAATGCTTGAAGCTAAAGTGGCTGGGGTGGATTGGGAGGCAAGCCAAAATCCCTCAGATTCTAACCTGCAGGCCCTGAAACAATTACAGGAGCAATACGCACAACACATGTGGGAAAGGGCGCACCGTAAACATCTTTTCTCAAAGATAAACGTCTTTGAACACGGTGAGAAAGCTGGTAAAATGCTTGCAAACATGGCCAAACACCAGGGGGGTCCTGACCCTATAACAGCCCTCCAAGACACGGCTGGGCAGCTCAAAACTGATCCACTAGAAATAGAAAGCATACTTGTATCCTTTTACAGGGAACTATACTTCTCTAAACTGGCAGCTACCCAGGTTGATATCCAACAGTTCCTCAGCCGACTAGGCCTGCCCAAAATGGATGGGGAGCATAGCACGTACCTAGACATGGAAATCACTTCAGATGAGATCACAAGTGCCATAGATTCGTTCCCTCAGGGCAAAGCAGCAGGAGCTGATGGTCTACCTGTGGAGCGCTATAAGAGGCATATTAAAATCCTGGCTCCTATCCTTCAGAGAGTTTACTCGGCCGCACTTGCCCAGGGCAGGTTACCCCCCTCTATGTATGAGGCGGCAATAGTACTGATAGGCAAACCTGGTAAAGACCTTCAAAAATGTGAGTCATACCGCCCAATTTCTCTCCTGACGGCAGACGTAAAAATACTAGCGAAGATCCTGGTGAATTGCCTAGCTAAGGTAATATCCAGTCTGGTGGGTTGTGACCAAACAGGGTTTATGCTGGGTAAGACAACGGCTATTAATCTCAGGAGACTGTACCTTAATCTATCCCTGTCACATCCTAACAGCAATACGAGGGCGGTGGCTGCACTGGATATCGCCAAGGCCTTTGACACTGTGGAGTGGACATACCTCTGGGAGGTAATGTCCACAATGGGCTTTGGTACACTGTTTACTATGTATGTTAAATTATTGTATGCTCAACCCAATGCTTTTCTTAGGGTAAATGCAAGCTCCTCTGCCCCCTTTAACCTGGGGCGTGGTACTCATCAGGGATGTCCCCTGTCCCCCCTGCTGTTTGCCCTGGCAATTGAGCCATTCGCCCAGGCAGTGAGAACTCACCCGGATATAGTTGGCCTTAGAGTGGGGCATAAGGTGGAAAAAATACAGCTTTATGCAGATGATACACTGATATACCTGGGGGACAGGGGCCCCTCGCTTACTACCTTGACCAATCTTACGGCTCAATTTGGTGCTCTGTCAGGGCTATGTGTTAGCCCCACAAAATCGGTGCTATTCCTACTAGACCCACTGACAGACTCTGAAAACCTCACGCAATGCCCACTGCAGTTGGTGAACAAGTTTACCTACTTAGGGATACAGGTTGCCCTACCGGTGGAACCTATGCTCACCTGGGCAAAAAACAAGACTGATCTATGGGCCAAGCTCCCACTAGGACCAATGGGCCGCATACAATTGATTAAAATGCTAGTTACCCCAAAAGTTCAATATCCCCTCTGGCATTCTCCGATCTGGATTGACAAAAGATTCTTTACAGCTCTCAATAATACTCTTAGAAACCTTATATGGGGGAATGGTCGTAGCAGACTCTCCTTTGAAATCTTAAGACTCCCACAACAGGCTGGAGGAATAGCACTTCCAGACATGTTCCAGTATTACATCTCAGCCCAGTTAGCCCACTGCAGGCAAATGCTACCCCACATAGCAGATGAGAGCCTCCTGCATCTATGGTCCATTGTTACCCCACAATTCGAGACGCCCTTCCAGGGCTTACTAGCCAGTGGTTCGCCGAGAGGACACTCACAAATACATCCCTTACTCACACTGCACAGGAAAATCTGGACTATAGCACATCGGCAGATTGAATTTTGTTCCATACATCCCCACACCCCAATTACAAATAATCCATCTTTTCCAACGATGCGCCAGGTTGTACTCCACAAGGTATGGGAAACTGGGGGTCTGACTGCTATAGGCAAGATATGGGCTGCGGGCAGCCCAGTCCCTTTTAGGACTTTGAGAACTGAACACCTCCTTCCTAATTCACAGTGGCTGGCATACAGAGCCATTTGTTCAGCACCGACCAAGCATAATAAAAGCCTATATTATGTTGACTGTTCCCCACTGGCCAAAGCTCTAGCAGCTAATACCCACAAAGGGCTAGTGTCCAAACTCTACAAGGTTACGCAAAAGCATAGGGTGGAACACTATATGATCAAAGCACAGGATAAATGGGACCATGACCTGGTTTATCTTACTGACGCCCAATGGGCCCAGGCCCTAAAGGTACCCTCACTGGTCTCCCTCAGCTACAAGTACAGGTTAATACAACTCTACGTATTGCATAGGGCGTACTATACTAAAACTAGATTGCATACAATCAATCCGACCATATCCCCTCTCTGAAACCGTTGCAACCTACACCAAGGCACTTTTTTGCATACGATGTGGGACTGTACTCACCTGGTTCACTACTGGTCCACAATATTGAACACCCTGTCCCAACAAATCGGACTCCCCGTACCCAAAGATCCTAAGGTGTGCCTTCTAGGGATAATGTCTTCCCAGGATATCCCTTTTGATAAGCAGCTATACCTACAAAGAGTCCTATTCCTAGCCAGAAAGGGTATTACCTGCCGTTGGAAAAGCTCTGACCCTCCGATATTTGAACAATGGTATAAATCTGTTCAAGATTTGCATAACACAGAACAAATTATATGTAGAAAAAATGGCAACCTCCTTAAATATGAAGTAATTTGGGGCTCCTGGCTCAGGGCACAGGAGGGAGTTACTACCTAGTGTATAGCTTTTCTTGTATATCACAATTCTATCACCCGACGTGATAACCTGTGTCTATGAATGTAAGAACATGCAATGTTTAACCGCGACTTGTATCTATTTACTTGCTTTTCAATAAAAACCTTCTTGAGCAAAAAAAAAAAAAATTGCCAGTCTGATCACTATGGTTTGTTACACTGGGAGTGTCTTTTCTCCCTCTCGCCTATCTTTGACCCACTTGACTGTGGCCGGAAGGCTAAGCTGAGTTTCTTTTTGACACCATCTGCATCCCCCGGCAGTTTCTGGATGATGTTTAAGGACAAGATCTGTTTTGTTTCCCTCAAGTTGGAGGAGGTACTTTGGGAACTTTCTGCTTTTTGGTTAACTGTTTTTAAGCAGAACGGGTGGGAAAGGACAGATGGTTATGTTGCTCTACAACGAATCTGCAGAGTTAATCTTCAGCATCCGCAATCATCTGGGCTTGTTTACAATTGGGCTATTATTGGTTCTATCAGGCAAACTGGACATGGAGCAGAAAGAGCATATACGTAATACGAGCATATGTGTAATACGTCTCTAACTATGTTGAGCTGGAATGTTAGAGGGCTGAATGATCCAATTAAGCATAGGCTAGTTCTAGATTACATAAAGAAACAACCCACTGAGGTAATATTCCTCCAAGAAACGCACCTCACAGGAGGTAAATTGGCTTCGCTGAAGAAACCATGCGTTGGTTGGATATATCACTCAACCTTCTCTACATATACAGCAGGTACCTCGGTGCTAATTAGGAAAACATTGAATTTCCAGCTTTTTACAATAAGGTCAGACCCTAGGGGCAAATTTGTGTTTATACATTGTCGTATATACCTCCTCCCTATACTGATGAATGTGTTCACCAACTGATTGCTTTTGTAACTCCTAGACCACAAGCAAAAGTAATTTGTGCAGGGGACTTTAACACTGTACTGAACCCACTGTTGGATAGGTTGAATAAGAGACCCCCCACTACATATACACCCCCAACCAGGTTAGCCAACTTGATGGAGGCAGTAGGGCTCACAGAAGGATGGAGACACTCCCACCCAGCTGACCTCCAATATTCCTGCTTCTCTACCTCTCACCTCTCATTATCCCGAATAGACTACATTTTCCTTTGTAAAGGGCTTCTGGCTGGTCTAACTCAGGTCAAGTATCTACCACGTGGTATCTCGGACCATGCCCCTATGCTTGCTTGCTTGCTGGGAGGCCCCTATGGTTAACGTCAACAGGAGGTGGTCATTGAACCCAATATGGTTGGATGTTATAGATAAAGATGACCAGATCATTTCTGAATTATGGGAATTTAATACTAATACTGCCAATCCCTTCAGCAGTCTGGGATGCATTTAAGGCATACACTAGGGGTATGTTTCATAGGGAAATCACTGCAGTTAAATGCAGCTCCGCTGCAGAGGAACAAGAACTAGCCCAACAGATGACCGCTGCGGAGGTGGAGGCAGTTTGTACCCCCACCCCTCGATGCCTTCAGAAACTGCAGACAGTACAAGCCTCTTACTCCGCATTTCTTGCCCAAAAAGCCAAACGCAAGCTGTTATTTACAAAAGCTTCCTTTTTTGAACAGGGTGAGAGAGTGGGTAAACTACTAGCCTTTATGTCTCGGGCGAATAACATCCCCCCAGTTATAACCGAGCTGCTTGATGGTTCCAGGGCCTCCCAAACCAATCCAGACGAGAGAGCCTTAATGTTGACCAACTATTATGCCGACCTGTACAAAACTAAACATGTGGCATCTGAGACCGAAATTGTAGACTTTCTGTCATCTCTCAATCTCCCTCAACTCTCTGTAGAATATAGAGTGGCCCTAGATGCAGAGTTTACATTAGCAGAGCTTTATAATGCCATTGATTCCTTCCCCTCGCCCCTGGCCCTGACAGACTACCCATTGAGTTTTACAAGTGTTTTTTGCTGTGAAGGAGGGTACTCTCCCTTCCTCATCGTGTGAGGCCTTGGTGGTTCTTATTCATAAGGCAGGAAAGGATCCAGAAATATGGATGCATACCATCCTATCTCCTTACTATGTACTGACATTAAAATATGGGCCAAGCTGTTATCACTCAGATTATGCAATGTTCTCCATACGGTTATATCAGAGGACCAAACTAGCTTTATAAATCAACAGCCTTAAATATCAGGTGTTTATACTTGAATTTAACAACCGTGATAACGCAGGGCAGAGAGCAATAGCGGCCTTGGATATAACTAAGGCCTTTGATATGATAGAATGGCCATATCTGTTGCAAGTTTTGGGTAGTCTTAAGATTGGCCCTAAATTCACAACCTGGTTGAAATTGCTATGTCATGCACCTAGGGCCTCTATAGTAATCAGCTCTCAGGCCTTCCACCTCAGAAGGGGAACCAGGCAAGGCTGCCCTATGTCCCCGCTTCTGTTTGCCTTGGCCATGGAACCATTTTCACAAGCTGTGTGGCAGCAAGAGGGACTGACTGGGTGGCAACTGTCAGACAGGGAGGTACTCATACAGTTGTATGCAGACAACACCTTAATATATTTAGGGGACCATGGTCCCTCGCCACAAGCTTTATGTAATTTAACTACCAAATTTGTGGGTAACTAGCCCACATGAGTCATGTATATTGCTAGTTGATGAGCCGCTTCCTCCAGCAGGGCTTGCCCCCACACCATTTCCGGTGGTTGACCGATTCACCTATCTTGGAATAGTAGTTAAACTCCCTGTTTCTGATTTTCATAACCTTAATTTATCCCCATTATTAAAATTCATACAGCATAAGGTGAGGGCCTGGGAATCCCTGATGCTGAGTCCAACGGGTAGAGTGCAGTTAATTAAGATGATTCTCCTACCTAAAATAATGTATATCCTACAACAAGCTCCTATTATGGTTAAAAAACATTCTTTGCTAAGCTGGATACTATTTTCAGGCAATTGATCTGGACTAAATCCCACTCTCGTTTGAGCTTGGTTACTTTAACTAGGGGGAAACTGGTAGGAGGGGTGGCTTTCCCGAATGTGTTCTTATATTTTCTCGCCATGCTACTCAAGCCATTTAGCATCCTGGGTAGAAGGGGCAAACCATCAAACGTTATACTCTCTCCATAAGACCTTGCTGGGCGTGGGCCATTCCCCTCTTCAATGGCTGCTTAGTAAACAACCACAGCCCATGACTTATCGAAACCCAGTCTTACTTGCTATGAGGGTGATCTGGCGGAAAGCAATACAGGTGATCCAGTGCATTGACATTCCTCAGCAAACCCCATTATGGCGTAACCAAGGGTTTCCTGGGGTAGCTATGCTGAAGCCTAACTTGGTGTGGCAGATATGTGGCATACCTGAAATAAAGCATGTTTGGCATGAAGATGGAATGGTCCCTTTTGAGGAGTTGAGACGCTTGTTCCAACTTTCTGCACATCAATGATTGCATTATGCACAGGTTAAAAGATGGTTACATATACAGCACAGTAGACGACCCATCCGTATTGTTCAGTTGGATTTGATAGAACAAATCTCTCAAGGCTCCTGAAGAGGCCTTCTATCAAAAATATACACGTGTCTTCATACTAAGATGTTTGAGACTCCGCTGGTCACCCTTAGAGTGAAATGGGAAGGGGATATGGGTCAGCTAGAGGATGAAGAGTGGGATGAACTGCTAGCCTCTCCCCTCTCTGTTTCCTTAAGTTATAGGGATAGACTTATCCAACTGTACTGTATACACAAGGCGCACTATTACCCTGCGAGGTTGCATAATATTTTTCCCTCGGTCTCTCCCGAATGTCCTAGATGTCACAACGACCAAGCCTCCTTTGCACATATGCTGTGGGAATGCACTTCTCTGGCCCCATTCTGGGCACTGGTATGCAACACGCTTGAAGCAATTCTAGAGGTACAGCTTCCCAGGAATATAAAAGTATGCTTATTTGGGATGGGGCTAAAAGACCTACTTACCTTCCATCAATGTTTATTTGCCAATAAATGTCTCTTCATAGCCAAGAAAATGATTACGAGGAGGTGGAAAGACTCTCTCCCCCCTCCTGGTCCACAGTGGGTGCTTGAAGTTAAAAATATCTGTGCTTTAAAAGCACTTATTTACAAGGCCAGTGGTAGCCCCCTCAAATATGAGAACATTTGGGGTAAATGGACAGACTGGGTAACTTAATTCATTGTACGACTGTATACTATAAGATTAATGCTTCCTATTGCATACTCACATTCTGGACTCAAATGTAATGACCTACTTGATCACGGTCTATGTACACTTCAAATGCATATGTTTATGGCTATAATATCATTGTAACTCTGTACTGACTTTTGTGCTGCTGAAATAAAAATCCTGAAATAAAAAAAAAATCTGCCCGAGCTCATCTTTCAGGTTGACGTTCTCACCTAGATCAAATTCTTTGTCCTTTGTTGGAATGTTAATGGATTGAATCACTTTTCTAAGAGAAAGAGTATACTCAGAACTTTAAAGAAAATCAAATGTGACATAGCATTTTTACAAGAAACCCATCTTAATGGTTCAGAGAATATCTGGTTGAAAAAAGATTGGGTTGGTGAACTAGCCTTTTCTCCTACTATTAATAAAAAATGTGGAGTAGTTTTTTTTATTCCACTGTAAATTAAATGTTGCTATAACAAAGTCAATTGAGGATGAGCTTGGCAGATTTATTCCCCCCGAAGTACTCATTAACGAATAGTTCTAAAACGGATTTTTTCAATTGGCTTAAAAAACTAATTTCTCTACTTCCTGCTACTAATATAATTCTGGCAGGGGACTTGAATGAGTCCTTTCTTAGTTCTTTAGACAGATCTGATTGGAAATTGAATAATCCATGTGAGAAGTCTATTCTCCTACATAATTTTTGCAGAGATACTAACCTTAATGATGTTTGGAGACTATTTCAACCAGCTGAAAAAGATTTCACTTTTTTCTCATCTGCTCATTATGTAGGTACAAGAATAGATTATTTTCTAATTTCCAATAATCTGATAAATAGAACTATTGAATCAACAATAGGACATATTAATATTTCAGACCATGCACCAATTTCATTGGTGGTCTCCACTTCACCTGTAGTCTCTTTGTCTCTTGGTCTTTTTCTGATTTGCTTAAAGATAATCCAGACTACATAAAGATGCTACATAGTAGATGGGATTTGTTTTTCAAGGAAAGCAAAATCCACTTAAAAGATCCATCTTTGGGGGGCACATGCGCGCTATGTAGAGTGCGGACGTGTTTGCTGTGAGCTCCGTCCCAAGGGAGTGCCAACCTCACTGTTAAGCTAACAGACGGGCATTGAATTTTGATACACTACTGGACAGTTGGTAAGCAACCGAAGATGCCATCTAAATTAAAAAAAAACGATCAGCAGAGCCTTTCCAGCTATTTGCAGCGCTCTCAGCCAAGGCGGAGCGAGGCCCATTCTCAAGATGGTGCGGCAGCTTCTTCACCTACGCAGTCTGAAGTGACTGAAGTGACCGGTGACTGGGCTGCGGCTGTGACTTCGCAGGAATTACAGACCCAATTGGACCAGCTTTATACCAAGATCTCCGGAGTTATTTCGGACTCGGTTAACAAAGCTGTTACTACGCTACAAGCGGATATTACTGAGTTGGGCCAAAGAACGTCACATTTGGAAAACAAAATGAGTCGGTGCGTCGCCATAACATTCTGGTTGACGAATTTGAGCGCTTGCCAAACGATTTTTCCATGGCACAACATCATATTGAGGATATTGAAAACAGGGATCGCAGACAGAATTTGCGGATCCGAGGTATCCCAAATAGTGTTGTTGCAGCAGAGTTACCTGCTTACTTATTGGAGTTGTTCCAGTCGATTGTACCTGCTATTCCTGAAGGGGAGTGGAGGCTTGACAGGGCCTTGGGCCGCAACAGGTAGTTCCCGGACCGAACTAAAGATGTGGTACTTCGCTTGCACTATTGTACCAGCAAGGAGGCCATTGTACAGGCCACCCGCAATATGGCTTCGGCCTCGTTTAAGGAGCATGAATAACAGATATTCTCTGATCTCGCACCCTCCACTCTCGCTAAAAGATGGGCATAAAGGGTCTTACCACTCAATTGAGAGAGAAAGGAATTCGCTACAAGTGGAGATTTCCATTTAAGCTGATTGTTACCCATTTGGACAAAACATTTCTCTTACACGATCCGGAAGATCTGATTCCGTTTGCAAAGAAGCTGGGCCTGGAGGGCGATTTCGACCGGCGCACTTCTACTCGAGAGGCAATGGCTTCGACTTCAAGTACCGTGGAACCAAAATGGCAAACTCCGAAGAAAGCCTGCAAGTCTGAACCTCCCTGATCTTTCTGCTATAGGCTACCAGTTATCGTAAAAGTTATGTGAGTTTTAGTTCGAACTTTTCTGTTATACTACATTTTCTTCTCTGCGTTGAGGGGTTGCCCCCTGGATGGAGCACCGCGATTGTGGACACTCATGGAAACCCCCATATCCGACAGTTGTCGGCGCCCAGGTTTGCTCTGGGCTGGACTGAGCAATTTTTTATCCCACTGCCCATTACCAACATCATGGTTTCTATATACTACTACTGAGAGCAAATTGTGGGTTTTGTTAGTTCTGTTTTTCTCATTTTTTCTCTTGTCTTTTTTTCTTTTTCTGACTGTTCCTTTCTCTCTTTCTCTATCTTGGGTCCCTCGCTTATGTTTGGATGTATTGAGTGTTGTTGGTGAGATGAGTCCCCTGCAGACGAATATTTTAGCCAGAGCGTCTCAGTTTGTAAAATGATAATGGCTTCTATTACCTTAGTTTCACACAATGTTAAAGGCTTTAACTCACCGGCCAAACGTAAAGCGGCCTTTCTCTATTATCGGAAGGTGCGGGCTGATGTTGTCGTGCTGCAGGAGACTCATTTTGCCACTGGACGAACTCCTAACTTTTTTGATAAACAGTATGCACAGGCAATTTATACTACTTTTGACTCTAAAACCAGAGGTGTTGGCATCTTTATTAGGAAAGGCTTCCCTTTAACCATTGACCATGTTATCAAGGATCGGGAGAGTCGCTATATAATATTAGTTGCTATGTTTGCTGGGAAAAAGATTTCCATGGCTAATATTTATGCACCCACCGAGTCCCCTAATCCTTTTCTGGTGGAATTTATGGGTTTACTGGAGAGGCATGCGGAGGGGCAAATTCTATTAGCAGGTGACTTTAATACAGTGATGCAGGTCTAGCTTAACCCCATACTCTCGTGAAATTTCTAAGCAAGCGCGACGCCTCCTAGAAAAACATTTGTTACTAGATTCGTGGCGATACCTGCACCCGACCTCATCTCAATATACATATTTTTCAGCACCCCATGATTCACTTTCCTGTATCGATTACATTTTTGCGCATTCTGATTTTGCCCCATGTTTTCGGGAGGGGGATATACAGCCGGTAGGTTGGTCCGATCATAACGTATGTTCATTGACAATCCAATTGGCACCTTCCGTGTCCCACTCTAAAGTTTGGGCATTTAATGAATCTTAACTGTTAAATTCCCAAATCACTTCAGATTTACATCATTATATCGAGGAATATTTTTTGCATAACTGCACAGCTGATGTTTCCCCTCTTATGATCTGGGCGGCATTTAAACCGCTTTTGCGGGGCCATTTAATTTGGTTAGGATCCCAAGCTAAAAGACGTAGATTGGCCCAATGTCAACTGTTAACAGCCCAGTTGTCTCAGTGTTATAAAAACCCTTCTTGGAAAAGGTCTCCCGCTACTCTTCAGGATATACAGAAATTAAAACGTGAACTTGCAGATTTACAGCTTGCTGAGGCAGAACAATGCTTAAAATGGTCAAAGCATAAATTTTATGCCTTTTATAATAAAGCCTCCACTCAGTTTGCTAGGCGGCTTCGATTAGATGATCAAGGGCCTCCAATATCCAGTATAATTGATAGTGCTGGTAACCCAGTTGTTGATCCCACCAATATCTCAAATGTTTTTCGACAATATTATGTTAAGTTGTATAATCAGGAAGTTACCTTGGATAAAGCACAGTGCCAGGCAGATTTGGCTCCTCTGAAATTGCCATCTCTGGATTCGTCTCAACGCGAACGGTTGAATGCTCCCATATTGGAGGAGGAATTGGAAATGGCAATTAGCAGATTGAAGAACAATAAAGCCCCGGGCCCAGATGGATATTCGTCTAAATTCTATAAGTATTTCTCGAAATTGCTTATCCCCCATTTACTTGCTGCATTTAATAGTATACTCCAAGGCACCTCTCTCCCTCAGGAGCTTTTAGAGGCGATTATTTCCCCTATTCCTAAACCGCATACTGATTGTCACCATTATGCTAATAATAGGCCAATTTCTATGATTAACGTTGATTTGAAGTTATTTACCTCAATATTGGCATCCAGATTAGCTGTATATTTGCCACAGTTGATACATCCTGACCAGACTGGTTTTATCCCCATGCGCAACACAGCGGACAATATTCGGAGAATTCTTAATGTCATACAGCGGGTGAACCAAACTGGGGAACAAGTGTTAATCGACTCCTTACAATGGTCCTATATGATTTATGTTCTATAAAATTTTGGGATTACGGGAGCATTCCTGACTGCGATACGAGGCCTATATTCCAACCCAATTGCTTGCACTAAAGTTAGAGGTCACTTACCTGACAGGTTTACAATTAGCAATGGAACCCGGCAAGGGTGTCCATTGTCGCCACTATTGTTAGCATTGTCCATGGAGCCATTGGCCCAAATTATTCGGGATGACCAAACGATTACTGGTTATTCATGGAAGGGGGCTAAGGCTTATAAAATCAGTCTTTACGCGGACAATATATTGACTTTAACTAAACCATTGACTAGTTTACCCCCCTATTTGCATTGATTACCCACGTAAGTCGGAAATGATGGGGGTTAATATTGCTGAGTCTATGCTCCAATTAATACAACTCAATTTTCACTTGTTGCCCAGAACGGTGGTGCTCAGGTATTTAGGCATTCAGATTTCTCCGAAATATTCCCAATTGTATCAGGTTAATTATTGTCCTCTTATGAAACGTTTATTGAGATTGTTAGAGTGTTGGAAACGCTATGCCATCTCATGGCTAGGTCGTATATGTGCTATTAAAATGTCTTGGCTCCCTAAATTGTTATACTATTTTCGTGTACTTCCCATTGCTGTTCGGACACAGGACATTGTACGTTTGCAGAAACAAATTTCAGCCTACATTTGGCATTACAAAACACCCAGAATCTCCACTATAGTGTTACAACGGAAACCCAGCAATGGAGGACTTGGTATTCCGAACATTTCACTGTATTACAAGCGGCGCAAATTGGGCAATTCGTTAAATGGCAGCTCCCTCCTTCTTTGACAGTCTGGGTTGAAATGGAGTCGATTGATTGTCATCCAGTGTCGACTGTTAATTTGCTTTGGTCTGATCACAAGGCACGAATTCCATATTCAAATTCTAATTTGATTGTTCGCCATTCTCTACAAATTTGGGACTCTTGTAAGTTTCATTATTCGCTCAGCAAACCTGGTTCTCTTATGCAAACAATAGTGGGCAACCCCCTCATTTCCCCCTGGATTGCAACCTCGAGTTTTTGAAAAATGGACACAGAATCATTTGGTCACTATCGGATCCCTTTTGAGCACGACTAATATGAAATCTTTTCAGATTTTCCAGTATACTTATGATTTCATGGAGGCAGACAGATATGCTTATACCCAGGTTCGGCACTTTGTGCAGTCCACAATATGGCTTCTAGGGATTTAACAGTATTTGAAACCATTTGTAATAATTGCCCGCTAGCCAAAGGGATGATTTCTCTACTTTATACTCAATTGCTGGAGGTTACTCTTCCTTCACAACCTGCATATTGTGCAGCATGGGAACAGGATTTGTTGATTCCATTACAAGGAGATGGCTGGCGTAAGATTTGGGCACCAAAGGAAAATGTGGCAACTAAGGAGCTATCTTATAAACTTCTTACTAGATGGTACATGACCCCACAAAGGAAACACAAAATCTCTGCAGTACACTCCCCTTTGTGTTTTAGGGGTTGTCCTGATTTTGGTACTTTAGTACACATTTTGGTGGGATTGCCCTATTGCACGAGCTCACTGGATTAAAGTACATTTGTTGCTACAAGAGATGTTTTCGGTTTCATTTCCATTGAACCCCTGGGAACTGTTATATAATTCTCCAATCACGGATTTAAAAAAACGGTCCAGACAGTTAGCTAAGCATGTTCTTTCAGCTGCTAAATGGAGTTTGGCTATTAGTTGGTTGACCCCAGCCATAACATGGCAACAAACTTTGCACAAAATACAGGCTATATTATGGAACAGCTTTCAGCTCGTGTTCAGGGAAACTTGGACAGCTTTTCGGAAATTTGGGCCTAGTGGATTGGCTATGTGGCAAGCAAACAGCTTCTTTTATA
Source organism: Xenopus petersii (assembly GCA_038501925.1). NCBI lineage: Eukaryota > Metazoa > Chordata > Amphibia > Anura > Pipidae > Xenopus > Xenopus petersii. Next base: position 78,075,380 of record CM076673.1, on the reverse strand, counting down.
GCATTGTATGCATACTGGGTCTGTGACAGATATTTAGTGTACATCACTGTATTTTCTGTTGCATACGTGGGGGACCCTACTCTCTGAACTCTTTCTCTCTTTCCTATTCCTCATTCTACCTGTTTTATTTTTTCTTTTCTTCTCTAATTAGAGATTATTGTGGCATTGTTTAATCTCATGTTCATTATGTGATAACATGTCATTCTTATTGTATTGCGTACAATCTTCATGAGGCTTTATGTGAAACAATGTCCACTATGTAATTGTGCACTATTTTACTTTATTTTCTTTTTTTGTAAAACTAATATATAAAAAAAATCCATCTTTACTATGGGAAACTTGGAAGGCAGTGGCTAGAGGGGAAATATCCTCTTTTAAGTCTCACTTCTTTAGAAAAGTTCACAAAAAATTTTCTTGAATTGAGTAAAAGACAAAGTGTCTCTTACATTAGATTTAAACAGCATCCTTCATTTGAAATTGGTATTACAGGCCCTTTCTTCCAATGTATCAAATATCTATACAAAAATCCCGGGAACACAAGTAATTTTGGGGGGAGCTAGGTCGCCACCTTTTAAAATAATTAAAAGGGACGAGACAGGGCTGTCCATTGTCGTCCCTTTTATTCAATATTGCATTAGAACCGCTAATTCATTTCCTTGATCAATCTAAGTCAATTAAATGAATTACCATTAATAGTAGACATCTTAAAGTATTAGCCTTTGCTGACAATTTATTATTGATTTAAAAAAATCTGTAGGTACAAGAATTGGTGGTCTCCACTTCACCTGCTCCTAGAAACTTTGTCTCTTGGTCTTTTCCTGATTTGCTTAAAGATAATCCAGACTTCATAAAGATGCTACATAGTAGATGGGATTTGTTTTTCAAGGAAAACAAAATACACTTAAAAGACCCATCTTTAATATGGGGAACTTGGAAGGCAGTGGCTAGAGGGGAAATATCCTCTTTTAAGTCTCACTTCTTTAGAAAAGTTCACAAAAATTTTCTTGAATTGAGTAAAAGACTAAGGGGCCGATTCACTAAGGGTCGAATTTCGAAGTTAAAAATACTTCGAAATTCGACCCTCGAATTGAAATCCTTCGACTTCGAATATCGATTTAGCGCTAATCCTGCGATCGATCGATCGAAGGATTTTTCGTTCGATCGAACGATTAAATCCTTCGAATCGAACGATTCGAAGGATTTTAATCAAACGATCGAAGGAAAATCCTTCGATCAAAAAAAGCTTAGCAAGCCTATGGGGACCTTCCCCATAGGCTAACATTGACTTCGGTAGGTTTTATCTGCCGAAGTAGGGGGTCGAAGTTTTTTTTAAAGGGCAAGTACTTCGACTATCGAATGGTCGAATAGTCGAACAATTTTTACTTCGAATCGTTCGAATCGAAGTCGAAGGTCGTAGTCGAAGGTCGAAGTAGCCCATTCGATGGTCGAAGTACCCAAAAAATACTTCGAAATTTGAAGTATTTTTCATTCGAACCCTTCACTCGAGCTGAGTGAATCGGCCCCAAAGTGTCTCTTACATTAGATTTAAACAGCATCCTTCATTTGAAAATGTTCAAAAATATAAGAATATCTTAGAAATACTAAAGGTTTGGATCAAATAGAGACAAAACTTTTTTACATCTTTTTCGCAGGCTAGGCTCAATGACTTGAGTAACAATGCAAATAACTTGCTTTTTAATCTTACTAATAGGGATGGGCGAATTTGACCCGTTTTGCTTCGCAAAAAATTTGCCGCCGGTGAAATGTGCAGACGGCCATTAAAGTCTATGGGCGTCAAAAAAATTTTGTCGCGCGGCGAAATTGTTTTGACGCGCGTCTTTTTTTTTTGACGCACGCTGCCATACAAGTCTATGGGCATCATTTTTTCGGCGAAACGAGGCGAAAAAATTCGCCCATCCCTACTTACTAAGGCTAAACTTTTTAAGATTAAATATATTCATAATCAGCTAACAAATTATCCCAATAAAATTGTAGGCATTTTCAAAGATTATTATAAGGATTTATACTCCAATCCAAATATAAATTCTAAGAAAATGGAGAATCTCTTTGAAAATTGTAAAATCCCCTAGATTTCGAAAGTTCAGTTAAAGCTAAATAGTCCAATTTCCTCAGGAAGTTTCCACTATTATAAATAATCTGAAAACTGCAAAGGCAAGTGGCCCAGATGGCCTAACTCCTTCTTTTTACAAAATTATGAAGGATAAAATCTCACCTTTTCTAACAAATTTATTTAATGATATTTTATTCTTTGGAAAAAATCTACCTTCTAGTGAAATATCCAACCTTAGGGTCATTCCGAAAAAAGACAAAGATTTATCCCTTCCTTCCTCTTATAGACCTATCTCCTTATTAAATCAGGATATCAAGATATTATCCAAGGTCCTTGCTGATAGGCTTTCTTTAATTCTTCCCTCTATAATCTCTGAGGCCCAAAATGGTTTCATTAAGAATAGATCAGGAGTAAAGAATATTAGGGCTTTGATCCATATCTTATATTTCGCCAAAAAACACAAAATCCCTAGTTCTATACTTAATATTGATGCTGAGAATGCGTTTGATAATATTACATGGGAACATCTATCTATAGACATTTTTTGCCTTAAAAAAATTGGTATTACAGGCCCTGTCTTCCAATATATCAAATATTTTGGGGGAAGCAAGGTCGCCACCTTTTAAAATATTTAAAGGGACGAGACAGGGCTGTCCTTTGTCGCCCCTTTTATTCAATATTGCATTAAAACCGCTAATTAATTTCCTTGATCAATCTAAGTCGATTAAAGGAATTACCATTAATAGTAGACATCTTAAGGTATTAGCCTTTGCTGACGATTTGTTATTAATTTAAAAAAAAAAAAACTGAGTCTTCACTTAAGGTTGTTTTTGGTATATTTTGATTTTCAGTCTTTTTCTGGCTACAAAGTCAATGTTAAGTAATCTGAAATAATGAATATATATGGTTCTTTTTATAATTCTCTACTTAAGAAATTTCAACTTAAAAACCCAAAGAATCAGATCAAATATTTAGGATTAATAATTCCTTATGATCTAAATAATCTATATTCTTTGAATATTACTCCAGAATGTCAGAAGATTTCTTCCATGTGTGAAAAATGGGCTAATTCTCCCCTTAATATTAAAGGACGAGCACTCTTTTTTTTTAAATCTTTGATATTGCCCAAGTTAATATATCCATTAATCAATCTTCCTTTGCTTGTAAAAAATTATGATATTAAGAAACTTGACACTGCTTTAAATAAATTTATTTGGAACAGTAAAAAAAACTAAAATTAACTAAAAACTAAAATTGCCCTATATAAGTTAAAAGCTCCAGTTAAATTTGGAGGATTAAACCTTCCTGATTTCAGAGATTTTAATTTATCAGCCCTTACTAGATATCTTATTGAGTGGATCTCTCAAGGTAATAAATTTACAAACCCCGATATAGAGATCTTTCAAGAACCCTTCTTTGATATACTATCTGTTTTACATAGCAAATGGGGAAATGTTCCTTATGACTTTAAGAGGAATCCTATCTATCGTGATTCTATTTTTGTGTGGAAACATTTATTTTCTCGAAATAGCTATAGTTATACAGAAACCCCCTTCATGCCAGCTAAAATCTTACTCAAACCCTCAGATTATCAAAAGTCTGAATTTTTATTTTCTATTAAGAGAAACGTATTAGTCTTAGTTAAAGACATTTTTCATCCACTCACGAAATCCCTAATGTCAAAGCTTAAGGAAGAGTATAAGCTTCACGATGCTGATAGATCATATTATTTGCTTGTCAATGTGGTCTTTCCCTGCTACATGATAACAAAAATCTGGCTTTAGCTGACCACAAACTAGCAGATGAATTGGCAGGATTTTTGGAACTCCCCTGTTTGATTTCTATTGGCTTTCTATATAAAACATTTTGGAATATTTATGGTACAGACTCATACCCGTTATCAAAATCTTCCATAAAATGGTTTTTGACTTTGACTTTAGACTTAAATGGTTTTTTAAGTCTAAGTATCTCCCTTTATCTATCTATAATTATAATAAATTAATTCTAGCAGAGAGTTGGAGAATACAGCATTTTAAGCTTAACCATTTAGGCTATGGGAAAATGTTTTCTAAAAGTATCTCTAATACTCCTAAATCATATTGCCCCAAATGTGACGAGACTAATGTTTCACTTTTCCACTACTTATGGTCCTGTCCAAAGATTAATTTATTTTGGAGGGAAATTGCTACATTGAAGATAAAAATGAAATTGTCTCCCGGTTTTGCTTTGTTGCATCTAGATAATAATATGCTTTCTTTAACTTCTAAGTCAAAGTTTATCTCTCATGAAAGTGAATTACTTACTACTTATTTTCTAGCTGCTTCCAGGAAAGCTTTACTTAATTTTTGGCTACAAAAGGAACCCCCCTCAATATTGGACAACATTTCTTATATGAATCAGCTTAGCTGGCAAGAAGCCTTAATAATTAAATCGAAAGGAAGTAATTCTAAAGACTCTTTTAGGCTGATCTGGTCTCCTTATTCTGAAATATTCAACTCTTAACACTGGTGATCAAATAATGCAGTTTTTTCAATTGTAAAAAGATCTATCTGACATTTCAGATGATTAATGGACTTTTTCTTTCTTTTATTATATTTGCATCCACTGGCTTAGTTAATTTTTGTTAGTTATGGTTAATTTTCTTGTTTGGTATACTTTTTGATAATAACATACCATTGAGTCGACTGTAATGTATTTTCTTCTTCTGCATAATATTTGCTGTCTATTGATTTTATTTGTTTAATTGAAAATCAAATAAAATATTTAAACATAAACCTACAATTACTTGATGGTCTCATTACTACAGCACCAGTGCCTGCCAAACAGCCTGTGTCTAAAATTTCACCACAAAGCAACACTTAGAGAACTTTGTACACAAAGTTAAGTTGAAACCAGATGTAAAACCAGTAAATTGAGGCGATTGCCCTACTCTATAAGGGAGACTGTCTCACAGGAACTAAAGTAACTGGTAGAGCAAGATGTGATTGAAAAATCAGAATCCTCTGAATGGGGTTCGCCAATTGTTGTAACAATGAAGAAAACTGGAGGTATTCGATTGTGTGTTGATCTCCGTGAACCTAATAAAGCAGTTGTTATGGATAATCATCCCTTGCCACACATAGAGGAAATATTTTCAGAACTCCGAGGAGCAAAATTATTTTCTTCTCTGGATCTTCAGAGTGCTTATCATCAAGTATTACTGCATAAGGAAAGCAAAGACCTCACTGCATGTATCACCCATGATGGTTTGTTTCGGTTCAAGAGTGTACCTTATGGACTGGCTTCAACACCGAGTTGTTTTCAAAGACTGATGTCTTCTATACTACATGGCATACCTGGTGTAGAATGCTACTTGGATGATATAATTGTCTACGCTCAAACTATGGGTCTTCATGACAAGTACCTAAAAAATGTTCGGAAATGCATTGATTCTGCAGGACTGAAACTGAACCTTTCCAAATGCCACTTCAGACAAACTCATTCATTTCTGGGTCATATAATTTCACAAGATGGATTACTGCCTGACCCTGACCATAGTTACATAGTTACAACCCCTCCAAATGAAAACCCAGCATCCATACGCACTCCCCTCCCTACTTTCACATGAATTATATTTACCCATACCTATACTAACTATAGTTTAGTATCACAATAGCGTTTGGTATTATGTCTGTCCAAAAAGTCATCCAAGCCATTCTTAAAGGCATTAACTGAATCAGCCATCACAACATCACCTGGCACTGCATTCCACAACCTCACTGTCCTGACTGTAAAGAACCACCTACATTGCTTCAAATTAAATTTATTTTCTTCTAGTCTAAAGGGGTGGCCTTTAATACACTTTATGGGTAAAAAGGTCCCTTGCTATTTGTCTGTAATGTCCTCCAATGTACTTGTAAAGTGTAATCATGTCCCCTCGCAAGCGCCTTTTTAGACTGGAGTCCAAAACTGCACTGCATACTCCAGATGAGGCCTTACCAGGGACCTATAAAGAGGCATAATTATGTTTTCATCCCTTGAGTTAATGCCCTTTTTTATGCAAGACAGAACTTTATTTGCTTTAGTAGCCACAGAATGACACTGCCCAGAATTAGACAACTTGTTATCCACAAGAAACCCTAGATCCTAGATCCTTCTCATTTAGGAAACTCCCATCAGACTGCCATTTAGTGTATAACTTGCTTTTATATTATTTTTGACAAAGTGCATAACCTTGCATTTATCAACATTGAACCTCATTTTGCAGTTTGCTGCCTAGTTTCCCAACTTAGACAGATCACTCTGCAAAGTGGCAGCATCCTGCATGGAACCTATAATTCTGCACAATTTAGTATCATCTACAACAATAGAAACAGTACTTTCAATGCCCACCTCCAGGTCATTAATAAACAAGTTGAAAAGCAAGGGACCTAGTACAGAGCCCTGCGGTACTCCACTAACAACACTGGTCCAATTAGAAAATGTTCCATTTACCACCATGTCAACGCTGTTACAAAAACACCTACTCCATCTGATTTCCAGACCTTACGAGCTTTCTTAGGTCTTACTTCATAGTATTCTTCTTAATATCAAACAACGGACCACAGTTTGTCTCATCTGAGTTTGAATTCTTTCTGAGAGAGAGGAATATTGTGCCTCAGAAATCTTCAGTGATTACCCACAAGCAAATGGAGAAATCCAGAAGTCATAAAGAAGCACTACAGACATCAAATCTTACTGGGAAATCTTAAAAAGTATTTACAACAGAGTTCCTACATAACTACAGAGCAACGTGCCATGCAACTACCCAATCATCTCCAGCTGAATTATTACTTGTCAGACATAGTTACATAGTTAAATTGGGTTGAAAAAAGACAAAGTCCATCAAGTTCAACCCCTCCAAATGAAAACCCAGCATCCATACATACACCCCTCTACTTTTAATTAAATTCTATATACCCATACCTATACTAACTATAGAGCTTAGTATCACAATAGCCTTTGATATTATGTCTGTCCATGCGCACTAAGTTACATGTTGCAGACATCAAACTTCCACAAAATACTGTGCCTACAAAATCATCTACTGCTGACATTGTGAAACATCACAATGCCAAATGTAAGGCTTATACTAACAGAAAATGTGGTGCCAGAGAAGTACACTTTCAGCCTGGATCTTTAGTCAGAATTAATTAACCAGGAATACTGAAACAAGGACAATCTAAATTTACTACACCTCTTGAAGTGAGACGCCAGCGAAGACCATACACATATGAACTGTCTGATGGATGCATATGGAATGCAAGTCATCTTGCTCCTGTTATATATGACTTTGGACAAGCTCCATTTGATGAAGGACATTTTCCTACTCCTGATGTCAACTACAATAGGCCTGAAGAAAGTGAGCCTGAGAGAATCAGAAAACTACCTGCATGGACAAAGGACTTTGTGATGTGAAGAATATATAATATTGTTTTAAAATGCATACGGTTTAATTGTTGCTGTTTATTATAGTTGTCTAAATGCTATCCTACTATAGGGGGAATATGTGGTGTTTATACAAATGACCTGTAGATGTCACTGTGCTCAGGACTTATACTGTGCATACTTTCTATACAGCTTGTGGTATTAGAGTTGCTGACTGTTGTGTAATGGCTGCATGAACCTGCTAATAAAGCACAGCTATACTCTACTCATCCTCGGCTACATAACAAATATATTGAAAAATTGATATAGGTCTCATTAGACCTCTACAATATTAACTTGGGCTGGCAGCCCAACCAGACCCAAGCTATATAATTACACTTCACCATCAGTGATGGGCGAATTTGCGCCGTTTAGATTCGCCGGAAAATTCACAAATTTTTTTTGACTCTGGTGAATTTTTTCGGCCGAATTTTCGAGGGCATTTCACAAATTTATTCGCTGGCGGCAAATCGCGCAAATTCGCCATGAATTCGAATTAATAAATTCTGTGATGGAGTTACTAAAATTGGCTTTAACCATGAATTATTTTCGATTCCAGCTTGATTTTTTCCTACAGGTGGCAGGCACGGCGATGGGGGCGATTTATTGTGCCAATTTATGGGGATCGCATACTCTTCTACTCTTCTTCCGTCGCTGCATCGATGACATCATTATCATCTGGGGTGGCACGGAGGAAGAGTTCCACTTGATGGTTCAAGAGTTGAACGCGCTAAATAGTCCAGTGAAATTTACTCATGAAATCCATATAGATCGATTACACTTCTTAGACATAGAATTGTGGAGAAATGGCGATCATGTTGAATTCACTTTATTCCGTAAACCTACAGACAAAAATGTTTTATTACAGTATAAAAGCTGTCATCCAAGTTCGATGAAAAAGTCATTGCCCATATCACAATTCTGTAGGGTACTGCGGAACAATTCGTATTCAGATCTGGCTGAACAACAAATCAGATACATGTGGGAACGATTTACTAATCGGGGTTACCCCAAGTCAGTTTTAGAACAGGCTTTATCCCAGGCAAAACAAAGAGTGGGAGCCCCAGATGTAGAAAAGGAAAATCATTCAAAATGTATTTATAGCACCAAGTATACGACTGGTTCTAACAAGACCAAAAAATTGATTAAAGATCATTGGGGCATAATTCAGGCGGATGAGAGCCTGAGAGATGTGGTCCCTGTGGACCTCATGACGTGCTACCGACGAGGTACTAACCTTAAAGACCTTCTGGTTAAAACGGACCCAGTAGGTTGCTATTCGAACAGACGGAGTACTTGGCTTCGTAATGATTTGCCGGGTTGTTTTAGATGTCCAAATTGCACCTCCTGCAGATTTATGACACCTGGTAACAGTTTTTTACACCCACAATCTGGTAAACGGTATTTGATTAAACATCATATTACCTGTACAACCACACATATAATTTATTTAATAACCTGCCCCTGCAGTTTGTCATATGTGGGTGAATCTGATCAAACACTACGTCTACGTATGGATGGCCACAGATCAGCCATTAGCACGCCAAGTGTGATGTCATCAAAGGTTTGAACTTCACGTCACTAATTAGCCATTGAAAAAAATACAATCAAAAAGAGAAACAAGATCTCTAATCTCACCACTGGGGGTCACCGTTGTGCAGCAGACATGGAAAGTCCATATAGTAACTTTTCTGCCGTGAAATCTGTGAAGTTTATACAAACTGTCTATTTAGTTACAGAAATGACAGTGTTATCTCTTAGTGTCAATTCCTGGAAAAAAGAAACAATGAAATAAGAACATCAATTAAAAACAATTTTGAACAATAAATCAATGTTTTAGCCTTGTTTTTCTGTTCTTTTACACAAGCTCTTTGCTTTTTCATTAACTGTCTTAACTGTAAATAGCTATGTGGAAAGCGTCCTAGTTTAAAAAGCAATTTAGCACTAGTTGGCCGTTTAATCCCTTTGGAGCAACAGTATCCAGCTCATGGATCCAGTAAGCCTCTCTTTTCAGCAGGGTATGCGCATAATCACCTCCTCGTGGTCCAACTTGAACCTGATCTATCGGCATACTGTACATCTGAAAGATGCTGGGCTATGTTTTGCCTCAGCCCAATGTTTTGCAACTAACTGCTGCAAAATATCTTGTTTCTTGGTCTTTTCTTTTGTCATCTTTTCATTCTTATCGGTGGTTCAATGCTGCCCTGATGCTAGACCTATGCATGCCCATTCATTCCTTTAATTGTCTAACAGTCTTACCACAATATATTAAGCCACAGGGACACTTCGCTATATAAACAACCATAGATGTAGTGCAGGTCATCCTGTGCTTAATACTATATTTTTTGCCCATTTGGGGGTGTGTGAAGCTGTTTCCCATAATTAAACTATTACATAAAATACATGCCCCACATTTGTATACTCCCGGGCGTTGTGTTAAAAAATGCTGTTTTTGCGCTGTTATATATTTATCTATGGGGTCAGAGGGGCTTAAATTTTCTTTTAAATTTTTCCCCCTCCTAAAACTGAATTTTGGCATGGTTAGCAGTTTTCTATTCAGATTGTCATCACTAGCAACTATCTCTCAGTGTTTTCAGACACTCTGGCGGACATGACTAGATTGTACCCCGTATTGGCTCACATAATATATGTCTTTTGCAGTATTCTTTAATTTCTCCTCCGTGTCATCTTTTTCCGATAGTGCTTTATTTCAATCTTGGGCCAATGCCCACTGTTTCGTATCTTCTACCAATTTATTTGGGTAACCCCTGTCCAAGAATTTCTTACTCATGATTTCAAGGTCTTGGGCCCGTTTCTCTATGCGCACCACCCTTAACATCTGTGATTTCGGCAAAGAGCCCAATAAATGTTTTGGGTGGTTACTATGGTAATGAACCATAGTATTTCTGTCTGTTGGTTAAGGGTGGTGCCAGTATTTAGGTTCCCTGCCTTTTTTAAAGTGTGTGTTCCTGTATAACTATTATGGCTGCATGAAGTGCTAGGTATTCCTTGCAAGCCATCCTTCTCTTAACTGGTGAGTTTAAACCTTTAGCATTGTGAGAGAGAATGGTTAATTTGTAGTCCGACGTGTTATGCATTGTAATATCTATTTTGTAATGGCTGATAGGAGACCCAGTGCTCACATGAGATATACATTTTCAACAACATTATTCTGTTTACATTGCTCAACCACCTGGGGAAGGGATAGGGTAGGTTTGGGGGGGAGGTTTGTAAATAGTACATTGCCTGTGAAAGTTTGTTAAAAAAAAGAAAAAGTAGAATGAAATTATACCAAAAAGAGAGTGTCAGGATGACATTTAGGCAATGATTGTTTCCCATCTTTTGGTACCTGGGAAACTGTCCTCTGGGGTCAACTATGTGACCCAAGGTTACAAAGTGTCCTAAGGAGGGGGTGGAGAAGAGAAGGTAGCTTGTCACCTCTTCATCCAGCTGATTTTTCCAAAGTTTTCATGCTATCTCCCATTGCTTTTGCGGAGGTGGTCTTCGGCGTTGAGGAAGTGGATCATCTGGAGGATTGTAATCCAGCCGTGCCTTGTGGCAGAATGCTTCTTGCTCTCTGGGATGTCTGAGCATATGGGTTCTACCTCCATTATGCAATATGAGCTTAAAAGGGTATCCCCAATTGTATCGGATGTTGTGTTGCCGGAGATATGATGTAAGACCCTTTAAGGCTCGCCTTTTCGCTAGAATGGAGGGAGCTAGATCTGGGTATAGCTGTATCTTTTGGTCTTCCACTTCGATCTCGCCTGATGGTTTTACTGCTTCCATGAGGGCTACTTTTATACGGTACTTGTGCAGACATACTATCACATCCCTAGGGGGTTCTGTTGGTTGTGGTTTAGGCCTAAGTGCTATATGCTCTCTATCCATTTCCAAATCCTCCTCTGAACAGTCTGGGAGTAGATTTTGGAATACCTCTGTCAGCAGTGGTTCGCGGTCCGTGACCGTTTCTGGAAGGCCTTTAAGTCTGATGTTGTTACGTCTGTTTCTGTTTTCAAGATCTTCTTGTTGGGATTCAAGGTTCTCCACTTTGTTAAATAAATATGAAATGTCATTGTCCACTTGATGGGAATATTCTGTAAGCTCGCTTATTTGATTCTCCACTTCTTGAAGTCTGTTGCCCAAACTTGCTATTTCAGTAGATAGTTCTTTGGTTGTGTTAGCATGTTCAGCTTTGATTGCCTTCTCTATATTATGGAATAGATGTACTAAATCTTGCTTGGAGACCTGACTTGATTCTCCTGGATTTTCTTCTTCTTCATGTATAGGGTTATCTTGTGATTTATCTTTGTTTTGTTTAGTAAAGATATTTCTTAGGTCAGAGTCTGTACTTTTTCTAGCTTTGGGAGCCATCTTGCAATTCCAAAATATTCTATTTGTATTCCAATTATATGGTATAGCTAAATCGTAACAGTCCCAGTATGTGTTCTTGATGTTAGTGGATGTGCTTGTATTGTTCCGGGTGTAGTAGGGGTCAAGCCACCGTTTTATTAAGCCAACATATATCGTGAGTTTGCTGTCTTCATGCAGACAATCTTCTACACTGTATGTTTCTGTTTTATCTGTTATGTACAGCCAGGGATTCCAGTAAGGTTGACTTGACTGTATAAAATAAATGCTTTATCAATGCTTGATAAAGGGGCTCACCCCGAAACGTTGCACGTTCGCACCTAATAAACCAGCAAGGGGTAACCCTGCATTGAAGTTTCCTTGAGTGCCAGTGTTTTCCCTCATGCTGCTAAACAGTTGGCCTATTTCATGGTCATTCCCTATTTCTATGAGAAAAAGAGGCTTAAAAGATGGAATAATGGATTATAGTACATAAAGAAAAGAGACTAGGAGAATAGAGGTTGTTTGAGGAAAAGAAGAATAATAGTGCTGAGAGTGGGCCCCTGGTCTAAGGTTTTTTGGTGGGCCCCTGGTGTCCCAGTCCGACACTGGGTAAAGGGCTGTGTCTGTCATGAAATGGCGGGGGGCACACACTATAAATATCAGGAAATGGTTGGGGGCACACAGAATATCAGGAAATCATGGGGGCTTACTGTAAATATAAAATTGCAGGGTGCACATACTGTAAATATCATGAAATCTCAATAACACATTCACCTACCTTCAATGAAATTCAAGAAAAGTTCACACACACATGGCCTCTCACTTTAGTATTATTAAGGGGGTTGACAATACTACCCTGCAAAAAGGGGACAAGCTCTTTGTTTACTGTGTCAAGCAAACACATACAATACAATAAATATAGTGGCTTGTCCCCATTTCACAAACTGGCATCTCAAAAGTGTATTAAATGTATAAAAAAAGCCCATGTGTAAAAACCTCAAGGAATTTTAGCACTTTTGAAATATGTGATTTGGATTTCCAATGAAAAATATGGTGCAACAAATGATAATTAACAGTGTCAACAGGATTTTGAACAGCAAGAAAACTGTTTTCTACTTTATAAGAAGTAGATGTAGACTTTTGGTGTCAAAAACTGAATTGTAGTGGAGTTGATGACTGAATAAGGTATGTGTAAGGCCATTGAGGACTTATACCACTTATTCTGTGCTTTCTCTTTTTCAGAAAAATCTGTCTGTAACTGATCCAAGAATAGAAGATGACAAGGTATCTCTGAATGAAAGAATTAATACTCGTAAGTAATTATAACTAAATCAACAAAATCTTTTGAAGTGCTGCAAAATTCTATAGTGGATAGCACCTGCTGTTTTCCCCAAAATATTCTCAAACTCATATAATAAAACATAACAAAAACACGGCATACAGAAGACAAATAATTGAGGGCAACAAAACGTACCATGTGTTCTTTCTTTTTTTTTTTTTTTTTAAAAGTTCTCTTTTATTTAACAAAAAGGCAAATTGACATATCAATACATATCAAGTAGACAAGTGTGATCAAAAATATACAGTCCACATAGTATATGCAAGCAGGTATACAAATAAAACAGTACAGTCAACAAGGACAGGTTCGAATCAAAGCAATCACTGAACATTGGGATTGGGGTATACCTCAAGCCATCTCTCCCAGATTTTCTCAAATTTAGTTGAGGAGCCACGCACTTCATAAGTGAGTTTGATAAGTTGTAAAGTACGGTTGACCAAAGCAATCCAGTACTGAACTGAGGGAGGTGCAGGCTGAAGCCAATGAAGTATGATGGATTTTTTAGCATAAAATAGCAAAGTACGATACAGAATTCTAACATGGGTTTGTGGAACCATATCATCTACGCCTCCCAAAAGACAGGCTTCAGGAGAGAGGACTTGAGGCAGCTCCAGGATATCGCTCAAACATTTAACAACTGTACGCCAAAATCGAACAATCTTGGGGCAGGACCACAAAACATGTAAAAAATCTTCTGACTGGTTTTGGCACCTGGGACAGGCTGGAGATTTATCTGGGAATACTGTATATTATGCAATCTGAGGGGTGTAAAATAATAAAGGTGAAGAACTTTAAAATGTATCAATCTAAATCTAAAATGTATTAATCTATCTCTGGTAGAAATAAGAAAGCTATAGCTAGAAGTAGTGGCTTCCTCCCATACATCATCATTTATCTCAGGCAGTATTGATTGCCATTTACGACGGGCAGAGTCAAATGGAGAAGGTCCAAGGTCTTGCAAAGCTCTGTATAAGTTAGTAACCAGCTGTCTCGTACTCTCTACTCTAAGAATATCTTCAAACTGAAAAGTATGATAAGTAATTGGACCCGGACCAAACTGGGCTCTACAAGCATGCTGTAGTTGCATAAACCGGAACACATTTAAACTCATAGGAGCTACAAAATCTTGTAATTGCTGAAAAGTGGGAAATGACCAATGTTGCAACAGGTCTCCAAGGGTTCTAATTTTACGAATGGGCCATTATATAAAATCAGGCAGATGTCGAAGGTGGGGAAGATGGGAATTGCCCCACAGAGGGGTGTATGGAGTAAGCAAGGGATTTGACAAGTGCTGCAGCCTCCGTGCGGTCTGCCATGCATCATAGGGGGCCCTCAATACAGGAGGCAGAGTAGTAGAGTCCTTTAACTTCCTTTTAGGGCAGTGGCATAGGGATTCGATCGAACCCAGGATAAGGAAGTGAAATAACATATTGGGGTCTTCTGGATTAGGTACCAGCCACTCATGCACATGTGACAATTGTGCCGTTATATAGTAAAACCAAAGATAAGGGAGTCCCAGGCCCCCATTCGGGACAGTAGCTGTAAGAGACTTCCATGAGATCCTAGGGTGTTTATCCGCCCTTATATATGAGATTAAAGTACTAAGAATGATTTAGGTATCTTCGTGGGAGCATTCCGAAAATAATACAAAAATTTCGGTAGGAAAATCATTTTAAATAGATTCATTTTCCCTTATAAAGTAAAAGGAAGACCCTTCCAGGAGGTTGCCGTTCTGATAAAAGTACCAAGCAATGGTTGTAGATTGTCATCAATAAAGGAGGAGTCTTTGGCAGTTACAATAATTCTCAGATATTTAATTTGGTCGGTGCAACAAATGATAATTAACAGTGTCAACAGGATTTTCCCTTATAAAGTAAAAGGAAGACCCTTCCAGGAGGTTGCCGTTCTGATAAAAGTACCAAGCAATGGTTGTAGATTGTCATCAATAAAGGAGGAGTCTTTGGCAGTTACAATAATTCCCAGATATTTAATTTGGTCGGACCACTGTAATTGGATAGATGGGGGTCGAAGGACATCAGGGATAGGATCCACCGGTAAAATGGAGGATTTATCCCAGTTGACCGTCAAGCCCGAGTATGTCTCCTATTCTTGGATAAGTGAAAGGGCATTATGAAGGGAAGGACCTGGATCCGCAAGAAATAGAAAAATTTCATCTGCATACAATGCAATGCGCGCTTCGCAGGTTTTGTAGTGGAGCCCAGTTATATTGGTAGCCTGTCTAATCATAATGGCCAGAGGTTCAATTGCCAACGCAAACAATAAAGTAGATAGCGGGCAGCCCTGGCGGGTGCCACGATACAGTGGAAATGGTAGGGAGTTAGAGTTATTAACCCTAATCTGAGCCTCTGGATGAGCATAGAGTAACTGAATCCAAGCTATAAATTTAAGACCAAAGCCAAATAATTTGAGTGTTTCCCACAGGAAGGGCCATTCTACCGTATCGAATGCCTTAGCAGAGTCAAGAGATACTATGATTCAGGAGCCGGAGTTATCATGATGCATTTGCAGATTGGTATATAGACATCTAAGATTAATAGAGGTGGATTTAGTGGGCATAAAGCCCGATTGATCCGGGTGAATGACAGAGGCAATAACCCTGATCAACCGGTTGGCCAGGATTTTTGCTAGTATCTTGGCGTCCGTGTTAATGAGTGATATTGGGTGATATGAATCACAGGATTCAGGGAATTGACTCAAGTAAAGACGGATGGACTCTTGGGATTTAGTTATTTGAGATTGGTATAGAGAGGTATAGTACTCCTGGAACGTCAAGATGATTTCATTAGGTAAGGATGTGATATCTCCATTCGTTTTTTTAATTCTAGGTATCATGGTAGTTGGCGTGGAAGTTTTAGCCAAATATGCGAGTGTCTTCCCACTTTTTTCACCTTGGTCAAACAGACGCTGAGTAGCATACAATAATTTTTTTTGGGTTAAGGAGGTACGGGTGAGTTCCAGGGCTTTTTGGGCTTTACATAAATTATTATGGAAGTACTCTGAAGGTCCATCTACAAATTCTCTCTCAGCTGATTGAAGCTCCCTTTCGGCCAATTGAATCTCTTGTTTAGTGTGATTTCTAGCCTGCTTAATAGCAAATATTAAGGACCCACGTGCTACCGCTTTAGAAGCTTCCCAAGTTACGACTGGAGTAGATGAATCCCCATTATTAATCCAATACTCATTATATTCCAGTACCACCTTCTCTTGGACTATCGAGTTTTTTAACCACATATGGCTGAGGCGCCACATCTTGTCAATAGGTTGGCTATTTATATGATGGTTAAAAGGAGTGGGGCATGGTCGGAGAATGCCCTGGGAAGGTAGGAGATCTCTGTTACCCAAGGTAGGAAGTCTTGTGAAGCTAGAGCCAAGTCAATCCTAGAGAGAGATTGGTGTGTGGCTGAATGACAGGAGAATTGTCTCGTTTGTGGATGTTTCCAACGCCACACTTCAGTCAGTAACATTCCCTCTGCCCAAATCGCTAGTGGAGTAGAGGATTGAGTATTATGGGACATCTTATCCAATTGGGGAACAAGGGGAGAATTGAAGTCGCCAAGTAGGCAGAATGGGGCCGGGGGAAATTCCAATACCTTCTTAAAAATTAAGTCTAGGAGATCCATAGACATAGGGAGACGGAGGTATATATTACCCAATATCAATGGTTTAGAATTGATCTTACAGTGTATTAGAATGAATCTACCATACATATCAGTTTTTATCAACAGCAATTCAAATAATAAGTGCTTCCTTACTAAAATAGCTACCCCTCTGGCATACGTAGAGAACGTGGCATGGTAGTGATGAGCCACCCAGGCCTTTTTAAGCGCCAAAATCTTTTGCCCAGTGAGATGGGTTTCTTGCAACAATAGTAGCGAAGGAGAGTAGGATTTAAGATACTGAAATAGTTGTGACCGCTTAAACTTAGAGTTAAGGTCCCTAACATTCCAAGAGCATATATTAACCGTAGCCATTGGACATAAACAAACATTCAACATGCATATATCACACAATAGCCTTTGTAATGTATAAAGAAAAATAGAAAAAAAAAAAATTAACCCCAGAGACCCAACTAACCCCTTCCCACCCCTGCTCATACATAAACATAGCTGAGCCTATACCCGTAACTTGGCAACACCGGAGGAAAAAGTAAGTATGCAACTTTAGTGGCGGGTAGTGTTCTAGTCCCTGGATTGTACCAGCCATGATTTACGGAAAATAAGTTCCATACCCAGTATAGCAACCGCCATAGTGTCCCAGAGTAGGCCCATTGTCTAAAAAAGGAGACAATAAAAGGTGAAAAATTTGGGCTCAGGAATCCCACAGGCAGCAAACGCTGAAGGCTATGAGTAATGCCCGCTACAGCAGGAAAGTGGGAAATTATGGCCATATTCCAGGAGAGATATACTCACGACCAGCAGACATTGTAAACGGTAAACAGTGGGCCTCATGGATCAGCATTACCACGACGTGGGGAGCAATGTCTCAGAGCATCAGGGATGTTTGTCTCTATCCACTGCATGACGGCTTCAGGCTGGTCAAAATATAGAGAGGAGTCACCGGTGGCAATGCGAAGCTTTGCAGGGAACATCAGAGCATACTGAACGTTATGCTCACGGAGTATACGACGAACTTCTGTGAAGGAGTTGCGCTTCTTCTGAACAATTGTGGAGAAGTCTGGAAACAGTAGAATCTTGGCGTTGCCTTGCATAATACCACCCTTGGAGCGCGCCTCACGGAGCACAGCATGTCTATCCTTAAAATTAAACATTTTGAGCACAACAGCTCTGGCTGGGGCCCCTGGAGGAGGCTTGTGCACTGGGACGCGGTGGGCCCTTTCAATTGCAAACTGCAGAGAGAATATAGTAGGGCCAAGTTTATCTTTGAACCACGATTCCAGGAAAGTTTCCATATGCACGCCCTCCGGTAGGCCAATGATCCGGAGATTAGATCTGCGCTGTCTGTCAACATGTGCTATCAGTAGTTTCTGATCAGGTTGAAGTCGTTGTATTTGGTGCTGTAGAGGATGTACCCCATCTTCCAAATCACTCTGATCTCTTCTATCTTAGACGTGACCGAAGCCGTGTTTTCTGTTAGTTTAGCGGATAGAGATATTTTAGATTCAGATATCGCCAACATCAGTGAGTGGAGAGACGGCTCCGCCGATGGCCCAGCAGAGCATTCAGCCTCTGAGTGCTCGGTCGTGGCGTGTGACGCATTTTCCAACACAGGATCCAAGGCCGCATCGCCATCTTGAGAAACAGCTCTGGCAAAAAAATTCTGGACACTGTCCGCCTTGGGCTTCGTGGCACTTTTAGGAGGCATGGTGCAATGGCAATGCAGTAAACTTACAGTCCAGGTATTTTCAGAAGTATATGGCAGTAAATAACAGCACAGGATCTATGAAGGTATGGGAGCTCCTGCTACCCACGTCTGCTCTCGATCACATTCAAGCTCTGCCCCCACCATGTGTTCTTTCTTACCGTTAATGGTGATAGTACATGTGACATTTTGTCACTTGAAAACAGCCATGCTTTTAGATAAATGACCAAGCATAAAATTTAATTCACATAATTCACAAATTTAATTTACCTATACAGCTTGAAAATGTGATTTTCCCTGTAGGCTGCTTTATTTAACAATATGAAATGTTTCTCTCTGTGGATACATTCTTACTTACCTAGAAAGTCATTAATAACAGAAAATTCCCTTAAAATATATTTGAATAATATTATTAATATTAAATAATAAATATTAATAAAAAAATAAATATTATGTAAAATTTGGCATTTTAAGAAAGCATGATTTTTCTTACTGGAAAATAACTGTAAATTTGAGTTGGGCTTTTGGATTATAAATTATACCCTCAAAATGAACACTTAAGCAACAGATAGTTTACATCATATTAAGTGGCATATTAAAGAATCTTACCAAACAAGTCTATATATTTAAGTAAATCTTGTCATTTTACATCTCTTGCCTTGAGCCACCATTTCTTGATGGTCTGTGTGCTGCTTTGGAGATCACCTGACCAGAAATACTGCAGCTCTAACTGTAACAGGAAGAAGTGTGGAAGCAAAAGACAGAACTCTGTCTGTTAATTGGCTCATGTGACTTAACAAGTATGGTTTGTTTGTGTGCACAATGGTACTATTCACTGTGCACACAAACATACCAACAAACCATACTTGTTAGGATCCCAGGGGGCGGCCCTTAATTTTTAAATGGCAATTTTCTGCTTATGATTACCCAATGGCACATACTACTAGAAATGTATATTATTATGAAAATGGTTTATTTATTAGCCAGGTGAAATACACCCAATTTTATAATGCCCCATGGAGAAACACCTAAAATGATTCCTGTTGCGCCCCCTGCACATTGAAGTAAGAGGGCAGGTCCGCCTTGGGGGGGGGCACTGGGCGGACAGCCATACTGGTCCCGGTGGTTCGTAAGCGTTATATTTTAAGGAGATTTTCAGAAATATCATAAAAACCACTGCCTTTAGCGTTGCTTTGCAGTATGTACGTTTGGAGTAGAAAGACAGTTTTAGCAAATTTTTATTCGACAGAAGGTGTACTTTCCAAAAATATATGGTTTTGGGGGGGGGGTCTTTGTACTGTTAGGTGGTCTTTTGGCACATTATATGCAGTCAGAGTGCTATGTTCACAGAAGGCGAATTGACAGCCGAGAAAATTCTTATGCACTGTTTTTATTTGGGGTCCGCACGTGCCCGCCTTCTTTGGTATATCTATGCATATTGGGCATCAAACTGGACAGTAGACCCTTGGCGTCAATATTTATGGTGGTTTCCATTTGTATGTAAGAAATTTGGTGAGATACTGTAAGTGCAACCAACTGCAATATTTGTAGGCGATTTTTAGAAATGTCATAAAAAACGCTGCCTTTAGCGTTGCTTTGCAGTATGTAAGTTTGGAGTAGAAAGAAAAATGCTGTATATGTGCTGATTATGCAGTATCTGGAATTACAGAACTTGTATGGGGTGTCTTCTTTCTGGGGCCCCTATATGCCACATACTTATAGGGGTACCTATGCATATTGGGTATCAAACTGTTCAGTGGACCCCAGACTTTCATGTTTAGGGAGTTTTATCTTGGTATATAATGATATGTAGGAGATACAATGCTTTAGAGTTGGAGTATTGAGGAGATTTTTGTATATGTCATAAAAATTATGAAGTGTAGGAAAGCTTTGCGGCTTGGTACTTTAGAATAGAAAATCGTGCATACCCATTTTAGATTCGTCAGAATGTGTACTTTCCAAAAATGATATGGTTTTCTGGGGTGAACATACATTTTTGTACTTTTGCCCCTTGAAAAATGCTGTAAATGTGCTGATTTTGCAGTATTTAGAATATTATTTAAATTACAGGTGATTGCTCACCAAAAAGAATTACACCTGAAAGGAGATGTTGATGAATATAATAGATCTGTCACTTAAACTAAAGTGCACTTAAATATGAATTGTGAGAGTTGTCTTAACAGAAACCAAATCTGGGGATACTGAGCAAAGCAACCCATCTATTGCCCACTGGTCAGCAAATTCACTCAACCACCCAGTAAACACTGCCTGGGTGTACTCTGCTCGGATGCGGGAACGCACCAGCACCCGGAACAAAGCCTCTACCGGTAGAGGATTCCCACCCTCCAAACATTGCATTCTAGACTTATGAATGGCTAGTTTGGCTAAAGCTAGGAGCAAGTTGAAGAGAAGGTCTTACTCTCATTTGTCCCGGGATACTGGGCGTCCAAAAATAAAAACGTGAGGGGAAAAATGTAACCAGAACTGAAGGTGAAGTTTCCTCAAAAGAGCCAAAAGAGGTTGCAGTCTGGCACGTGAAAAATAAGCATGAAACATAGACTCCCTTTTGCCACAGAATGGGCAAGCAGCTGTGGAGTCTGTAAAATGGACCAAGTACTCTCCTGTGCACAAAGCACCATGGAGCACTCTCCAACTCAAGTTTCCAGTGGGTCTGGGCACCAGGCTGGAATAAAGGGCTCGCCACTGGGGTTTCTCACCCTCATTAAACACCCACCTCCAGATGGTATCATAGCGGGAGACAAGAGCAAGAAAGTGTACAGTGTGACGCATGAGGGAGTACAATAGCTTTCTTGTCATGTCATAAAAGCACGTCAAGGTAAAATTCTCCAACTGGCTCAAGTTGGGGGAAGGAGGTGTGTCAGGGTGTGCTCAGTTAGAATGTCCTCCCCCTGAATTCCTCCTTGCCTTAGCACAGTTACCATGCTCCAGGTCTTTAGAGTCTCTTGGTAGTAAGCCGGCATTGTTGAGAGGAGAATCCTTCAGGTTCGATGACAAACAATTGCCGGTCATACCCCATGTTGCCTACCTGATGATAAAAGCTGGATGCTAGGGTACACCACTGTGGAGAAGGATCTGCATACAAGTATCTCTGTATCTGCTGGAGACGGAAAGTATGTACTTGAGAGCGAATGCATACAACTCCCTGTCCTCCCTCTCTCAAGGGTAGGCTTGAAACACCTGCAGTCTCCCACGAGATGTCGCAAAAAGCAGAAGGTAACGAATCTACATGTAGAGGACCTTCCAGAAGGCCTGAGCTCTTGGTCCAGTTGATCCGAGCTGATGAGGCAGCAGCGTAAACCTCTTGGCATTCTTGTGCACGCTCAAGATCAACTAGGTCCTGGGCCACAAGGATGACATCATCAGCATATGCTGAAAAAACTACCCTCATGTAAGGTTCCCTGAGCACCAGTCCTCTAAGCCTCTTCCTTAGTAGACACAGGAAGGACTCAATGGCCAGTGCATACAGCTGTCCCGACAAAGGACATCCTTGTTGAACTCCTCATTTGACGGCCAGAGGTGCAGTCAGAGACCAGTTGATTTTAACTAGACACTCTGCAGAGGTGTACAGTGTTTTCAGATAGCTCACAAACTGTGGGCCAAAGCTATAGGTTTGCAGAGTGTCTAAAAGATATTGGTGATCTACTCTGTCAAATGCCTTCTCTTGATCCAGGGAGAGAAAAGCGAGAGATAGACCAGCCTTCCGGGCAAAATGTAGTAAATCCCGAACCAGAAAGTCATTGTCAAAAATTGTCCGGCCGGGGACTGTATAGGACTGGTCGGGATGAACCACCTCTGCCAGCACAGACTTGAGCCTGAGTGATATAGCTTTGGCTACAATTTTATAGTCTGTGCTGAGCAATGAGACAGGTCGCCAGTTCTTAATAAGGCATAGATCCCCCTTCTTAGGTAGCAGTGATAACACTGCTCGACGACACGAAAGTGGCATCTCACCGGTCTTGAGGGCCTCATATAGAACCCTATGAAAATCATGTCCCAGAGTATCCCAGAAGAACTGGAAGAACTCTACAGTCAATCCATTCAGCCCTGGAGATTTATTATGGGGCATTAAGTGGAGTGCTTGAGAGAGTTCATTCTACCCTCGCTGACCACTGGAAGCCCATTCCATAACTCCCTGCAGGCATCCGGAGAAAAAAGGTTCTGATAGAAGGACGGGCTCTGTCCCGGATAGCCTCTGAATCTTCAAGGAGGTGCCATCCTCTGCAAGAAGGCATGTGATTTGTTTTTGGTTCCCCTTCTTCTTCTCCAGAGCATAGAAGAAACACGAGCCACGATCCATATCACAGAGTAACTGCATGCGGCTTCGCACATAAGCACCATGAGCCTGTCGCTGTTCCATGTTATGCAGAGTCTCTTTCTTTTCTACATATTCACACTGTATGGCTTGGTCTTCAGAGCCTGACAGCCTTTGCTCAAGATCAAGCACCTCCCTATTCAGAGCCTCAATCTCTGCGTTTTTCTGTCTGCTCAAATATTTTGTATACTCTTGACACAAGAGCTATAGGTGAACCTTGCCTACATCCCACCATTGACTCAGTGTGGCAAATTCATCCTGATAACCATTCCAGTCTGTCCACATTTCCCGGACTGCCTTTGCAAACCCTTCATCCTTTAATAAGCTGTTGTTAAAGTGCCAATAGGCTGGTTTGGGCAGAGATGGTGCAACTGCCACTATCAAAGAAGCACAATTGTGGTCCGAGAAAGGTGCCAAGCTAATATTACTGGACCGAACTCGTGACATAATATGGCTTGAAATATAAAGCCTATCAATCTGGGACTGAGACACACGGCCATCCCTCACCCTAACATAGGTGAAAGCATCTGTTTCTGGGTGTTGTTCTCTCCAGATGTCTACCAACGAGAAATGGGCAATGAGTTCCCGCAAAGCTGACTCAGATGAATCCCTTTTCTGGGGAACATTTCGGTCCCAAGCCTCAAGGGTGTAATTGAAATCACCCCCTATAATCACGGCTTCATCTGAGTCAATTGTCTCCATATAGGCTGATTTCAAAAAAATACTTTCTCTCTGGTCCAGTAGTTGGGGCATACAAGTTTATCAGATTGTATGTTTCACTAGACTCCCGAACCCTGAGATGTATCAGATGGCCTGGGATGACAAAATTAACACTCAGTACCTTTGGCTGGAAGGATTCTGAGAACAAGGTCACCACCCCCACATGACGTCCATGTGAGGTGATTAAAAAAGACTCTGCCCTTCCATTCCAGATGCCAGGTCGCTTCAAGCTCCTGAGTGATATGGGTCTCTTGAAGGAAACTCACAGAGTACCCTCCTTGGCGTAGAAAGGAGAGTACCTGAAACATTCTAAAAGGCTCCCGACAGCCATTTGTATTGAGTGCTTATACTTAGAGCCATTATTGTGTGTTAGTAAATGCTTTAGCCCTCACAGAGGTCTGGTGAGACAAACACTTTTTGTGGAACTTAACACTACGGAGATATTCTGCAGTTCCATAGTTTTTGGCCTCTTTTATGACCTTGATGTATTGTCTCACAGAACTAATCACCAAAGTCAAATCATGCCACTTCTCTAGAGCCATATGTAGCTTCTTCTCCAATTTAACACCAAGGGTGCTCTCAAGAAACATCTTGAGTCCCTCAGCTGGGATGAGAAGGATTTGTCACAACTGTGTTAACCTCCTCTTCGATGTCCCCCTCATCCATGAACTCTTCTTGGCTAAGGGATTGATAATTCCCCCTCTCCACTGGAGCTTTGATAATATCTATACAAGAAGTTGCAGGAGAAGGATCAGAAGCACCTGCTATCTGGAGACCCTGCAACGGCTCAGATAATACTTTAATTTTACTTGGAACACCTTTGGAGGTGTTTGGCTCAGGGGTAGCAGATGGAATTGGCTCCTTATCAACAGGAGCTTTAGAGGCTCTATGGGTAACCTCTGCCCTTTGCACTGCCTCCTGTGCCTCCTGAATGGCAATAATATTGGGCTCAGTGGAAGAGAATGGAGGAGAGATCTTAACATGCACAGTAGACCTTACCGAGTCTGTCTGGCTATCCTCCATATTTACAACTCCAGCCTCATTATCCTCCCTCATAGCATTGTCTGCAGGGTCCTGTATGGGGGTTGTGCAAATATTCTCCATTTCTTGGAGTGAAATACCCTGAGGCACTAAACACTGAGGCTGGTTGTAGTTCCCAAAGCTCAGCACCTCAGGAACACTTACGGCCCACTCTGCAGGGGTTTCATTAGCTGTCCCTTTATACTCCAGGGGAAGATCCCCTGTTGGAGACAGATGCATCACCCCTGACTCTGTGGGGAGACCCATAATCCCCTGTTCAAATTTTTCCAGACCATTTATTTCCTCTTCCCAAACTGAGTCTATAGGTGAATGGTCTGGCACCAGTTGATTGCATCCAACAGTTGGACCAGACAATATGACCACATGAGGAGCAGATGTTTTGCTGCCCTTTTTGCCCTTGGATGGGGTGCTCCATCATTGACCACTGCAACCCATTCCTCAGGTATCATCCTGTTGGATTTAAATTTCCTCTTCTTTTTCTTGTCATTTGAAGAGGAAATGCTACTTTCTGCTTCCAACATGACATGTGTTACAACCACCGGCACCCCCCCACCTTTAGGATTGCTCATAACAGGGTTAAGTTGGTTTTTGGCAAAAACAACTGCAGCACTGGGGGATGCATTGACATTCCTCCCCCCCTTCTCTTTTGCTGAACTTGAAATGTAGGCTGCATTCTTAGATAACTTGAGTGAAGAAGGAGGAGTTTTGGAGGTTTCAGAGGGGGTTGTGTTACAACCACCTTAAGGTTCTTTACTGAAGGGGATTTCTCCTTTGAGGAGCCTGCAGCAATAGCTGTAGCAGGGTATGATGTTGCATTAGAGGTACTTGGGGCAGGAACAGGGACTGTGGTCTTAATATGCCCTTTGGGGCAACTCTGGTGAGTGTGCCCCAGGTTCTTGCTAAGGAAGCACCTACTTCTTCTGTGCAGTAAAAAGTAATTGCACCTGCCTTTTAAAAGAGAGGATCTACTCTCCTTGCAACCCAAGGGAAGTTTAGAATTAGTTGACTTTATTTCACCGAGGGCTTGCAGGTGGGGTAGCGATAAATGGTCTTGCAGGAAGGGGGGAACATTAGATAAGACTATCTTTATGCCTAATCCTTCTAGGGGTTCTACAGGGATATAACTACCCCCTACTGTTATGCCTCTCTGCACTAGAGTATGCACTGCAATTAGTGTACGGGCAAATATTATGGCTTTCCCATACATTTTACTTGCTGCCACTATTACAGAGGGGCCCACTACTTCAGCTGCAGCTTTTATGTAAGCCTCTATGCCATGAGCTCCTGACATTAGACATCTAACCCCATGCTTCCTTGTAAGCTGCTCTACCCCAGCAGTGACTTGGCTTGTTGCCAGTAGCCACTACCTATGCAAAACTTTTAGCAGGGGTCACATTGGCTGCAGCAGCAGAAACAGAAGCAGTGGAGCTTTTTGACAAAGGCTGTGACTGGTGCTTTTTAGCATAGCTACAGCCAGGTTTTTCAGCTCCTTTTCCTTTAGGAGCCTGAGGTATTTTTTATTCCCTCCCATTATTTTACAAAACAATCCACAAAAAAAGTAAGCTTAAATCTATTAATCAACAAAAGTAAATGCAACAATGAGAAGCTTTAGCAGGGAGAGGGTTAATGTGAGCAGGTGCCTGGGAGTTGCACTGCTACTAGAAAATGTTTTATTTTCTTAAATCCTTCTCCCTTTAGATTTCTCTCCTTACAAAACAAGGATAAAAATAAAAGCACACACACAATCTGTGCAAATAGTGATAAATTTCATCTGAAACTAAATACAAAAAACAATTGAAACTGACACCAGGTATGGAGGGGTAGGGGATCTGTCAGTGAGTTTGTAGCCCACAGGAAGTGAAGGGAAATGGGCTAGCAATCACTCACCTTCTGGGTCAAAATAAAATTCTATTTTAAATAAAGTAAATCAACTCAAAACTCCCTAAAATTCACACACCAAGTAGCTAACACCTTCACACACCAAATGAGAACAAAAAATCCTGCCTTAAACAGGGATTTCTCTGCTTAATTTGAAATCAAACAGAGAGCTTTCTTTTTTGTGGCTTCTTCAGTATTTGGAATTCCAGAACTGATAACTCGTATGGGGTGTCTTAGTTCTGGGGCCCCTATATGCCACAAATTTAGGTGTATCTATGCATATTGGGCATCAAACTGTATCTTGGTATATAATGATATGTGGGAGATACAATGCTGTAGACTGGACACTTTAATTTTTCAAAAATTGAACACATTTTTATAAAAACTGCTAACTTTAGGAAAGAATTGCAACTTGGTAGTTTGGAGTACAACTATATATTTACCCATTTTGAACTCAGTAGAATCTGTTCTTTCCAATAAGGGGTAGTTTTTTAGGGTAAACCTAATGTTTGGCCTTGAAATCAGATGTATGCAGTTTTGTGGAGCGGTGCTTTGGAAATTTGGTAGTTTACTGCTTCGGAGTTTTTGATCTATCAAAGTGAGAAATCTCCATAAAACTATATATATTTGGTATTGGCTCGTTCGGGGGACACAGAACTTTCCAAATCTGCCATATTCTCATGCATAAAATAAATTATGCTTCTGATATATGCGTTAGTATCATGTGAAACAGTTTTTTTTTTTTTTTATAAAAAAGCAACTAAACACTTAGAAGCCCATATCTTTTTACAGGACTGAAATGACAACTAAATTCTAGCATATTTTGAATGCATAGGTTGTCCTGAAAAAATATTATTTTGTTTTCGGGGGTAAACTAAAAGACCCCCCAGGAAAGTCCCCTAAATTGAAAGAGCAAAAAATGTTCAAAACCGGTCTGGCAATAGAAGTTCCAACTTGGCCAAATTGGCTGGCAGTGAAAAGGTTAAACTCTACAAGTAATAAAAGTTGTGTTTTATTATACTTGTATTGAAGGTTTGCATTATGTGAAACTAAAAAAATATAATGGATTTTAGGGACACTCGATTCAATAGCAGATTCGTCAAATTATTTGCTGCGTGCTTGTCTAATTTCATCTGGATTGGGTCTGCCAAGGCTCCTAAAAATTATGTGGCTTCTAATAATGCCACATTTTCAGGTTAATTATTTATGGTTTGGGGTTTACCTCTTCTTCAAAGTCTAATTTTTATTCTAATAATGTTAATTCTCATAGTGCCTAATTAGCAAATATAGTGTGTGACTTAATATTAAAATGTATTAAAAAAATCAATGTATTTGAGTGTTACAGTAGTCAATTCATCAATTTTGGCACCTTTGCGTCTAAATTCTGCGACGTTGCGGCAGACTCCGCGTGCGTGAGCGTGCGTGCGCGTCATATGTGCGTCAAAAATAAAACATTTTCTTAACACAACAGCATATACATAAACTTGCATTGCTATGACCATACAAATAAATGTACATGTTTGTCGGGTAATCGTGAGTTATACACTGCAGGAATATTTAGAAAGACATATACCGGTAGTAATGGGAGGAAACTTAGGGGAAACTAGCATTATTGGAAGGTTGGCTTTAGGGAGCTACCACTGGGTTGACATCCAGCCAGGGTCCCAAACCTTCTCAAACTTTTGGGGGCACCGTCTGGTTAGGTAGGTTAGTTTAATAACTGGCAACGTACTATTTATTAGTCTGACCCATTGCTGAACCTGTGGAGAGAGGGGGCTCATCCATTTCATTGCCATGTGTTTTTTGGCATAGAAGTATATAGTTTTTAGTAGGGTTCCAGTCTTATTCAGTAGGACCATGTCCTCTATTTCTCCCAGCAAGCATACCTCTGGGGCAAGAATGCCAGGTAATAGGACTTGTTCATTAATGTTTTTCACTACTTCTGTCCAGTACTTATATACCTTTGGACATGCCCATAGCAAGTGAAAGAACCCTGAGTCTGGAGAGTTACATTTGGGGCATGATGCGGTAGGGTTCCTGCTCATTGCTTTTATGATATATGTCCTGTGAATTATTCTGTACTGCATCATTTTATCTTTGGTGGAGATTAGGTAGTCATATAGTCCCTCCGTTGCCTCAGCCCACATCATCATCATTCAAATGGGGCATGTCCATAGTCCATGTGCTTCTTGCTCTGTCAAAGGGTTTCCCCAGACTAGGAATAAGAGACTTGTTTATTACAGAAATTATCTTACTTGGGTCAAGGTCCCATAATCTTCTTAGGATGAGGTAGTTGTGTTAGGTGTCAGGGAACCAAACTGGGAGGTGAATGCATGGCGTATTTGGAGGTATCGGAATAATTGTATATTGGGTTGATTTAAGCATGCTCTTAGTTGGGCCAAGGTAGGAAAGGTGCCTTCCAGCAGTAGGTCATTCAAATGGCGGCCTCCCACTTTGGGCCAGTAATGAAAATCAGGTATTTGTATAAAATTTGGAAAATTAGAATCTGTCCAAAGTGGTGCATTTGGCGAAGGTTGGGGGTTTGACTTGGATACTGTTCTAATGGCAATCGCCCATATTTTCTGAGGAGTCAACAATATGGGTGGCAGTTCAGGGGTATCTCTGGATTTCCTATAGGGCGCGTTTCTTAATGCCGAGAGTGGGTTCTCAGGGTCCGGCTTGAACCAATTGTGTATGTACATTAACTGTGTAGCATAGTAGTAGTATTTTAGGTGTGGAAGTGCTTAACCACCACAGTCGAGAGGGGCCATTAGCGTCTGTCTGCTAACTAGTTGTGGGGGAAGCCAGGTTGGGGCATGTTGCATAACATACATAAATTTAGGCAGAGCTATAATTTTGAACAGGTTTATTCTGCCCCAAACAGTGAGTGGAAGTTTCTCCCATTGACTTGCTCTGGACTTAAAAGTTAGCAACACTGGTTCAACATTTTCATATATATATTCGTTTGCTTTACGAGTTATAACTATTCCTAAATATTTGAACCTTGTGACCCATTTGAGTCCTTGTATAACACCTACTGGCCAAGGCGTTTCAAGGGAAAAGAGAATGGATTTCTCTTTGTTCATTGTGAACCCGTTGAACCTGCTCAGCTGACCTGCTAGGTGTAATGCACTATGAAGGGAGCCGTTGGAGTCTGCTAGGAATAAGAGCACGTCATCAACATATAAGGCAATTCTTTCCTCCTCCCTTCCCGTTTTAAGTCCTATCAACCTGGGGGATTGCGGGATCAATATGGCTAATGGCTCTATTGCCAGGGCAAATAGCAGTGGGGACAAGGGGCAGCCTTGCCTGGTCCCTCGGGACAGGGGAAATTCCCTGGATAGGGTTCTATTAATTTGTATGCATGCAGTTGGCGACCGGTACAGTAATTGTATCCATGATATAAAATTGGGTTCTATGCCAAAGTTTTCCAGCACTTTCCACAAGTATGTGCATTCAACAGAATCAAATGCTTTAGTAGCATCTAGTGAAGCAATCGCTCTGGTACCAGCATTTGCGTGGTCAATTTGTAGGTGGGAAAATATTCTTCTCAGGTTAATTGCTGTACTCCTGTTGGGCATAAAGCCCGTTTGGTCAGGGTGTATTATCGAAAGTAATTACTTTATTCAGTCTTTGGGACAGGATTTTTGCTAGTATTTTTACATCTGTATTAATTAAGGATATGGGCCGATAGGATTCATACGCTTCAGGGTCTTTCCCCTCCTTAAGTATGAGTATTATGGTGGCGGAATAAAAGGAACGTGTAAGAGAGACTGACTCTTTTGCTCCCAGCAATGTTGCATGCAGTTTGGGTGCTAATTCTACGCTAAGAAGGTGATACCATGCTGCTGGCAGACCATCTGGTCCAGGGGTTTTTCCAGGTGATAGGTTCCCAATGGCTGTCGCTACCTCTCCCAAAGTTATGGGCCCATCTAAGTAAGAGACTTCAACCTGGGATAATTTGGGGAACTCCATGCCCTGTAGGAATTGTTCTAGTTCTGCATGTGAGTAGGATACCCTTGTAGTATAGAGGTCTTTATAATATGCGGCAAAGATTTTAGCAATTCTTTCCACATCAAGTATTCAGTTACCCTGCACATCTCTAATTCTAGCAATCATTGCAGAGGGATTGTCCAACTTAGCCAAGTAGGTCAGGGTTTTCCCATTTTAGTTAGAGAGTTATGGCTTACCGCATCTCCCTCTTTACAACAGTTTTCCTCTGCCTGCGTCACTTTTTTTGCAGCTTCAGTGACCTCCTGTTTGGCAGCTATTCGTGCTCTCACAATTGCCAATATCAAGGTGCCGAGGGCAACTGCCTTAGAGGCTTCCCATATTACACTACTATGAACCGTGTCTTTGTTTGTCTCCCAGTACTTCACATACTCAGTACGAGAAGTTTCCTCCATCTCAGCATTGTTAAGCCAGAGTGGAGATAATCTCCATTGGAAATATTGAGGCTGGGGCTTTGTGCAAACTTTTAATAACAGTGGAGTATGGTCTGATAGGGCTCTTGGGAGATATGCAACTTCTTGAACCCATTGGATAAAGTCTGGGGAGCCCAGTGCCATGTCTATATGGGATAACGCTCCTTTGCCTGGCGTATGACAGGAGAACAGCCTTTCATTAGGGTATTTATGCCTCCATATATCTAATAACCCTAGACCAGCCACTGGTTAAGGGAAGAAGATTGTGATACAGGAGAGAATAACCTATCATTGTGGGATCCAATACTGTATGGAATTCCCCCATTATACATAGTAGGCACGGTAAGTAGGATGAAAGTTTAACAAATATGAGTTCTAATATCTCAGCTTTAAAAGGGGGAGGAATATATATATTAACCAGAACCATTATAGTTCAACCCCCGCACATTCCATGACGTCAGTGTTACTTCACCCATTACATATGATGTGATATGTGTAAGATGTGTGTCCCATAGTGGACGGTTGCAGTATCAACTTACTTATATTTACCCTTGGTAGTACATTGTTGTCATAGCTTGCAAAACATGTAACATAACACAGACTTAACAACCCATTTCCCCCAAATTCCCACCCTGCCCTTGTCTACAACATATAGATGGCCTATATCTAAACTAAATCCCATTGGGAGGCGCAACAACATTACACTTCATGGTGCTTGCACTATTAACTGTTCATAATCTCCAGGCAGTAGTCTTCTTGTGGCAATTTGTATTAATGGGGCTACCACTTGCATATGTTATGGTTGTAAGGCAAACCAGCTGGGGAAAGGCAATAAGAGTCCCGGTCTCAGGGCAGGGATAAGCCACCTTTTCCATGTCCCTAGGTTCATTAGCTGGGCCAGCAAGATTTTTTTATAAAAATTAAACAGTCTCAGGCATATACATCATAAGTGCCTCGCGACCCAGTATAGGGATTAACCGCATATATTTTAGCAGTAGGTCCCCCCCCTCTGTCATAATATCTAGGACAGAGCATCCAGCTGTGCAGTGTAGAATCTTGCCTGGGTTGTCCCGGTCTACCCCATACAACCAGGCACTGACTTAGGGGTGTGGGGGAGGGGGAGAGGGTCTATATATAGCCAGCTGGTTACACAATGTGCTATATGTTGAAGTCTCTCGGTCCCCATCCATGGTGTCGGGAAATATTAGGGGAGGCCTGGGTCACGGGTACTGCAGGTGTAGCATGTGCTTGGAGAGTGGTACCCCACAATAAGTCAGAGGTATAAAATATAGGAGTGCATACTCACAAACTACATTCACTGGTGCTGACTTGGGTTGTTTCTCGAATTTTCTTGTCTTCTCTGGGTATTAAGCCACTGGTCCGCTTCAGCTGGAGTCAGGAAAAACCTTGTGGTGTCCACTATTTGCAGCTTGGCAGGGTATATCATTGAATATGATATGCCAGCATCTCGTAATCTTTTTTGATCCCTTGGTATGAGGCACGTTGCTTCTGTACCGCTGGTGAGTAGTCTGGGTAGAGGCTGATGGAGTTGCCGTTCCATATGAGTGGGCCCTTTTTCTGCGCTGCTGTGGCTGCTGTGTCTCTGTCCCAGTAGTTTAGGAATCTCATAATAAATGGTCTCGGGTTGGACCCAGGAGGTAAAGGTCTTGTGGGGATGCGGTGTGCCTGCTCGATCACTAGTAGTTGTGAGAAATTTTCCACCCCAGGGTCTCTCGCAGCCAATATTTCAGGAGCCGTCGCTTCCACCTTTTCGGGCAGGCCGACCAGTCACAGGTTGTTGCAGCGGTTTCTATTCTCAAGGTCTTTTGCCCGGCCAGTAAGTGTTTTCATTTGTTCCCGCAGCTATGTCGTCTCCTCTGGTATAGGCCGTACCGTGTCCTCTACGGCAGAAACTCTGCGTTCCGCCTCAGTGGTTTGTTCCTGGAGATTTTGAAGGTCGTGGCGTAACAGTGACAAGTCAACTTTTATAGTCTCCAGTTGAGCTGTAGTTGAAGTATGCATCCCGTTAATAGCAGCAAGGAGTTCTGCGTTTGACGGTTCAGGTGTTAGAGCATTGGAAGCAGTGGAGTCTGAGGCTGGAGAGGGCGGGCCATCCTCCGCAACCCTGTCAGTGTCTTGAGAGGCATGGAGATATCGGTCCATTCTGTTTTCAGATTTAGATCTGGCCCCATGTTTGCCCATCTTGCAGTTGGGAGCACAGCATAGTTGCCTGATGGAGGCAGGAACTAATGTTGCCTTGAAATATATTCAGGAGGCTGAGCTGAGTGTGAAGCACCAGAAGAAGCTGTTGTTCAGATCACCATCTTGGTCAATTTCCCCAACTACATACACATATGTTTAGGTGTAGCTCACATGCAGCAGACAGTCCTTCCACTATCAGAGCTTTGGCTTATGGAGGCTCAGGAGACTGATGTCGGGAGCACAATTGCTGCTACCAGTTGTTGCAATCTGCAGCAGATCTTATTATAGGCTATGCTGGTGTAGGGATGCCTAGTATCTGGACCGGTATTGAAAACGTGAGTGCTGGATTCCCAAATAGTTCTGTTTGGTCTAGGAACTTTAGGGCTGGACCGGTGTGTATTGCCTTTGCTCTACCCTTGCGTATTTGTGCCCCTTTCCTGCTGTCTGAAGTATGGAATCAGGTCTTGTAGGGTGTGCAAAGAGTAAGAGTGAGAAGATGGCCCCAGGGTTCACTCTCCAATTGCACCCCTTATATAAGCTCGTCCAGCCGTGTGGGTAGTCTCTAAGTGTCAGGGCAGAGGAGCGGAGATACTCAAGCCCACAGCTTCAGTTACGGCCCAGTTTGGTTCTGGCAAGGATGGGGTTGAATTGGAGCGAAACCCCTACAGCGCCTTGGTGTGCATCCTTACAGTGTGCACCCTGTGTTTGAGTGAGCAGTAATCACTGTCTCTTGCCCGGTTGGCGTATGCTGGGCTGCCACGTGGAAACACTAACTCTGATGCTAGGGCTTTGTGAGGCTGGAGATCTGGGCAGAAGGCACCCCCCGGGGACCCTGAGTCACTCACCCTACGTTGTGACTCTCAGTCCTTGCTCCCTGTGCTGTAGCACGGCTCCACCGCCTTTCTCGGGAGAGCCGAGTTTCCGGTCAGCCGTGATCCGGGCTTTGGGCCGATGCGAGCCCCTGCCTTGTGCGTCTCAGTAGGCAGGGCCGGTCTTACCAACTGCGGGGCCCAATTGGAAACATTTTGGCGGGGCCCCTTTGATGGAATTTTGCTGACTGCCATAGGATTCCAGGGTGGGTGGCAAATAGTGTCTGCTTTTCCCTGACTGCAGCCAGTTGGGGTTGGGGCAGGCAGGGCAGCTGAGAGACAATGCTCCCTCATTTTTTAGGCTATATGCACAAAAAAAATAATTTGTGCAAGTTTTGGTTATTAGTGTAAAATGTGTGTAGCGCACCATGGATTACCATGAAGCTATACATTTTTATAATAAATGCATGATGCATTCTTTAATAAACTTCTCTGACCTTCCTGCTCTATGGTAAAGGAAAATGCTGGTATTCATTTATGGGATCTCTCTGTACAGACTATGAGCAAATTTAGGGACTGTTCCTGCTGAATTGTGCTTAGTACAGGGAATACCTATGCTGCCGTACTTTTATGGGATCTCTCTGTACAGACTATTCCTGCTGTGAAACTATTTGTTTTATAAAAAAAATTTTAACCTAATTTAGTGCATCGCTATTTTCTTGGCTGGAAAAACAACAAAGTACTTAAAATTGTGAGGAGAAGCTTGGAGGTGAGGGTGATAGCTGTCAACTCCACTGGAATATTAGTTTTTTTAATCTGTTCATTGGACACAATTATACAGAGGAATATTAGATAAAACCTGTGAACAGATGCCCAAAGTCTGTCATGGCTTGCATAGAAAACAGCACATAAAGCAGGACTGCTGCTTACAATGGGGATCAGATAGGGATTTTTATTTAAAATTAAAAACAATACAAATGATAACAAAATCAAAGCATATCAAAATGACACTATATTACAATATGTACATTATTTACAAAGAATTTGACCAAGAGAAATCAAAGTTCATCCAATTTTTTTCATTCATGCTTTTTTTCTGAATCTCATTCACCTTAATAAACACAATTTCCCTTAAGATTTTTTTTATTGTTTGGTCTGTTGATTCATTTTCTTTCCCAAAAGTTTTCATACATCGGATATTCCATAAATGATATCGAATGACTGACATTATAATAAAAACAGTTTCATGGTTAAAGAGGTGCTTCCTATGAATGATCCCGTAGGCTCTTTCTGCATAGTCATTAGCACATATATTATAAATACCCAACACCTTCAGCACACCCTCATATAAACGATTTGACACAAAACAATCCACCAAAAAGTGCTCTTGACTTTCCTCCACTCCACACCCCCAGGGACACTCTTTTCTTACATGACTTAGATATTTCATGTTGCCCCGTACATACAGCTTGCCCTGCAGTGTCAGCCAGGAGTTATCAAATAGCTTTGGGGGGAGTCTCATACTGTTTAGATATTTTAGTATCTCCTCCAGGGTTTTGCTGGTACAGTCTCTTATAGCCAGTGGGACAGTAAAGAAGGATGATAGTACACGGGCATAGATTTGTTTCCTTGGGGTTGATGTGATCTCTGCCTCCCCAATGTCCCACCTCTTTATCAGCTTAAGGGCATGGGCAATGTGTGGTGGGAAATAGCTCTGTCTTATACGGACCTCTTTCGCCCTACCGCCCTGCAGCCAGTCCATGATAAAAGACGATGCCCAAGACCTGATACAACTTTCCCACAGGGAGCTTGTTCTTTGAGTCAGACCCCCAAAGTTAAACTTTAGGAACATGACACCAAAGAAGGTCACAGGACAGACCATCCCCAAACCTCCCTCTTTCCTCTGCAGGAACGTTACCCCTCTTTTGACTGGGTTTAGCTTACTCCCCCAGATCATCTGGAAGAATAAGCTATAGACTCGAGCATAGAAAGATTCTGGCAAAGGGAACACACAGGACACATACAAGAACAACGGGATCAGAAAAGTCTTGATAAGGTTAACTCTTTCCCTATAGGTCAGCTTCCACCCTTTCCAACGCTGAACTTTTGCCAAACCGGTATCCAACTTCTCTTCCCAATTTAGCCTTGCATTATCTTCCCTCCCAAATTTAACCCCAAGTATTTTAACTTGAGAGGAGGCAACAGGGAAAGTTCTTAACTCAAAACTGGGCTCTTCCTCCAGACTCCACAAAGCTTCCGACTTTTCACTATTGACTAGAGACCCTGAGGCCTCTGAGTAGCTTCTGATGCAACAGGAGACTCTCTCCACCTCTTCAGGCTTTGAGATAACCACTGTCACATCATCCGCGTAGGCTACGAACCTCAGGCGCTGACCACTGGGTGCACAGATACCCTCCAAGTTACCTCCCTGCAGCGACCTAAGAAAGGGATCTAACGCAAACGCATACAGCAAAGGACTCAGAGGGCACCCCTGTCTTACTCCTGCCCCAACCTGGAAATCTTCACCCTGCCAACCGTTAATCAGTGGGAAGCTTCTCGCCCCTTTGTACAAAACTTTTATCCAACTAATGAATTGACCCGGGATACCGTATTTAGACAAAACAGCCCATAGGTACTGGTGATTCACCCTATCAAAGGCTTTTGACTGATCCAGACACAGAAAATATTTCCCCCACCTGTGAGCTTTGCATAATTCCAGAGCCTCTCTAATGGTAAAGACAGCTCCAAAAATGCTCCGCCCCTTCACCGTGCAGAACTGACAGTCAGACAATAAAGTGCTTGAAAATAAACTTAAACGAAAGAAAATAATCTTTGCGAGAATCTTTCTATCTGTATTGAGCAGGGCAATCGGCCTCCAGTTCTCAATATGCTTCTCGTCCTTACCTTTTGACAACAAAATCAAAGAGGAAAACTGCATAGATGGTGGGAGGTCTCCTTCCTCTAAACAAACGTTAAACACCTCAACAAGTGCCGGGGCCAACAGATCTTTAAAGGTCTTATAGAATTCTGATGTTAAGCCATCCGGACCTGGAGCTTTCTTATTCTGCAGACTCTCTATCGCCAACTTTACCTCCTCCTCCGTGATTTTAGCCGTCAATGGGGAAAAATCCAAATTATGTGTGTCAGGCCCTGGGGTCGTCTCTAAGAAAGCTGTCATCCTTTCCCTCTCCAAAGTTCTCTCCCCAAACAAAGCAGCATAGTAGGATCTCACGACTTCCAGTATTCCCTCCCTTGTCTTTTGCTCTTTACCCTGGAAGTCAATGAGACCCCTCACCAGTTTCCTTTTAACTGACTCTTTACAGTTCCTGAAAGGATCTGGGGAGATTTTTGTCCCAGAATCCCTCTCAAGAACCAGAGACCTCTGGCGGCTGTACTGATACTGCTTCATTTGGTTCTTTAACTGGGTAACTTGTTCCCCCACCACCCCATCCGAAATATAGGACTCCAGCTTCTTTCTCAAGGACTGGTACTGCCATTGCCTATTTCCCTCCCTTTTAACAGATAGGGACTTGAAGAAAGCCCGAAATGACCTCTTGGCCTCTTCCCACCACTGTGTTGGTGAATCATAAAAAATTATTTTTGACAAAATGTTTTGTATAATGAACTCACAAAAGGGTTTTTGTTCCTCATCCTTTAGTTCTGAGCCCATTCTCCACAGACCTTTACCAACCCTCAGACTATCCGATAGCCCATATTCAAAAAAAAGAACTAAGTGGTCAGAAAACCCCACTTCAATCTCTTTAACCCCTGAAAAAGGGACACCAGCCTTAATATAAATCTGGTCAATTCTGCTACTGTGGGAGCCACAGAAATAGGTGTGCTTGGATTTCCTACCCCCTTCAGTAGCCACATCCACCAACCCTGCTGTTTGGACCACTTCATTGAGAAAGGCACCCTCATATCTTCTATACATACCAGATCTATCCCCTGGCCCTGTCACTTGGTTGAAGTCCCCAGCTAGGATGACTGGCTTTGAGGTGTGCAAATACTGTCTCATTTCCCTTAGGAGTTCCTTCCTCCCCCCCACTGATTGGGGCCCATAGATATTAATTAGTCTTAGATCTTCCCCTTCTATCTTAATATCAAGTAATAGGCACCTGCTCATTTTAACCTCCACCAACCTCTTAACTTCAATGTGTCTGTCACCATTAAACAAAATCCCCACTCCTCCCGCCTGTTCCTCTGCTATGGACCAAAACGAGGGCCCTTTCTGCCAGTCTCTCTTTGCATTATATACATCATATACATTAGTTAGGTGAGTTTCTTGGATAAAGATGATATCTACGGCCAAGGAAAATAGAAATGCAAAAGCTTCCAATCGTGCCTGGGGAGACCTAATGCTTCTCACATTAAGGGTACAAAAAGAAATTGGGGAACTCTTCATGTTTTAGGTAGTTTTGCTGAGGACTCTTTTCCTCCTTCCCCACATCTCTTAACTTGCATCCCATGTGATTCATTCCCTTCTACAAAAACCAGAAACTCCCCCTCAAAGGAACCTCCCTCGCCAGAGTCTCTCTCCTTCCTCTTTTTCCCATGCTCTTCCCCAGTAACTTGTAGAACTTCTGGGATTGGAGTCTGCCCTGTCTCGGGTTGTAGGGATATTCCTGCTTTTGTTTTTCGCCTTTTCTTTTTCTTCTCTTCTCTGTCCCTTTCTTCCATCTTCTTCTATTTTCTCCTCCTCCTCTGCCATCTCCCCCCAACTCTTCCCACCTGGGAGGGTAAATCAGTTTGATGTGCTCACACCTGTCTTAACAACCATCTTTCCCTGCTGTTTATTCCCCTTTGCTCCTACCACTGTCCAGCCCTCCTTCTCTGTCCCTTTCTCCTTCCTTTCCTTCCCGCTAGTTTCCTGAGGGACTGCAGGCTCCATTACTCCTTCCACCCTGGCCTCCTGCTCCATGTCTTCATCATGCAACCTCCCCTCCTCCCGCTCCTCCTCCTCCTGAATTTCCTGCTCCAAATTAGGGCAATCCCTGACAATGTTATGCCAAGCATTGGGGCAGTCCCTGTGTGTATGACCCAGAGCATTACATAGGTTGCACCTCACCACATTACATTCCTTGCTAATATGGCCTTTAGCACCACACAGAGCACACACCTTGGCTTCACAGTTAATGGCCAAATGCCTGTTTGACCCACATTTAAAGCATTGGCGAGGTTGGCCTGGGTAAAAACAAACCCCCCTTTCTCTTCCTATGAAAAATGAGTTAGGGAGGTGCCTGGGGACATTGTAATGGACCTCTAGTTTCACTTGGGCTTTCCATCCTCCTGCCCAAAAACCTTCCTCATTATAGACCTTGATGAGAGGGGTAAGTACAGTGCACTGTCTCTTTAACCAAACAAGGATATCCTCAGGGGGGACTGACTCATGTTTGAATATGATTATTACATTTTTGGTTTCAGGACGTGAGATTGGGATTGCCTTAAAGTTTTCCCACTCCTTTGTGTTTTTCTTTTGGTCATATAGAGCCCAAAACCTCTCCAACCCCTGGGACAATTTAAAGCTGAGATCATATTCAGTAACAGAAATGTCAAGAAAAGCATTGATATCATTTGTAGTGAAACCCATAGACTCTTTCACCAGGTTACGTGCCACATACTTCCAACCAGGGAATTTGTCTCGCTCCCCCTCCCATTTAATCTTCACAGCATTGCGCCTCTTAAACACCGGCCCATCAAAGGATCTATTTAGCCCAGATGAGTTAGCAAACAGCCTCCTCCTTTCCCACACATTCACAGGTGCTTGACTCTTCTGCACAACCTCTGGAGCAGCCTCACTGCCCCCCACAGCCCCCTCTCCCATCCCCCCCACACCAACACTCTCACCCCCCTGTACCCCCTTACTCACAGCCTCTCTCTCACCACTTGCCCCACTCACACCTGCACTCACACTCACACTCACTGGTTGCACAACAACATTTGCAGGGATATTAGATGAAACATTTGAAAAATAACTTTTCCCTTTTTCCATCTGCTTAAACCTCTCCCGGTTCTTATAAATCTCTTCCCATGGTTTTATTATGAGAAAAGTCTTTTTAATTTCTTCCTCCAGTTCCTCCAACTCTTTATTATATATGGCAGTCTTTTTTATTCTCTGCCCTCTTAACTCTCCAGTCACATTAGCAGCCAAACTAAGTTCTTTTGCAATGACATTATTTAGTTCTTTTTTCCTTTGCTGCAAACGCTCCATAGCTTTTAGTGCTCTGACAATTTCCTCCTGATTAACACAGTCTTTAGAGCTAGAAGCCCCAGAAAAATCTTTAGAGACACAGTCTGTAGCAGCAGCAATAACAGTCTCGTTAGTGGAAACCCCTCCCCCACACAGGCAATTAAGGAAAAGTCAGTTTGTTTATTACCTGCAGGTTTCTCCTCCAGCACCTGTAAAGCCACAGTCTCTGCCAGGTAGTCCCAGTCCATGCTTGCCTCCATTCCTCCCTCTGGAGAAGCAGCATCAGTTGGTGCCATTTGTGGGGGGGGTTCCCTGGATCTTTGCTGGAATCTTTCCTTCCTCTCTTTCTTTGCTGGACTCTCTGTAAGTCTCACTGGGTGGGCGGAGCTTCCCCTTTGCTGTGCAGCTTGTCTCTGCTTCCAAGATGGCGTCCTCCTTCCCAAGCACATGGCCGGCCTCCATTACAGCAGTGCAGCTGGTACCTGCTCCCTCCCTCTGCTGGGGGTTACTGTCCATAGCAGCAGCTGCTTGTGTGTTATTACAGCCGCTTGTACTTTCCATTTCCCCCAGCATAGCACCGCTCCCCTTTGCTCCCTGACTGATGCACATACCAGACCAGGGGCTCCAGTCTGCGCTGGCCACAGGACTTTCTCCCTCCATAGCTATGGTGGACTCGCTTGTTCCTTGGGGGGTGCTCACTGGGACACAGGTAACTTGGGATTCACCAACCTTTGCTCCAGATGCAGAGAGTTGTAGTTCCGCAACACATTGCACAGGGGGCTCAGATGCCGCAAACCCAGACAAACTAGACTCAGGGACCTCATCCAGCTTTTCTTCCTCCTCCTCGCTTTCTACAGACACCTCTTCCACTTCCTCCTCCTTTGGCAAAACTTTTGCTTTCTTTTTTGCTTTCTTTACAGTGGCAGCCATTTTCTTTTCTGCACCAACCACAGCTTTCTGGCTCACTGCACGCCTGCTGGATCCCAGCCTTCCTCGGGTATTCATTGCCCCAGCTTCCTCAGTTGGGGGCAATTTCTTACCCATTTTCAAAAAAAAAAAAATAAATAAATAAAGTCAAAAATAAAAATAAAGAAAAGTAAGGCTATAAGCCACAAAACTGCTGAAAAATCAACCTCCCCAGACCCAGAAGGGCCTGGGTAAGTCAAAATCACAAGCTTTGTCAAAAATCACGAGCTCTCTCCAAACACGTCTGCTCTCTATGGCGATCAGATAGGATCTGTGCAGCCACTGGGACAGAATGTTCTGTTATACAGATAGCTAGGATCTCAGCTGCCATAAAGCAGGACAGGACTGCTGTGAATAATTAATTAAACTGTGCAGTGATAGTATCAGTATCATGACATAACAGAGTTATGACAAGTTTCCCATATGGGGTAAATAAATCTGCATTAAAATGTATCCAAACTGGATTTTCATAAAGGTCTATTTACCACACACAATAATATTACTATTATTAATCTGCTGAACTATAACTATTCACAGCAGCATGAGCTAGGGCTATTCGATGTGGGATTGTGCTAAGAAACGAGATTTATGCTGACAGATTAGAAAAGATTGCAAAATTTAACTCCAAACTTTTAACAGCAATGGAGGCTGTGATGTATAGGAGCAGTGTGTTGACATGTATCATTCTGAGCTGTCTTTAAAACAGACATCTGTAGGACACAAGAATGCTTGTAATTTGCTATTACACCCACACAAATGAAGAATTCTTTCACAAAAATAGACTAAAAACACTTTTTTGTAACATATTAGGCAACTTTAACATGATTAATAGACAGCAAACTCACACATTGCAGAATTTAAAATATAAGCAAGTCACATGCAGAGAGAATCAGCCTGAAGTTGCATAGAAGTTAGGGAAAAACTAAAGAATAGATCCACCCATATCAGTGAAGATGCTGTTCTTACCTGCCCTGGGCGAGGGGGGAATTGTAGAACAGCGTCAGAAAATTCTCTCCCTCCCCTTCATCAGCAGGAACTAACAAGGAGGGAAATTCAAAGCACTGCACACAAGCTAATGTTTTCCCGTTCAGCTCTGCAGTTTCCTGCTCACTTCTGCTGCCCGCCCCCTACTGGTAGAAAAGTTTAGTGCGCCCTGCAAAATTTCTGCACACACGGGGACTCTATCTGAGCTGCTGTGCGTATCTGTGCAGCAGAGGATTAACTGGGGTTAGAGTAAAGGCCCCGTGACTGCCTTAAAAATAGGTCCGCCGTGGTTCCCAGTTAGCCACGCCCCTGAAGGTAGAGTTATTTAAAAAGAAAAATCTTATAATTATTTGTTATTTTACAGCAAAAATTTATTTAAGTGAATACTGTAATTAGGATTGGAATAGATGACTTTGACTGACTGTCATAATTGCAGACAAGTTAGATAACAAGTAAATGAGCTGTCAAATGGAGATTATTTAAACAGATTATAATAGATTTATTTAAACGGGTACATTGGCAGGGCCGGAACTAGGGGTAGGCAGAAGAGGCACCTGACTAGGGCGCAAAGATGTGGGGGCGATGGGCAGTTACCTACTAAAACATTTTCTGCCTACCCGATAGTTCAGGCAGCTTCCTTCCCTGCGCTCTCTCCCATTCTCGCTCCTCCCCTCTTGCACTTCCCCCTCCCTCTGTCACTACCTCCTGTGCCCTTCCCCTTGGTAACTTGCCTGGTTATTGCGCGAATGTGCTCTTGCGCATGCGCACAATTGCGAGTGCGCCCTTCTCAGCGCGTGTCTGCGTGAACAGTTCCGGGTGTGTACATGGGCGGGGGTATCCTGTCGGCTGCCTAGGGCGCTCTGGCAGCACGGCCCGGCCCTGTACATGGGTTTCCCTTCTTAACTACAATAAAGCCATTTGATCAGGCCCAGATCTGTGGAAAGGCCACCAAGGCGCGGGCCTAGGGCTGGAGGATTTTAGGGTGGCGGCATGCTGCCCAACCACACCCACATTGGTTCAGAAACACTGGGGAGATACAATAATTTCCCATGCAGCAATCCCCATTGCTCCTATCCAGATGATAAAAATTTGCCAGAATAAAGGGGAGGGGACAGGGGCGATGAATGGCAGTGGGCCTAGGGGTGCCCACTATGTAAATCTGGCCCTGCCCTTGATTCCTATTTATTTTGGTATTTTGGAGCAAATGTGTGTTTGTTCAGGCCTGTGGCAAGGCTAATAAGAATTTTACTTCACATAAAGGTAGATTTATTTAAACGGAATAAATAGGTTTCCCTTCTTAACTACAATAAAGTTAATTTTCCTGTAGTTACAACATGACACCTTATCCTGTATAATTCATACTGTACAAATGCAATTGCTGTGTTACTCAAACTGAAATTCATTCATTGCCAGCTGAGTGGATCCAGCATGACAATCCTGATGATGCAGCACCACCACCTGACCAGGCAGCACCACCACCTGACCGGGCAGCACCACCACCTAACCAGGGGCTCAGTGTAGGCACTGGACTGGGAATGCCTTTTGTGACCACACTGAGCTCCTGATCACCCTGGTTCACCAGGTGAATGCCATCAGACAGGATCTTTCAGAGGTCAGGGAAATAGTGCAGTCCCTGCAGAGGGACAATGCTCCTCCTCCTTTTCCTCCTCCACTATAATTTTATATTTTATTATTCATCTGTCGGCCTAGCACCGTTGTGCTATTTTGTTTATTAAAAAAGTTTTTATATCTCTATATTTGGAGTTCATTTTTTATTTAACTAAACTAAAACTCAGACGGTACTTGAAATTGTTTGGATTCTAATAACACAACGTTGACTATTCTTAATTGAAGATATAGTTGGTGAAACAGTCCAAGGTAAACGCAGAGCTTTGCTGCAAAAAATCTTTATTCAAATAAAGATTT
Source organism: Xenopus petersii (assembly GCA_038501925.1). NCBI lineage: Eukaryota > Metazoa > Chordata > Amphibia > Anura > Pipidae > Xenopus > Xenopus petersii. The sequence continues at coordinate 78,031,359 of CM076673.1, read as the reverse complement.
TTTGCAGCAAAGCTCTGCGTTTACCTTGGACTGTTTCACCAACTATATCTTCAATTGAACGTTAGTACCTAAGGACGAGGTACAGAAACAGACCATACAGGTTAGAAAAAATTGAGGGGATAAGCACCACAGCCAGTGGAAACAAAAGAAGCTTTCAGTGACTATTCTTAATTGCAGTCATTAACATTACATTACATAATATTTCAGAATCATTACAATTACATGATGTAAATATAAGGTTCATTCACATAAACATATGGTTTATTCATTTTTATCTGAGATACAAAGCATCCAGATACTATCTGTTCAGATTTATTAGTTGTAATAGTTAGTAATCTACTTATAGATATCAAATAGTACAGATGGTACTTTTTGGTTAAACAGCGATATAGAGTAGTATTAGATACCATTACCAGTTGACCAGAGGTAATGTAAAAAAAATCCACAAACGTTAAAAGTTTAAGAAACTTGCAAAATGGGAGCCATTTTTTTATTTTGAAAAGATAGGAGTCCTCTAACAATGCAGGGCATGCATGTAGCAGTATACTAAGTGAAACACACGTGTGAATTGGTCTTCCCATTGAGTCCAATGCAATTCAGCACATTCAGACACAAAGCAAAAGATACCATATTCATTTATCATCACAGACTACAAAGCTTGAAACTAAGGGAAAATTTTTTATTCGTAGCCCCAAAGGTGAAAAACATTGATACAAACAAAACACCCATAGAAGATGGGTTTCATCAAATTGCAGTGTCAGTGTCAGAAAATAACGTTGCGCCAAAACACTGATACGAGCCCGGGAAAAAATTTTTTTGATGTGCAACAAAATTGAGCCGCGCATTTCGTTTGGCAAATTTTTTGCCATTTCGCCAATTTCGCTGGAAATTCGCAAATTATTCAGTGAAGCGAAACACCACAGATTCACCCATCACTAGGTATTAGCCTTTGCTGATGATTTATTGCTAATTTTAAAAAACCCAGAGTCTTCTCTCAAGGTTGTTATTGATTTGCTCCAAGACTTCCATTCTTTTCTGGCTATAAAGTCAATGTCGACAAATCTGAAGTAATGATATATGGTTTTTTTTTTTTTTTCAAACTCTCTATAATTACAATAAAAATGCCTAATAAGAACTTTATGGTGTATATTTGTATAACTAAGTATGCGGTTTAAATAGTAAAGTTGGAAACCTACAAGATGGAACCTTACGTAATTATAAGCATTGATCTAGGAGTTATATTGTAACGTTATAATAAACACGGAAATGGTTGGTTAAAGGAAAACTATACCCCCCAAACAATGTAGGTCTCTATTAAAAGATATTGAGTAAAACAGCTCATGTGTAAAACCCTGCTTCATGTAAATGAACCATTATCATAATAACATACTTTTTTAGTAGTATGTGCCATTGGGTAATCATAAATAGAAAATTGCCATTTTAAAAAATAAGGGCCGCCCCCTGAGATCGTAAGATTCACTGTGAACACATACAAACCACATGTAAGGTCACATGAGCCAATTAACAGAAAGAGTTCTGCCTTTTGCTTCCTCACTTCTTCCTGTTACAGTTAGTGTTGTAGTATTTCTGGTCAGGTGATCTCTGAGGCAGCACAGATATAGTCACGAAATGGTGGCTCAAGGCAAGAGATGTAAAAGGGCAATATTTATGTAAATATATATTCCAGTTTGGTAAGATTCTTTAATATGTCATTCAATTTGATATAAACTATCTGTTGCTTAAGTATTCATTTTGGGGGTATAGTTTTCCTTTAAGTTTATTACTTTTATTGATGCAATTTCCAATGTTAAAATATTTTGATTTATGCTGTGTAATTATGAGAAATGATGGAAACAAAAGTTTTTTCTTGACCCCCAGGGTACTTGAATGTGATGACAGCGCTCTCCTCTCCGTAGGAGAGCATCCATTCTCTTAAAGTAAAAATTAATAAAAATCAGCTATGACGAAAGTAAATGCTGTATTGTTACCTAATAAAAAAGTTTTGAAAGAAAAAATTCCAACTTAAATACCCAAAAAATCTGATAAAATATTTAAGTTTAATAATTCCTTCAGATTTAAACTACTTATATTTATAAAATATTACTCCAGCTTGTCACTCCATGTGTGATAAATGGGCTAAGTCTCCCCTTAATCTTAAAGGACGAGTGCTCTTTTTTTAAATCTTTGATATGCCCCAAGCTGATATATTATAAACATAAAACATTCTATCAAGAAACTTGATTCTGCTTTAATTAAGTCTTTTTGGTATAGGAAAAAGCAAAGATATGTCCTCCATAAGTTAAGCACTCCAGTTAAACTAAGTGGTTTAAATCTCCCCAATTTCAGAGCTTTTAATTTATCAGCTGTCACCAGAAATATCATTGAGTAGATTTCTCAAGGTAATAAATTTACAAATTGAAGTTTTTCAAGAACCCCTGTTCTGTCCTCCCTACCTATTACCCTGGGGCAATGTGTAGTTTGACATGCAGCTTAACCTCCCCACAATCCAATAAAGAGACTGAGCATAGAGTCTATAGATTTTACTGGATAGTCAAGTGGAATAGAGTAGAGTAGAGGAGTGAAACTGTAATACAGATAAAAGGAAATGCAATGAATATAAAGAATGATAATGCAGATATATAACGTCAACACAAAAACACTAGCTGGCATGAAATATATATGCAGCAATGTCTCTGGGGGTGCTGGCAGCTTTAGCGATAGTTTAGAGCAGTTTTAAGTCCATTAGCTTACCAGCCATGTGACCATGAAGGGAGCATGAGAAACTATGTGCTTCTTCAAAAGCATGGACTGTAAAATACAGTCTTAGCTCCCACAAGGCACTGTGCTGGGTCACATGGTAGAATTAAGGTAGCCAGATAAGTTCACATTTCATTCTGCCATAAGCCATATGGAGGTGCAGAATAAATACATGGAATAATTACAACATAATTACAACAAGTGTCCAGAGGAGGGAGTTCAATACAAGTGAGCGATGAAATGTAGCCTCAGGATGACAGCTATGCTGGAGACATGACACTCCCCGTCTGGCATCTATAGATGCCACCACTTTATTCCTCGGGGATAAATAAAATCAGTTTAGAACTTGGTCTGAGTAACAATTTTGTTTCTCCTTGTTTAGAGGTTTGGACCTCAACCTTGAGGACTCTTCCATCCTCGCCTGGAAATGTTTTGGTGACAAGACCTAAGGGCCATTCATTTCTCTGTAACTGACAGTCTTTCACAAGAACAACATCATTAGATTTGAGGTTTGGTTTTGCAGTTTGCCATTTGGAGATGTATTGCTTTCTCCATCTGTCCCAGAAGGTGTTTGCTAGACGGCCTCCTATTCTCAATAGGTGAGTTTGGTTAAGCTTCCTCAAAGTATTGTCTTTAGGGACAAGTTTGTTTTATGTGATGCAATTGATCTCTCTAGAATAGACTTCATATTGCATAGTGCGGATGATGACATTTTTGGATTGCTGAAGTTCTGCCACTGTGTAGACATTTTTACAGTGATGCCATCCTTTGCAGGTACTTTACTTTCGTATATGAGGTATGTTTGAAGGAGTGAGCTATGTGGGTTAGGCAGGTGATAGCTCGGATCAGTGATTTCCAAGTTGAGAATCTGTTAAATCTGCTGAATTTAAGTTGGTTGTCAGTGGTCATTGTATGGCAAGTACACACTTGTGGACGGATTTCACCATCTGAATTAGCATCTACTAGCTCAAATGTCTCACTCTCAGGATTAGTTTATTCTGTCTACACAAGAATGCTGATTCTGTGAGCCAAGGTGTGTCTTTAAGCTGACTCACAGCAACAGCTCTGGTTGCATGGTCTGCAGGGTTGTAGTCAGTAGTGATGGGCGAATTTATTCGCCAGGTGTGAATTTGTGGTGAATTTGCGCGATTCGCCGCCAGCGAATAAATTCGCAAAACGCCCGCGAAAATTCACGGCAAAAATTCACCGGCGTCAAAATATTTTTTCGAAAAACCGGATACTGGCGTCAAAAACGGGCACCGGCGTAAAAAAAAAACGGGAGCCGGCATCAAAAACGAGACGCCGGCGCCGTTTCGCGAATTTTTCACCATCACTAGTAGTCGGTGGGTACATAGTGCCACTGTTGTGGGCACATGGATCTCCTGATTCTGAGCAATCTGTTACTGAAATAAACATAAAACCTTCTGGTTTCATTGTAGATGTAACCCAGTACTACCTTGCTGTCTGTGTAGAATATAGGCTCTTTGAGCTCTATGCCTGTCCCAATTGTGATGAGCTCTGCTAGCTCTACAGCTAGAACGGCAGCACAGAGTTCCAGTCTGGGTATAGTGTGTTTAGGAATTGGTGCCAGTTTTGCCTTACTCATAACAAATGTAATGTGTTTTGAGGTATGCTACAGCAGCTATGGCTTTGACAGAAGCATCAGAGAACACAAAGTTTTTGGCTTTGTACCTCTGTATAAGGTACCGGGGGGTACGAACATGTAACACAAAGTTTGGAAAGAGTTGTTAGAGAACTTCTCAATTTTGGCCACAAATTCTTTTTGTCAGGAACCAGTGGGGTGTCCCAATCAGATGTTATGGGTTAAGTCTCTTAAAAGTGCCTTACCTTGTATGGTGACGGGAGCAGTGAATCCTGAAGGATCATACAAGCTATTGTAGGATTTTTCTTCCCTGTTCACTTGTAAGGCAAAGGTGTCAGACTTTAAGTCCCACAGAAGTCCAAGGTAAGAGTCAGCTCCCATGTCTAAGTCTCGTAGATCATTTGAATGGTCTTGGGAAGAGAAAGCTTCCATCTCTGTTTTTGCTGTTGGAAGCTATATTTTGTGAAGCCTGAGGACTGCAGATGAAGGACTGTTGCCAAAAATGTGCCCTTTTTAAGGGCTGTTGTCTCTGAACCAGAAAAATCTCAACAAGTTTCTGTCTGTCTCTTTAACAAGAAAACAATGAAACATTTGTTGAATGTCAGCAATAAAGGCAATAGAGTCTATGCATCAGGGCCTGTTAGAAGAACTTCATTTAGGATAACACCTTTGAATTTGGCACTGGAATAAAAAAACACTCTAATTTGACCTGGTTTCTTTGTTTATACCCCAAATATTTGTAGGTACCAGCGCTCCTCTGAGTCTTTGAGGGTGGGCACTAGCTCTGCAAGGCTATTATCAAATATTTTCCCCATGAAAGAAAAGAAGTGGTCTCTCTGAGAGAAGAGAAATATTTAAGGGCTTCCTCTCTGTTGTTGGGCGCGCATTGCCTCTGAGGCCTAAAGGGTAGAGGAGCAACCCAACTGTTTGAATCATTTTTAATTAGTTCTTGTTCCATTATTTTTAGAAAGAGTTTATCCTCGACAGACATTGTTAATTGGTTATCCTCTTTCGTTCTCTGGAACACTATACATCCTAAATTATCTTGATCACTGTCATAGATGAGGTTATCATCAGAAATGTTTAGGGGTGTGTGTACCAGGCTGGTGCTGTAAGGTTTTTTTTAAGGCGTCCATTTTCTCGTGTGTGTGTCAGCATGCTGTTTTGTGTACACTTCCAAGGCAAGCATCTCCTATTATGACCCATCCGAGGTCTAGCTTCTGGGCATAAGGTGCATTGTGAGTGCCATTTATCTGGTCCCTTGCTTTTTGGACCTGTAGGATATCCTTTCCAATGAGAAGTATTATCTGAGACTTAGGGTCAAGTTATGGGATTAAGTGCCTTATGCTAATGCTGTTGTAGGAATTTTAGATCTATTATCGGGGATCTGGTTGCATTTAATTATAGTTGGCAAGGGTAGGCATACTTTTCCATCTATGGACTTTACCTGGTAGCTGGATGCCCTTCTCCCTGCTGTTTCAACAATTCCTGCACATGTTTTTAGAGAGTAAGTAGTGCTTGGACCCTTGATGTTAAATGCATCAAAAAATGCTGGGCAGGCTAAAGATCTGTTGCTCTGGTCATCCAGGATTGCATTAATGCCTTTATCTGTTTGGCCTGTCGGGTATACTCTGACCAGGCATATTTTGGCGCAGGATCTGCCACCTATGGCTCCTTTGCAGACTTCTGTACATTGGAAAGAGACCTCTGGTATTGTTGTAGCAGTGTCACCTTCCTTCCCGCCAGGCTTGCTAACACCCTTGGTGTAAGATACAGTCCATGGGGCTGGCCCAGGGTGTAAAGCTGTGTTGTGATGTGTGCTATCACATTCTGTGCATTTTACACTGACCTTACAGTTCTTGGCAAGGTGATATATAGATGAACAGCACTTGTAGTAGATGTTGCTTTTCTTTAGGTAGGCTTTGCGATCCATCCACTGCTCTTGTTGTAGGGCAATTTTTGCACTATGGGATTAACACCTCTTGCGGTGTCAAGGAATGCAAGTCCCGTTAAGTCCCCTTCGGCTTTGGCTACCTGTAGTTCCATTAACAGGTCACTTAGTTCCCTACGTTTTTGGTAACCTTTATTAGATATTTTAGGGAAGTTATCAATTATTTTGAAAGGTGCATTTTCTACTACCTCTGCTGAGCCATATCACTCGTTAAGTCTGTGCCAGATCATTCTGAGACCAGTCCCTGGGTGATTTATGTTGATTACTCTGATTCTTTTGGCATGCTCTGCAGACTCAGTTCCTAGGTATTTGATAATCAGGTCCATTTCCTCACTGTGTGAAAGGTCTAAATCTTTGATAGTGTTTTGAAAGGAGGATCGCTAGGCTCTGAAGCCTTCTGGGCGGTCATTAAACTTTAGAAGTTCTTTTGTGACTAGCTTACGGCGTGCAAAGAACTTGGCAAAGTCCATTGTGACCTGCTTAGTACCAAGGTTAAGCAGATGGATGAGTGTAATATTGTGAAGGTGTTGTGCAATCATACCTGTCTGGAGGTCCTCTTTTAGTCTGATTTGTGACATACCGCTTTAACATATCAGTGGAAGCTGGTGCAGGGTTAACCCTAGGCTTGGGTACCTGGCTATAGTAAGTGCTGTAAGCAGGATTGCTTTGCTCAGCGTGGTCTCTTTGATGCAATTATAGCTTGATGATGGCTTATGGAGGTGTATGGCATCCTTGGTCTGGCTCAGAGGCAGCATGTTGGCCTGGTTGTTGTGCTGAAAGAGAATCTGTGTCCTGTTTGGGGTGCTGGTGGATGTACTCCCTAGTGCATTGTAGTGGGCCATGGGGTTCAGTCTCAAGATCGGGTACCTTACTGTGTCTTTCACTGTCAGAGTAAACGATCATCTCTAGAGCTTCTGCTATGGCTGCTGCTTCAGCTTCCCTTTCTATGGACAGTTTTTGTAGGGATGCTTCTAAGTGTGCTCTCTCTATTTTCCTTTCTGCTTCTAAGCGTGCACTTTCTGCTTCTAAGTGTGCACTCTCTGCTTCTAGGCGTGCTCTCTCCATCTTTACCTGCATCTCTTTTTCTGCAAAGGAAACCCATTCCTTGGCTGCTTCCATTTTCATATGGGCAATGGAAGCAGCATTAGTAACAGAGGAGCACTGAGAGGAACCAGAAACTCAGGATCAGGACTGGCAATCTGTGGGTTCTGGCAAATGCCAGAGTGGCTGCTGTATGACTCCATAGAAAGTTACCATATAGTGGGCCGGTAGGGGGCTGTTTGGGCTGGTAGCTGGCTGTTTGGGCCTTTTTTGTACTTGGAACGACAGGGCCTATTTTGACTCCCAGACCAGGCCTGCTCAGGATCTAGTTGTTAGTGAAGATGTCTTTTTCTGTTACATTATGCAACAATGGATAAGCCTTTGCCTGCTTTAGCTGTTTTGACTCTTCTGTGCTGCAATGATTTAATAGCAATGGCTGGATTCTTGCATGTACTTGCAGTATAGCTGGTTTAATCTACTTGTGTGGCAGCTGTTTTAGTGCACATGCAGTGAGTTATTGTTTGATCTACCTGCTTGGTAGCCGCTGTGTAACTGCTTGCAGTGAGTTATAGTTTGATCCACCTTTGTGGCAGCCTCTGTTTCACTGTTCTGTTCTCCCTACATATTACCCTGGGGCAATACATAGTTTGACATGCAGCTAAACCTCCCCACAATCCAATAAAAAGCCTGAGCATAGAGTCTGTAGATTTTACTGGATTGTTGAGTGGAATAGTGTAGAGTAGAGTGGTGAAACTGTAATACAAATAAAAGGAAATGCAATGAGTACAAAGAATGATAATGCAGAAACATATGCAGATTATAACTTCAACACAAAAACACTAGCTGGCACAAAATCAGTGGCATAACTAGAAGTCACAGGGCCCCCCTGCAAAAATAAATTTGGGCCCCCCCGCCTCAACTCATCCTAGTTAATGCTACCTTCTACACGGCTTTGCTATATCCACAAGCATACTGTATAATGTGTAGAAGGAGCACATCCACACAGGTTTAAATTGAAAAATGTACTTAATGTATTTTAAATCTACCATCCTCATATACTGTGCATCCTTCCCCTGTGCTGATAGGGTCTGCTAAAAAAAGCTGACTGAGTGGTATTGTATTCATGCTCTGATGCCCCATGTTATTTGCCTTGCTTTGCCATATCTATTTCAGCTACATAACCTTCTCTTCATTCATTATTAGATACAACATCCTAAAAATGATTTTAATAATAAGATAAAGGATGAATACTATGAATACTTAGTTATACAGATAGCTAGAATCTCAGCTGCCATAAAGCAGGGCAGGACTGCTGCTTACAATGGGGATCAGACATGATCTGTGCAGCCACTGGGACAGAATGTTCTGTTATACAGATAGCTAGAATCTCAGCTGCAATAATGCAGGACAGGACTGCTGCTTACAATTGGGATCAAATAGGATCTGTGCAGCCACTGGGACAGAATGCTTTGTTATAGATAGCTAGAATCTCAGTCGTAAAGTAGGGCAGGACTGCTGATTACAATGGGGCCAGCACCAGCATGACCCCGATACTGGAATAGGGATCTATAGAACAAATATAACTCGGCTTCTGACTGCACAGACCAAACAGCTTTATTTGCCAGGGAGGTTAATGTGCTTGCTGACACTCTCTTTAACATAAAAATAAATCATCACGTTTCACGTCCTACTCCTTCCTAGAATGTGCGGCAAAAGTGCATCGGTAAAGCCAGCAAGGAATGAGGGCTATGGTACGGCCAACTATTCCCTTGGTTGTCAGCAGGGAAAATAGAAAGAATAGTGGCTAGTTACCTACCCTCCATTGTCACACCGGGCCGATGTGGACATTGGCGCAGAGCGCACCAACTGTGACATCACACACAGCACGCTGTGGAGATCCTGGCAATGATGCAGGGCCGGAACTAGGGGTAGGCAGAAGGGGATGCAAAGGTGGAAGGGCGCCAGGCAACGTACCTCTTCTGATGCCTTGCCCCTAGTTCAGACCCTTGTTTCCCCTGTGGCATCAATCCAATACTTCTTGAATATGTACTGTTCTGTGAATGCGCGCACGCACTGCAGCAGGTTCTGCGCTTGTGCACGCATGCATATCAGAAGGAGGCTGATGTAGCCATAAGTCACTTGTGTTGCCTTTGGCGCCCGGCACTGGCTCTCCCCTCTCCTTTTCCCTCCTTTCGTCACACCCTCTACCTCCCTCCACCATCTTCCTATGGAGCACGCGCACTCACACAAAGAGCATGTATGCGCGCACACGGGGGTGCAATAGCCAATCCGGTGCCTAGGGCACTGTTAGTACGGGCCGGCCCTGTGATGATTGCGGGCCCCATCGGGTAGTTCTGCCACTGCTGAAATGGTCCCTGCCGGTGGCACATACTGCTGAGGAAGCAGGCCCCCGCCGGGCCCCCTGTACCCATGGGCCCCCCCGCAGCTGCAGGGTCTGCTTCCTTGGTAGTTACACCACTCATAGGCAGCAGAACCAGGGGGGCCACAGGGGCCACGGCCTCCCCAAAAAAAATTCTCCTGGATTTTTTTTTAAGAATTCTGCTTATAACAGCTTGAGCAGCCTTTTTCAAAATAGTTGCGCCAAAACCCGACGCCATTATCATTTATTTTGGGGCTGAAGAAGCCAAAAGCTCTCATGACTAAAACTGGCCAATTGCGTTCAGCCTATTTGCATAATGTCGCCAAAACGTTTAGGCGCAAATAGGCTGATCCTGCGCTTACACGCTGATTGCTGAGAGAGAGGATCTGGTGTGTGGCTCTGCGTGGATGAAGACGTTCTGCCTGCTGCTCCGTCTCCAATAAACTCTGTACAGATAGAAACGTGATGTATTGCTAAAGATTTAATTATATGCTGCAGAGGTTTCCCGTGTCTGTGTGTTTAGCCGGAAGATGGAAGGGGGCGTGGGGCGTGTGTTAGGGGAGGGAGAGATCACAGACAGCTGGACTTGCTGCACCTTCCTTCTGCCTAGTGCCGGTTTTAGGCTAATGAGACCTATTGGGCCCAATCTGTCCCCGTGCCCATGGGGCCCCCACCATAGCAAAATCTTGCAATTGACTTCCTCCGGCATCAAACATCAAATTCATGGAATTCATCCTTTAAGTTCTGGGGTATTATACATGGAATTGCAAATGTGTCTTTTGGCTTTTATAAAATAAATTGCATTATTAAAAAGAAACGTTTAGCTATCTATATATTCAATATTTTTCCTATAGTGGACATGGTCAAAGGCACAATTCAGCAGGAACAGCCCCTAAGTTTGCTCATAGTCTGTACAGAGAGATCCCATAAAACTGTGGCAGCATAGGTATTCCTCTGTACTAAGCACAATTCAGTAGGAACAACCCCTATGTTTACTCATAGTCTGTACAGAGAGATCCCATAAAACTATGGCAGCATAGGTATTCCCTTTACTAAGCACAATTCAGCAGGAACAGCCCCTTAAGTTTGCTCATAGTCTGTACAGAGAGATCCCATAAAACTATGACAGCATAGGTATTCCCTGTACTAAGCACAATTCAGCAGGAACAGTCCCTAAGTTTGTTCATAGTCTGTACAGAGAGATCCCATAAAACTATGGCAGCATAGGTATTCCTCTGTACTAAGCACAATTCAGCAGGAACAGTCCCTAAGTTTGCTCATAGTCTGTACAGAGCGATCCCATAAAAATATGGTAGCATAGGTATTCCCTGTACTAAGCACAATTCAGCAGGAACAGTCCCTAAGTTTGCTCATAGTCTGTACAGAGAGATCCCATAAAACTATGGCAGCATAGGTATTCCCTGTACTAAGCACAATTCAGCAGGAACAGTCCCTAAGTTTGCTCATAGTCTGTACAGAGAGATCCCATAAAACTATGACAGCATAGGTATTCCCTGTACTAAGCACAATTCAGCAGGAACAGTCCCTACGTTTGTTCATAGTCTGTACAGAGAGATCCCATAAAACTATGGCAGCATAGGTATTCCTCTGTACTAAGCACAATTCAGCAGGAACAGTCCCTAAGTTTGCTCATAGTCTTTACAGAGAGATCCCATAAAAATATGGTAGCATAGGTATTCCCTGTACTAAGCACAATTCAGCAGGAACAGCCCCCTAAGTTTGCTCCTAGTCTGTACAGAGAGATAACAGAAAACCATGCCAGCATAGGTATTCCCCTGTACTATTTACCATACAACAGGAAGGTTTGAGGATAAATCTTTAAAAATGCACATATACTGTGAAAATAAATTCCTGCGTTTTGTATGCAGTTGAACTCTAGAAATAAATTAGTGAAATGTAGTGAGTAATTATCATGGGACAGGAACCCTGTGCCAGATGGCAAAACTCCATTTAGGGGGCCCCACCAAAATGGTTCCAATTGGGCCCCGCAGTTGTTAAGACTGGCCCTGCCTTCACCTCTTCCATGTGCCTCATCGATGGAGTGGCCGCAGTGAGCTGGCTGCGGCTGCACATTTGCAGAAGATGATGCCATGGTTACACAGGTGCAAGCTGCGACACCTGTCAGCATTCGGGATGTCGCGGACTGTTCGCCGGCGAACTTGTTCGCGCGAACATCGGCTGTTCGCGTCCGCCGCAAGTTCGCGAACGTCGCGCGACGTTCGCCATTTTGGGTTCGCCTTACCTGGCGCTTTTTTTTGACCTCTCACCCCAGACCAGCAGATACATGGCAGCCAATCAGGAAGCTCTCCCTCCTGGACCACCCCCACACCCCCTGGACCACTCCCCTTCCATATATAAACTGAAGCCCTGCAGCGTTTTTTCATTCTGCCTGTGTGTGCTTGCAAGAGCTAGTGTAGGGAGAGAGCTGTTACTGATTTCACTGATTTCTTTGAGGGACAGTTGATAGTAAGTTTGCTGGCTAGTAATCTACTTGATACTGCTCTGTATTGGAGGGACAGAAGTCTGCAGGGATTTGAAGGACATTTTAGGGTAGCTTTGCTGGCTAGTAATCTACCTTCTACTGCAGTGCTCTGTATGTAGCTGCCTGCTGTGGGCACTGATCTCTTCTGATCTCATCTGCTGACTGCTGTAATAACCCAATAGTCCATGTAAGGACTGCTTTTATTTTCTTTTTTGTTTTTTATCTTTGCTAGTTGCTACTATAAGAGCCCAGTGCTATTAGTCTAGCAGTGTTGGGGAGTGGGACTGGTGTGCTACTGTGCTGCTCCTAGTAGTTCAGCAGCACCAACCCGAGAAAAATATTTTTTTTAATATACATATATTTTTTTTTCTTTTACTTATCTTACTGTTCTTTAACGTGTACAGTGCTGTTGCTGTTCTTCATAGTAGTGCACCAATAGTAGTGCACTTGCAGGCATTATTTGCTCAGTGTGTTCTTCATTTTCAAACAACAACCATCTAGCTGTGTGAGCTTGTTCACATTCTGTCTAAATATCAATAATAATACCGTCTCTAGAAACACCACCCGAGTGACGTTTTTCAGGCAGCAATAATATATTCCGTATCCACTGCTGTAGTAGTGTATACGTTAACCTTGTAGGCATTATTTGCTTAGTGTGTTCTTCATTTTCAAACAACAACCATCTAGCTGTGTGAGCTTGTTCACATTCTGTCTAAATATCAATAATAATACCGTCTCTAGAAACACCACCCGAGTGACGTTTTTCAGGCAGCAATAATATATTCCGTATCCACTGCTGTAGTAGTGTATACGTTAACCTTGTAGGCATTATTTGCTCAGTGTGTTCTTCATTTTCAAACAACAACCATCTAGCTGTGTGAGCTTGTTCACATTCTGTCTAAATATCAATAATAATACCGTCTCTAGAAACACCACCCGAGTGACGTTTTTCAGGCAGCAATAATATATTCCGTATCCACTGCTGTAGTAGTGTATACGTTAACCTTGTAGGCATTATTTGCTCAGTGTGTTCTTCATTTTCAAACAACAACCATCTAGCTGTGTGAGCTTGTTCACATTCTGTCTAAATATCAATAATAATACCGTCTCTAGAAACACCACCCGAGTGACGTTTTTCAGGCAGCAATAATATATTCCGTATCCACTGCTGTAGTAGTGTATACGTTAACCTTGTAGGCATTATTTGCTCAGTGTGTTCTTCATTTTCAAACAACAACCATCTAGCTGTGTGAGCTTGTTCACATTCTGTCTAAATATCAATAATAATACCGTCTCTAGAAACACCACCCGAGTGACGTTTTTCAGGCAGCAATAATATATTCCGTATCCACTGCTGTAGTCGTGTATACGTTAACCTTGTAGGCATTATTTGCTCAGTGTGTTCTTCATTTTCAAACAACAACCATCTAGCTGTGTGAGCTTGTTCACATTCTGTCTAAATATCAATAATAGTACCGTCTCTAGAAACACCACCCGAGTGACGTTTTTCAGGCAGCAATAATATATTCCGTATCCACTGCTGTAGTAGTGTATACGTTGACCTTGTAGGCCTTGTTTGCCCAGTGTGTTCTTCTTCTTCATTTTCAAACAACTTCCATCTAGCTGTGTGAGCTTGTTCACATTCTGTCTAAATATCAATAATAATACCGTCTCTAGAAACACCACCCGAGTGACGTTTTTCAGGCAGCAATAATATATTCCGTACCCACTGCTGTAGTAGTGTATACGTTAACCTTGCAGGCATTATTTGCTCAGTGTGTTCTTCATTTTCAAACAACAACCATCTAGCTGTGTGAGCTTGTTCACATTCTGTCTAAATATCAATAATAATACCGTCTCTAGAAACACCACCCGAGTGACGTTTTTCAGGCAGCAATAATATATTCCGTATCCACTGCTGTAGTAGTGTATACGTTGACCTTGTAGGCCTTGTTTGCCCAGTGTGTTCTTCGTCTTCATTTTCAAACCACTGCCACTTAGCTGTGTGAGCTTGTTCACATTCTGTCTAAATATCAATAATAATACAGTCTCTAGAAACACCACCTGAGTTGTTGTTGTTGTTGTTTTAAAAATAATGCCAGGCAAAGGCAGGCCGCCACGCAGAGGCACTAGGGGCCGTGCTGCTATGCTATCCTGTGGCCCTAGGAAATTGCCCAGTTTTAAAAAGGCAATGACCCTGAACTCCCAAAATGCTGAAGAGGTAGTTGACTGGCTTACACAGCACACCCCATCCTCTACCGTTTCTAACTTTACCACAACATCCTCATCCTCCACTGCTATGGGCACCCCACGTAACACTTCCTCCACCACCGGCGCCCCTTCTTCACTGGAGTCAGAGGAGTTATTTTCACATGAGTTTCTTGAACTGAGTGATGCGCAACCATTATTGGCAGAAGAAGATGAAGGAGATGAGGACGTTACACCAGATTTAATTCTGGCAGAGAACACAACAGAGATGGACATAATGAGTGATGACGAGGAGGTCCCCGCTGCTGCTTCCTTCTGTGAGCTGGTAGAAGAAATTGATGCATCTGAGGAGAATGAGGATGAGGAGATTGATGTTTTATGGGTGCCCAGTAGAAGAGAGCAAGAGGAGGATAGTTCAGATGGAGAGACGGAGAGTCAGAGAGGCAGGAGGAGAATAAGACTTAGAAGAAGCAGGGAGGACAGCTCGCAGGGAACAGTAGGGCAACAACATGTATGGGCACCTGTGGTCAGCCGGCCAACGCACCCGCCATTGCCGCCAACGCCGCCGACTTCTACTGTTACCGCCAGATTGCCAGCCTCAAAAAGGTCAGCAGTGTGGGATTTTTTTAATGTGTGTGCCTCTGACAAAAGCGTTGTCATTTGCAATGAGTGCAGTCAGAAACTGAGTCTTGGGAAGCCCAACAGCCACATAGGTACAACTTCTATGCGAAGGCACATGAACGGCAAGCACAAAGCACTTTGGGAGCAACACCTCAAAGGCAACAGGCAAACTAAAAGCCACCCTCCTTCTGGTCCAGCATCTTACTGCTCTACCTCTGCTGTCCTTCACCCGTCTGAACCACCCTCCACTCCGCCTTCCACCTTGACCACCAGTTCCCATTCCCAGTCATCTGCCCCCAGCCAAGTTTCTGTGAGGGCCATGTTTGAGCGTAAGAAGCCAATGTCTGCGAGGCACCCCCTTGCCCGGCGTCTGACAGCTGGCTTGTCCGCACTCTTAGCCCGCCAGCTTTTACCATACCAGCTGGTGGACTCTGAGGCCTTCCGCAAATTTGTAGCAATTGGGACACCGCAGTGGAAGGTACCCAGCCGCAATTTTTTTTCAAAAAAGGGAATACCACACCTGTACCACCATGTGCAGAGCCAAGTCACCGCATCTCTGTCACTTAGTGTTGGGCCAAAGGTCCATATGACTACTGACGCATGGTCCTCCAAGCATGGTCAGGGCAGGTATGTCACCTACACTGCCCACTGGGTGAACTTGGTAATGGCTGGGAAGCAGGGAATGTGTAGCTCAACAACGACAGTGGAGTTGGTGTCACCGCCACGGATTGCACACGGTTCTGCCACCACCTCTACTCCTCCTTCGCTCTCTACCTCGTCTTCTTCCTCTTCTTCGTCCTCTGCTGCTGGGTCCTCCTCCTCCACACCTGTGCACCCCCAGCTCCCCCATGGCTATTCGACGTGCTAGGTACGCCGTTGTCATGCTGTCTTGGGGATGACGTGCCTGGAAAGCAAAAACCATACCGGATCTGTACTCCTGTCATCTCTGCAGTCACAGGCCGATCGGTGGCTGACCCCACACCAACTGAAGATCGGAAAAGTGGTGTGTGACAATGGAAGCAATCTGTTGGCAGCACTGAGACTGGGCAATTTAACACATGTGCCCTGCATGGCACATGTTCTGAATTTAATAGTACAACGTTTTGTCTCAAAGTACCCAGGATTCCAGGACGTTCTCAGGCAGTCCAGGAAGGTGTCGGCCCATTTCAGACGGTCCTACACAGCCATGGCACGCCTTGCTGACATTCAGCAGCGGTACAACATGCCAGTCAGGCGTTTGATTTGCGACAGCCAGACTCGCTGGAATTCAACGCTCCTCATGTTGGAACGTCTGCTGCAACAACAAAGAGCCGTCAACGAATACCTGTTTGAACTGGGTGGTAGGACTGGATCTGCAGAGCTGGGGATTTTTTTACCCCGTTACTGGGTGCTTATGCGCGATGCCTGCAGGCTCATGCGGCCTTTTGAAGAGGTTACAAATATGGTCAGTCGCACCGAAGGCACCATCAGCGACCTAATACCCTTTGCTTTCTTCCTGGAGCGTGCCGTGCGACGAGTGACAGATGAGGCTGTAGACCAGCGTGACGAGGAGCAGGAAGCGCACGATTTCTGGTCGGAATCACCAGAACGAACCGAGGCACCTGCTGCAACGCAGGGAGAGGTGTCAGAAGTGGAGTCAGAGGAGGAAGGTGGCTTTGTGGAGGAGGAGGACCAACAGGAGCAGGCTTCCCAGGGGGCTAGTGGTGACCTTTTGGGGACCCCTGGTCTTGTACGTGGCTGGGGGGAGGAGACCGTGGATGATGCAGTCCTTGATAACGAGGAAGCGGAGATGGATACCTCTGCATCCAACCTCATGCTGTCATGCCTGTTGAAGGACCCCCGTATCAAGAGGCTTAAGGAGAAGGACCTGTACTGGGTCGCGACTCTACTAGACCCTCGGTACAAGCATAAAGTGGCAGAAATGTTACCAACATACCACAAGTCTGAAAGGATGCTGCATTTAGAAACCAGCCTGCAAAACATGTTGTACAATGCTTTTAAGGGTGATGTCACTTCAGGAACTCATCAACATTCCAGGGGCAGAGGTGCCAGTAATCCTGCCACGAGCGCACCTGCAAGGACAAAGCACTTTGGCCACTCTGTAACGTCAGACATGCAAATGTTTTTCAGTCCAAGGCAGCGGCAGAACCGTTCGGGATCCACCCTCAAAGAACGCCTCGACCGGCAGGTAGCGGACTACCTGGCATTAACTGCAGATATCGACACTCTGAGGAGCGATGAACCCCTGGACTACTGGGTGCGCAGGCTTGATCTGTGGCCAGAGCTGTCACAATTTGCCATGAACCTCTTGTCTTGCCCCGCCTCAAGTGTCCTCTCAGAAAGGACCTTCAGTGCAGCAGGAGGGATTGTAACTGAGAAGAGAACTCGCCTAGGTCACAAAAGTGTGGATTACCTGACCTTTATTAAAATGAATGAGGGGTGGATCTCGGAGGGTTACTGCACGCCGGAAGACTTGTGCTGAGTTTCTGATTCTGACTCCCCATGCAGCTGTCCTTCTCTGCACGCCTCATGACTCCACATACAGCTGTCCTTTAGCGTCCTCCTCCCTCCACCACCGTTACAAACTAGGGTGCAAACCCTACTGGTTTAATTTGAATCCAGGTAAATCCTGAGTTTTTCTGGCCTCTGTGCTTCAGTGGCTGTGACAAAAAAATGAATATTTTCAGCATTTATATGGCATATTTTTTATGGCCTCTGTGCTTCAGTGGCTGCGACCAAAAAAAACAGAATATTTTCAGCATTTATATGGCATATTTTTTATGGCCTCTGTGCTTCAGTGGCTGTGACAAAAAAATGAATATTTTCAGCATTTATATGGCATATTTTCTATGGCCTCTGTGCTTCAGTGGCTGTGACAAAAAAATGAATATTTTCAGCATTTATATGGCATATTTTTTCTGGCCTCTGTGCTTCAGTGGCTGCGACCAAAAAAAATGAATATTTTCAGCATTTATATGGCATATTTTTTCTGGCCTCTGTGCTTCAGTGTCTGCGACAAAAAAAGTTTACATTGTTAGCATTTATATGGCATATTTTTCCTGGCCTCTGTGCTGCAGTGGCTGCGACCAAAAAAAATTAATATTGTTTGCATTTATATGGCATATTTTTTCTGGCCTCTGTGCTGCAGTGGCTGCGACAAAAAAAAATTAATATTTTCAGCATTTATATGGCATATTTTTTCTGGCCTCTGTGCTGCAGTGGCTGCGACAAAAAAAAATTAATATTTTCAGCATTTATATGGCATATTTTTTCTGGCCTCTGTGCTTCAGTGTCTGCGACAAAAAAAAGATAATTTTTCAGGAAAGTACACATGCCTAATTTTTCAGGGTTCTGCAACAGTGGCAAAATCGCATCTTTTATGGTCACCGCAGGTGATCAATAAAGTACACCAAAACTGGGCCCACACTGCAGAATCAGTGTTTTTTGGTTCACTTCACTGTACATTGAATTACCTCTGCCTGACCGTGCACGTGCGCACAAGCACGGTGACTGCTAAACACACCACTACAGAAATATTGCCACCAACAGGACGAACATCCTGGAGGTGACAATCTCAACTAGTAATTAAAAACTATTATTTGCTCACTTGACGGTATCATTCATTAAAGCTCTTTGCGTCTTTTTGCGTTGCAGTAAGCACCGCGTTTCGTCTTTGCGTGTGAACAGGCTGTAACCTTTACACGACTTGATTGGCATGTAGACGCCGGACGTTTTAAAGCATTTTATTACACAGGTTTAGAAATGTAGTGTGATTTCTGCCCTTTACAGCACAAAACGCAGCGCTGTGTCAACAATGGATTTTTTAGAAACATTTTTGCCCTTGATCCCCCTCTGGCATGGCACTGTCCAGGTCGTTGCACCCTTTAAACAACTTTAAAATCATTTTTCTGGCCAGAAATGTCTTTTCTAGCTTTTAAAATTCGCCTTCCCATTGAAGTCTATGGGGTTCGCGACGTTCGCGAACCGTTCGCATTTTTGACGCAAGTTCGCGAATATGTTCGCGAACTTTTTTCCCGACGTTCGCTACATCCCTAGTCAGCATGAGTGAGCCCCCCACCGCTCGGTGCCCAGCTGCTTCATGAGTGCATTCAATAGTGGTCTTAGAACAATCAAAGGGCGGGGGAGGGTACCATTGCCACTGGTACTCGGTCATTTTGTCCTCAGCTCTTGGAGGACTACAAGTCCCTACTTCCATCACCATTAATTACAGGCTGCCTGATGTTGGGAGTTGTTGTGCAAATAGAGCTGCTAGGCTAGCCTTTAGCCTAGCAATCCAATAAGCACAATGGGGAAGCCGCAACTTCCCAGAAGTTACATTCATTGCACATCATTCGGTGGGAGCTGTGAATGATATGCAATGAATGTAACTGCTGGGAAGTTGCTGCTTCCTCATTGCTGCTCATAGGATTGCTAGGCATGCATTTTGATGTTTTGCTGCCCTACTGCTGTTTACTCTTTCAGTGCCACAGTGATGGGCACACATGCTGTTAGTCCTTAAAGGCCTATGTGTGTCATTTGTGAGGGGTAGGGTCTATGCCACAGGTCACATTAAATTTCCACTGTGCCATTCAGTCTGGGGGTATTTATACATGAAATTTCCTGAAATGTGAAATTAAAATTCCCTGAAATTCAGTGAAAACACACGGGAAAGTGGGTGGAGTCAAAGGGGAGTGGCTAAAAGGGGCGTGACCAAAAAAATTGCAGCGCGCTACGCGGGCCTACATTACTCCTCGTCCTGGCCCCCCCAGCTGAAACCATCTTCTGCTGCTTATGACGCCACTGCACAAAATATATATACAGCAATGTCTCTAGGGGTTCTGGCAGCTTTTTTTTGTTTCAAAAACTTTTATTATTTACCAATTTACCACCTGCGGCGCTCCTGGAGATGAGGTTACTGGGAATCACTGTTTGTTTCAATAATGTTAGTTTCGCCACTCTGCAGCTTTTAGTGTTGGAGTACTCCCACTCCAAGTATATAGAAATCTGTAGTAAAAGAAATAAAAGCACAAAAAGACAAAGGATCTTTTCTAAGTGCAGTATTTAGTTGTAGTTCAATATATCCCTGCATAAAAAGTTACACTCAGAGGATAAAAAATTTCAATATCGCATATAAATTTCTTATCTGTCCATATGTGTCCTTCTCAGTCCCACTCTGTGTGTGTGTCCAGTGCTCGGAATCAGTCCTGTGCCGGCAAATAATCTTTTTTGAAACGCGTTTTGAAACGCGTTGGACAAGAGCGAGGAGTCAGTTTATCTGTCTAAAGTTCCTCCACAAATGAGTGTTAAACAAAGAGCTCGAGATCCTGACCATAGAAAGATTATTTGCCGGCACAGGACTGATTCCGAGCACTGGACACACACAGAGTGTGACTGAGAAGGACACATACGGACAGATAAGAAATTTATGTGCGATATTGAAATTATTTATCCTGTGATTGTAACTTTTTATGCAGGAATATGTTGAAATACAACTAAATACTGCATTTAGAAAAGATCCATTGTCTCTTTGCGCTTTTATTTCTTTTACTACAGACTTTTATTATTTACACGGTTTGACACTGAGATGGCATAGACATAGATAGATTCAAAAACATCTTTTCTGATAGCAAAACATCTTTGTTTACATAGTCTCATACAAGTTATAAATATTCATAAAATATTTATAAAAAGTTAGGGGGGGGCGCTCGTGAGCAGCCAACCAAGATGGCCGCATCTTGATAGAGCTGCGCTACTCTACGTGGTAAACCCCGATAATCACCCAACAGAAGCACCCGGACTTGGGAAAAATTGATATCTCATGACAGCCGACATAGCTTGGATAAACATATGGCCTACAAAAAACCGCAGGAGAGCAAAGAAAAAGCCGACAACTGAGCCACAACACACCACGAGGAGTGACACAGCGTTCCTAACCAGGCCGCAAGCCTCTACTCCACCCACGATGCCTTCCCAGGAAGACTCATGGCTGGGCCCGGACTCACAACCAGTGCTCTCGGCCTCTCCAGAAAATCTTCTGATTGCCGAACCAGCTCTCCTGGACAAATTTAAAACTATGCTTCAAACGGAGCTGGCCTCTACGGCGGCAGCGATCACGTCGGACATATCCAAGCAGATCCAGGAATTCGGCCACAGGACGGACATTCTCGAGCACAAGGTAGATGACATCACTACTGTACTAGATGCTCATGAGCAAGATATTATCAGCTTTGAAAAGCAAATGCTTGAAGCCCTGGACAAAATAGAGGATGCAGACAATCGCTCCCGCCGCAACAACCTGCGAATTAGGGGCCTCCCGGAATCCATAACTGACTTGCAGGAAGTGGTCCATTCTATACTTACCAAGCTAGCCCCTAACCTGGCATCTGAGCGACTAGAATGTGTTTGCGTACACCGGGCCCTGAGACCCATGAAGGACGGCGACCCCCCACTGGATATCATCTTACGCCTCCATTACCATCAGTCTCAGGTTTGCATACTAAGAGCAGCGCGTCAGGAAGAACAATTGGAATACCAAGGCCACAGATACCAGATCTATACAGATCTGGCTCCAGCCACTCTTCAGAAACGTAAGGCCCTTGCACCGCTCACGAAAGTCCTGCAAGCACAAATTTGAGGATCCTGAAGGCAGATTTCTAGCCCTTACAATTATTCACAATGACGAGAAAATTACATTACTGTCATACTATGCTCCCAATTCTGATAAATACCAATTCTTTGAAAAGCTGTAAGCCTTCTTGTCCAATTGGGCAGAAGGGAAAATAATTTTAGGTGGGGATTCCAACATTACTTTGGATAGGTTCTGGGATAGACAGTTGATAGCTCAACTACCTCCTGCAAACCAGCCTCCCACTGGAACAGAGGGTAACAAAGTTTCACAGTTACTATCAAAAATGGGGTTAATAGATATTTGGAGAGAACTGCACCCGGGGACTAGACAATGCACTCACTATTCTGCCCCTCATAAACTACATACCAGAATTGACCACATATGGATATCCCAATCTTTTTTCTCATTACCACAATCCTCAAAAATATTGAATGTTCCCTGGTGACCACTCTCCTCTGGCTTACAAGATAACTCTCTACCAAGCAAACAAAAATTTCTCTAGATGGAGGCTTAATGACCTCTTACTGAAATCAACAGATACCTTCACTCAACTTGAAACAATCCTTAAAGACTATTTTGTAAATAACACTGGGTCAACTCTGTCATATACCACCATCTGGGAAGCCCATAAAGCAGTAATGAGAGGCCACTTAATCCAGTTAGGGGCTCGTAAAAAGTCAAAGTTTAACGCAGAAAAACTGAAATTGTCAGCTTGATGACCTAATCTCAGCTCAAACTGCAGACCCTAGTATAGATCTCTCCAAACAAATCCAAAAAGCCAAGACAGAGCTAGACTTACTGCTCTCCTCAAAAGCCCAACATTCATTACAATGGACCCAGCCACACTTTTATGCCCACTCTAATAAACCAAGCAGATTATTTGCTCATAAATTAAGACATAGTCTGGATTATACCCCCATCTCCATGCTTAAAACTACTTCAGGGCATACTTCTAATGCAATACCAAAAATTTTACAAGAATTAACCAACTTCTACAAACACTTATATACTTCCTCAACAACAGTCTCTCAGCCCCAGCTCACCACATTTTTTCACAAATTAACTCTTCCCTCGTTAACAGACTCCCAGAGTGATTCCATGGAACAAACAGTAACTGAGGAAGAAGTTACCCTGGCAATGCGGCACCTTCAAATCTCTAAATCCCCCTGCCCAGATGGGTTTTTGGCACTCTATTATAAAAATTTTTTCCCATATTCTCATCCCCAATCTCACCAAATTGTTCAATCAGATAATTTTAGGAGATAATTTCCCGCAACAGACTTTAACAGCTAATGTCACCCCTATCCCCAAGCCCAATACTGATTCCACAGACTGTAAAAATTACCGCCCCATCTCCGTTCTTAATATAGATATAAAGCTCCTAGCAAAAGTCCTGGCCCTACAATTAAACCTAATTCTGCCCTCCGTGAACCACAGAGATCAGGTAGGCTTCATACAAGGTCGTCAGGAAACAGACCTAATAAGGAGACTCTCTATCATCACTGATCAGGCCCAAAAACTGAACATTCCTTCTATGCTACTTAAACTAGATATAAGAAAGGCATTTGACTCAGTCGAATGGGCCTATCTCTACCACACTTTAACAGAATGGGGCTTTGGACCTAATTTCACGTCTTGGATTAAGGCTTTATACCATGAACCTCTTGGTAGGGTAACCATAGGACCTCATTCCTCTCCAACTTTCCCAATACAAAAGGGAACAAGACAGGGCTGCCCTCTGTCCCCCCTTTTATTTGACTTAGTCCTGGAACCCTTGGCTATAATGATCAGAGATCATCCTGAAATACATGGTCTACAGATAGGAGCCCAGGAACATACATTACACCTATTTGCTGACGATGTTACTCTGCTTATCACCAGACCATTAACATCACTCCACCGTATATTTAAGACCCTGCAAGACTTTGGGAATCTATCGGGCTGGTCATCAACTCCACTAAAACTGAAGTATTAAAAATCAACCTGCCCCCCGAGATGCTTAAACTCTTGATGATAAATTTTGACATTCGATGGTGCAAATCGCACATGTCTATTTTGGGAGTACGATTCACAATCATGTATCACCACCCATACAAAACAAATTACCCCTACATGTTTAAGAAACTTTGGAAGTTGTTGGAAGATTGGGGCAAATACCACATCTCCTGGTTAGGCCGTATAACAGCGGTGAAAATGACGCTCCTTCCAAAACTATTGTACTTGTTCAGGGTCCTTCCAGTTGATATTATAAAGAAAGATCTCACAGTGTTTGAAAAGCATGTCCTATCTTTTATCTGGCAGTCTAAACCACCAAGGGTTAACAGAGCAACATTGGAAAGGAGGCCCCAGGAAGGTGGTCTGGGTCTCCCCAACTTGAGAAAGTACTTTATTGCCGCTCAGCTAGCTCAAATACCTATATTACACCTCCACAGATCCCCTCCATTATGGGTAGAACTTGAGAACACTCTCTCACTACCATATTCCGCAGAAGGCCTATTATGGTCCTCGGATCCTTAGTCCAAGCTTCGGATTCATGTTATCATTATGGGACCAGAATGCTTAATTATACAACCTAACCTCACCACACTATACAGCTGCCTCAATTGCAGGTAACCCATCTTTCTCTCCAGGTCTCCAAGCTCATTCCTTTACCTGGTGGTTTTCCAACAATCTGACTAGAGTGGGAAATCTGCTCACAGTTAGTTAGGTCCCCTAACGCTTTCCTACCTGAAGGAAAATTACTACCTCCCTGATATTGAACTTTTTAGGGCAACCCAACTATTACATTGGGCAAAGGAAGCTTGTAACCTGAGAATCCCTGATGCAGCTAATCAAACTTACTTTGAACGCTGGTGCACCAATAATACCATAACCCCGTGTACCATTTCACTGTTATACCGAAATATGGTGTCCCCAGCTAACCTGCTTGGCCTGTCATACATCAAAGCATGGCACAAGGAGTTGGGTATTACCCTGTCAGAAGACGATTGGCTGAAAGCCTGGGACAATTTGAATCATAGTTCTCTTAACACAATTACTAAGGAAGCTGGATATAAGGTGCTCTTCAGGTGGTACTTGAACCCTGTTAGGTTAGCTAAGATCCATTATAGCTCTAATAACCAATGCTTCCGAGGCTGTTCGTCCCCAGGGAATATGGCCCACATTTGGTGGACATGCCCGAAAGTGTTCAGGTTTTGAGTTAGGGTCTATAACCTTATTTTCTCAGTTCTACACCTGAACTTACCAAAGGCCCCCCAGGTAGCATTGCTTGGGGTACCTCCTAAGGGGACCCCAAAGCTTAAACTGAAACTACTAAACCACATATTTTTGGCAGCCAGACAATCGATTGCCAAAGCTTGGAAATCTCCTACTATCAACTTTTCCCAGTTTAAGAACAAAATACACTGGATCTATATAAATGAACGGCTAACTGGGCTAGCTACTAAGAATTCCCAAAGGTCATTAAAAATTTGGCAACCCTGGCTTATATACAGATTTACTGGGACCCTCCCTTCTAACCTTTTGTCAACATAATATCTACGACCCCCCCTCTACCACTCACTATATAGAGTCATCCCCCTAAACCAAACACCAGCTACGATACCCAAAATGAGTACTCAACGTCTGTTTGACCACATTTTGTTCCCCTGTTTAGATTTAAACTCTATTTTGTGTTTATTGTGATTCTGTTTATATTGACAAAGCTAATCTGTGTATTTGCATTTCCGTTCTGGAGACTACTTATATTTGACCTTACAAGCCTCACACTTACAATCTTCTTATATATGTACCTAGATATAGCTCCCACTTTCTCTTAATGTGAACTGGTGCCTAATATGACAAGTTAGGGGTTTACCCTGGCATTCTAAGAGTACCAGTCTGAAAGATGTGTATTTTTGCAATATGGAACTGCTAATTGTACCACTGGGAAACCCCCAGCCTTACGATTTTGCTATCACTGCTGATTATAAGGGTCTAATAGATATATTGTACCATTCCTGAGCTATGTACACTAAACACTTTCTATGCTTGTTTATACTCTGCAACTATTTTATTGTATGAAAAGTCTCATAAATAAAAATTTTTTTTTTAAAAAAAAATATTTATAAAAAGTTATAAATATTTAATAAACACCATTTTCCACATTGGGTTAACATTTTTATGTCTTATACAATATAGTTTCCAAAGCTAGATGCAGGACACCACGTTCACACAGAGATGCACATTTTGAAGTTTCTATTTCATGGAATCATTCAACCAGGGCGTATTATAGTTTGGGGGCTTTCTAACCAGGAGTTCCATATCCATTCGTATTTATCAGGGCACCCCCTGTTTTTGTAAGTTATTGCTCTGTGTGGGAGTGCCTGGTTCACTAGAGTAATCCAACCACCTAGTGTTGGACATTGTGGTTATGTGTTTCCTTGCACAGTGCAGTAATTCTGCCATCGCTTCTCAAGTATATGCTGGGGTATAGGTCTTCTATAATTGCCAATAGGCAGACTTTAGGGTCCAGGGGGACTGGGGATCCCATGATATTATGTATAAACTTGGTAATTTGTACCCAGTATCTGGCAATTGCTGGGCAGGCCCATATTAAGTGGAAGAAGTTAGGGTGATTGGAGCCACATTTGGGGCAGTCTGGGTTTGTGTTTCTGCAAAAGTGTCTAAGGATTAAGGGGGTAAGGTATGCTCTATGCAGCATATAGGTTTGTATTGTACATTCACATACATATAGGGAGGTGTATTTGGAGGCCTCAAGGGCCTCTTCCCACTCTTCTTGATCCAACTGGCTCACATAATCTTGCCATGCAGATTTGGGAAGTTGGATGTGTGTTTTTGATGCGGGTGTTAATAGGATACCATATAGTTTGGATATCAAGCCCTTAGAATATCCAGCTTGGATACAGTGAGTGTTTACACTGGTTTCCAGAGTAGGGTACACTTGAGGGTATTGTGTAGCTAGGGCATGACGGAGCTGTTAGGTATCTACAAAAGAAATGATTGGGGAGGCTGTATTCTAGTTTAAGTTGTTCAAATGACTTGATGCTGCCATTGTCTAGTACAAGTAGCAGGTACACTATATCCCAAGTGGGCATGGGGCCTGTGTGTCCCATTCTTCCAGCGCTGTCTTGGCTTTGTAAGTGAAACCAGTGCAAAGTTGCATTAATTGTGAAGAGATATAGTATAGATAAAAATGGGGAAGCGCTAAGCCTCCATTAGTGGTTGAGTTTTGTAGGAGGGCTAATCTAGTCTAGGTCTAGAGCCGTTCCACAAAAGTGTAAGTAGCGTGTGTCTCAAGGGAAGTCTATTTTCTCTATTTTCCTTGATATAGAAAATGTTGGATTTTGCCCAGTTTATGCGGAGACCTGAGTATTGGCCCATTCCTCAATTATTAAAAGATCCAAGTGAGGCAAATAGGATTAACTAGATATTGCATAGCAGGGTGAGGATTGTTGCCCAGGCACTGGGTCCAAACATGGCAAAAATTAATAAAAACGATAAGGCAGAAGGGTCTTATCCAGAACCATAACTGAGCGCAGTTTCAAAAGTGCTAAACTATCAAAATGCCCAGAGTGGACTGCACCACCAGAACATAAAAGTGACAGAACTGTGTGAGGCTCTGAGATTAGAGGGCCCCTTAACACATATAGCTAAGGACAGTGCAAGAAACACACATCAGGGAATGAAGTAACAAACATTGTAGCCACTAGGGGTCAAGCTTACTAAACCCAATTAAAAAAAAGGATTGGTTGATCTATACCTCTCGGAACCATTGGCATAACAATATTGAAAAAGTTGAAAAAAATATGTAGTCTATTTATGTGGGGGGGGGCATAATCCCAAATGTGCAGCATGTGCACCACAAACATGATGTGGAGCAAAAAATTGATTAAACTTGAACCCTGGCAGATCGTCAGACTGCTTGTCAAAAACTTAATTTGCACAGATTGCATCATTATGGGAACACTTGGTGTAGTTATGGGTTAACCCTGGCTGATCGTCAGACTGCTAGTCAATACTGTATAGGGAAACTCAAACAGAGATAATGCTGTACATACTGCAGCTTTCAATTGCACATTAAAGCAGTCAAAAGACAGATTGCACAATTATGGCAACACGTGGATGTAATGCACAGTTATGGCACCTAGTTATCACTAACTAAAAAATAAATAAATTTGGCTGTAGAAGGAGCCAACGTGTTGACCACACAGGGAAAGGCCCTACCCAGACTAATAGATAGGGCCATACTAGAGTAACATGTAAGGATTTCCAGAAAAACTAGTTGGTTTGTAGAGACAGAAAATACAGTTAAAAGACCCAAAGGGAAAAAAGGAAGCCATTGAGAGAAAGCCAAAAAGAGGGAAAACAGGGGGCAGAGAGAAATAGACAAAAGTGAGAGTAAACCACCACATAAGGGGGGTCATTTATCAACACTGGGCAAATTTGCCCATGGGCAGTAACCCATGGCAACCAATCAAATTGCTGTTCTCATTGTTCTACTTGTAGCTGACTTTAAAAAGCTAATCACTGATTGGTTACTATAGATAACTGCCCATGGGCAAATTTGCCCAGTGTTGATAAACGAGCCCCAAGGAGTGTAGATTGAAAAGTATTCAAGGATAAGGCCCAAGCAAAATGATCTCCATAAAAATTGTATCACTCCTTGCAATTGTTGGGAACCAGAATAAGAATCATCATATACTGTAGAAGAAAACTATCATCATATAGAAAACAGCTGCAACAAATAATTGTGGAAAAAAAGTCAAAGGCAGGACTGACTGATCAAAAGTCAATGGTGTGCTGGACAGCACATCTGGTTCTTATGCTGTTTAAAGTCACATATAAAAAGCTGCAAACATGAAAAGTGGAACAAACTCACGGGAAGAGTCCATACTAACTGCTGTTGTTGCACACAATTTTACACGTCTTAAGAGTAAATTCACTACCATTTGTAGCAGGGCAAAAACTGTACTATGAAAGTCAAATAAACACAGATAAGGGGAGGAGTTCCTTCAATCCCCTTGGTGCAACAGTGTCCAGTATGTGGGGCAAATTTACTTACCTTCGAAGTTGTGCCAGCATTGGTTTACCGCACTTCGCCAGGCATAGATTCGCCAGGGCTGCGCAAATTCACGAGGATCCAAAGTTGCGTACAAGTTACCAATCATTTGCAAAGTTACGCTCGCAATGTTGCAATCAGCGGTTCGTAGTTACTCGAGCTAAGTAAATGTGCCCCTAAGTATTCAAGGATAAGCAAAATGATCTCCATACAAAAATGTATCACGATTGTTGGGAACCAGAAAACAAGAATCATCATATAGCTAGCGTAACTATGGGGAAGGTCCCCATAGGCTAATTAACCCTCGATATTTGACCAATAGTAAATGTGCCCCATAGATTTAGCTTTTTGACCTGTTGGACTGCTTTTTCAATCTACACTCCTTATGGGGTGGTTCACTCTCACTTTTGTGTGTCTCTGCCCCCTGTTTTCCCTCTTTTTGGCTCTGTTTCCTCTTTCTCTCACTTTTCTGTCTCTACAACCAACTAGTTTTTTTGGAAATCCTTACATGTCACTTTAGTATGGTCCTATCTATTAGTCTGGGTTGGGGCTGTCCCTGTGTGGCCAATACTTTAGCTCCTTCTACAGTCAAATTTATGTGATAACTAGGTGCCACAACTGTGCATTAAATCCATGTGTTCCCATAATTGTGCGCTCTGTCTTTTGACTGCTTTAATGTGCAATTGAAAGCTGCCGTATATACAGCATTATTCAGTGTTGGACTGGCCCACCAGGATACCAGGAAAACTCTCTGTGGGCCCAGGAGCCATCAATCCCTCTTGCTTCTCTTGTTGGTTTTAGAAAATAAAAGGGCTGGGATTGACAGCTGGACTTGCAGCTAGTCTTTTAATATGTTATAGCAAGGTGAGGAAAGCCCACCATTTTTCAGAAAATCAGAAAATACTCCAGGTAAAACCTGTCATAGTCATGTAGAAGTGGCAGATGGTCCCTTTAACAATTGGAACATATTTTTTGATTTCAGTTTAGAGCTGTTTGCACTAGTTTTCATTTAATAATCCAAATTATTCAAGTTTTTCGGCCAACAACTCTAAAATTTATTTTTGGAGTGTCTATTAGAAAAAGTCGCACAAATTGAATTAATGCTCAATTTTGTCACAATGTTTTTTAATATTGAGGTCAGGCCTGGACTGGGAATCTGCCCAGTAGGTCAAATGCCTGGTGGGCCGCTCTGTATTTTATTAAGTGGACCAGGGAAGTGAGGAAGCCAGGGGTTGAAAGGGAGCCAAAGCAATGGGAGCTGAAGAGGAAGCAGCACATGAGTAGACAAGAAGGAAGACAACCTTCCACTGAACACCAATGTTTTTTAATCTTTGGTCACCAATGTTCTTTAAATTTTATGTATGGAGAACCTTGACCACCAATGCCTTTTTTAAATTTTTGGCCACCAATTTTTTTTTTTTACTTTTATGGGAGGAACTTTGGCCACCAGGTTTTTTTTTTTTTTTTTATAACTTGGGGGGTGACCAGAAATGTTTTTTTTAGCATTTAAATAATTAATTAAATAACAGATGGCTGCTCCTTAGTTTTGGAATTTGTGAACTCCAACCAACTCATGAGTCCTGTTCAGGATTTTAATCTCCAGCCTAAAAGAATAAACTAGAAAGTCTATTCATGCCATCCTCACGCTCATCAAGGAAAGATCTTGATCTCCTCACTGTTCTGGCAAAAATGATAAGGAAAATAGAATTCATTGGATGTATTTTTTTATCTTGTTGTTTCAAACAAGATAACTGGGAACATATCTGTTTTCACTGGTGGTTATGGCCTTTATAGAAAAGGTCTTTGCTTTCTTTCTCCTATAGAAAAAAGTGAAGTTGATTTTACTGTTTAACTCCTTGTAAATTAGGCCTCACAGTCTTTCTTTTATGTGTGTTATTTATTTCTATTGGGCTTTACTATGGGGGTCATTTACTAACAATCAAATTAAAAAAAATTCCACAAATCTCTAAAAATTTGTAATTTTCTAATTTTTTAAAAAGTTCTTAAAATGTAAAAAACACAAAAACTTCCAATACAAAACTTTGCCAGGTAAACACTGTTGAGGTCCTATAGAAGTCAATGGGAGATGCGCTGACTGCTCTAAATCAATTCAGACTTTTAGAGGTTTTTTCGAAATATTTTTGCTAGGAATTGGCCAAAATGGGGGCAGTCATTCAAAGCAGAAAAAGGAGAAAAGCACAGGATCTGCTGTGTAGCAGATAACAGATAAAACTGCACCGGTTCGGGGGTTATTCCAGCAAACACCACAGAACAATTGGCTTCCTTCTTCTGCTTTCTTCAAATCTCCAGGAGCAGACGCATGCACAGTAGAACACACATGCACATCGCGTTGAGAAAGAAGAAGAAAGAACTTCCGGTTCGGCGCCCACGGAGATGGAGACGCAGGGATAAGGCTTGCTGGGTCAAGAGTCGGCATTTAAAAGCGGTTTCCCCTTTATAACCGCTTCTTGCCAGGTCCCGGAGCCCGAGGTGAACACGAGGAGCTTAGGAGAGGCTGCTTAGATCCCTACTGACTGCTAACCCGGTCCCTTAGAGTGCCTCAGGACTCGCCATTGTAGCTTCCGAGCCTGCACGGTCTGGTGCTATTTCTCTGATTGGGAAGTTGTTCTGGCACAGAGATCTTACCGGAGCCCGAGGTTGGCCAGCGGAGCAAAGGAGAGGCTGTCTTTCAGGCGCTGTGAACTGCACCTACTGCTGAGCTGTTCTCCTCAAGTACCTCAGGATCCGTTATTTTAGTGACCAGCCTGAGCAGTCTGGTACTATTCCTCCGTTTGAAAGGCTGCTTTGGCACATGATTTTTTTTGCGGGGATCACCTTGCTGGTGTTTTCCTCGGCTCAGGGCTTTGCTGCTCACAGAGTCTAAATGTTAGGTGGAATACTGAGCCAGATTCAAGGTTGATAACAAGATGGTGGCCCCTGTTTACCTGCTTGGACACTGAGGGGCAAATTCACTAAGATGCGAAGTTGCGACAGGCGCAACTTCGCCACACTTTGCCAAACTTCGCCAGGCGTATTTTCGCAGGGCTCGGCAAATTCACTAAAATCCGAAGTTGCGCACAGGGGTAGCGTAAGTTTTCGAAGTTGCGCTAGCGTTAATTTGCCAAGCGAAGCGAAGTTTCGCTAGCGATGGTTCATTTGCATACGGCGCAAAATTCAAATTTCAATGGAGGAACACGTATCACCACTTCAAATGCCTAGAAAACCTTCAAATCAGCAAATAAAAATTTTATTTTGCCCTACACATGTGCCCACTGTCTAGGTAAGTTGCCATGAGTCAGGAAATGTAGGGGGGAAGGAGGGGAGGCCCAAAAGTTTTTTCGATCTTTTTCAGCCTATCACCCATCATGTAGAAAACACGCCAGCGTTTTTTGGGACTTAGATAAAATTTTGACTTTTTTTGAAACAATCCCTATCTACTCTATTACGCTTCGCCAGGTCTGAGGTGGCGAAGGAAGTCTAGCGTAAAAGGTAGCGTTCAGTACACTGCGCAAGTTAGTGAATTTGCGTAGTTACGTCGCTAGCGAAAATTTGCCTGGCGTAAGGGTGCGAAGTAACACTAGCGAAATTACGCCAGCGTTCGTTAGTGAATTTGCGCAGTAGCGAAAAATGCCAAACGCTAGCGAATTAACGCTAATGTTCGGCGCTTCGGCACTTAGTGAATTTGCGCCTGAGAATCTACTCTGTAACTTAGTCAGAACTGCTTACTGTGTTTGACTTTGGGTCACTGAATAATTAAATTTTGGCTCAAGATTAGAAAAAAAAAAAGTTTTATATATATTATATATATATATTTATATATATTCTCTGCTGTCCTAGGCTGTCTGTGCTGTCCTAGGCATTACTCTGCACTGTTTTCATTTTTGATACCTGAGACACCTTTATCATAAACTGCATTGCTGGAGTTGAAGGAGGATTAAACTAAAGAAAGGGTTTATTAGCTATCCCTTTTGTGATATGATAAAGGTGTCAACTGATTAAAATAAATAAAAAATAATAAAAAGAAATAAAAAGAAAAAAAGGAAAAAGAAAAAAGAAAAAAAAGTGGAAAATTTAAAAAAAAAAGTGAACTTGTCTCTCATTTTGGGATTGTTGCTCAAGTTTTATTTGCATGTCAACACATTCTCTTATCTTTGATATGTCTTCTAAAGCTAATGGTAAAACGTACAAAAAGGCTAACAGGAAATATGGTAAATAAGGATTCGGATACTAATAGTACTTCCGCTCCTCTCAGATCATCCTTATCTGATGACTACTCTCTTATAGCGGCTGAAGTTGCCAGACTCAATCATTGAGTCTACAATTGCTAAAGCTGTTAAAATACTACAGATTAAAATTTCCAACATCTTGGAAAAACTTTCTACACAAGACTTGGGGAGATTGAGGATGTGGTCTCAAATCCAAGATGAAACGCTTGATTCTTTAACTAAGATTAACTCTTTAGACAAACAAACTCAAGAGCTTAAGTTGAAACTCGATGATTTGGGAAATAGATCTAGGAGAAACAATCTTAGATTCATTAACATACCGGAATCTTACCAAAATGACTCAAGATTGTCTTCCTCAAGATTGCCAAAGCTTTAAAATAGAGACACTTCACAGGATTGGACCACCTAAAGATTTCCAACCTATGAGTCTAGTTTGTAAACTATTTCAAAAAAATGTAAACAAATATTGAAGGGAATAAAATTTTGATATTTCAAGACTTTTGTCCCAAAAACGAAAAGAATCCAAATCTTGCCAATCTCTGGCTAATCTACATATTACTTTTGCCTTGATGTATCCTGATAAAGATTTTTCTGCCTTCTGAAGCTAAAGTTTCTAGTGATCCTGAAGAGGCACATATATTTACTACACATCTGTAAAATAATAACAGTAGAAATCCTGCTTCAGTTACAACATCTAACACAAATTTTGGCTCTCGCCCAAAGGATCAAAGATGGAAGAGATATGATATATCTTGACAATCTAGACTTTCAAATGATATAAAGTCTACTCAAGTGCAGACCAAATCTAGATCGAGGTCTCCACTTCCTCCTAGAGCAGGCAGCCTTCCACACTCCAGTGAAGATGACATGATTCCTGACACTTGACTCTTTAAGGGATTACATTTTTCTCCAATAAAACCCTGTAGTGGGCGTTATCCTCTCTGTTTAACTCATCTCATAGAGAGAGAGAGTTTTTGTTCTCCATCTTTAGGGAAAAAAGGAAGTGTCCTATTACTTTGATATTTTGATTTGTTATTCAGTTATAAAAGTCATTGACTTTAGTTCCATATGCTATTAATGATTAGTACAGTTTGCTCTGTTATGTTTATACCAGTGGATGTAACTATATATGTATTGTTTTATTTAAATCTGCTCGGGCTCATCTTTCAGGCTGACTGTCATGTTCGGCACCCTATATCCAGAACCCAAGCTAAGCTCTCTTGGCTCTCACTTCTGCCTTTAACTGCTGCCTTTCACCTCGGGAGGAGCACTTGGCTAATCGGATGCCGCCAGGTCTTAATTGAGAGAGGAGCTAAGCTAACGGTTCTGGACGGGCTAAGGAGCACGATCGTCTCACCAGGATACTGGAAAGAAGAACACCACCAGGAACAGGCAGACCGGGCCAGCACAAGCACAAGCAGAGAATTGTCAGACAGGCCAGATTCAGTGTTGGAGAGTGTAGAATAGTCAGTGGAAAGGCAAATGGTCAGGATTAGAGAGTTCAGAGTAGTCGCAAGCAGGCAGGATCAGGATTGGAGAAGTCGGGCAATGTGAATTTTGCAAAAGCCTCTTTAAATACTATTTAAATACTATTCGCGCCATTGAACGTGACATCATCACGCCAGTGCATAACCCTGGAAGAGCGCCAGCGATCGCATCATAGAGGGCCAGTACATGGAAGAGGAAGGAGCAGAGTGGCGGTGGACCTCGCTGCACACTAGACCACCAGGGTGAGCGAAAGTTATTACACTCACCTAAATCAAATTTCTTGTCCTTTGTTTCCTGGAATGTTAATGGATTAAATCACTAAGAGAAGGAGTATAATCAGAAACTTAAAGAATACCAAATGTGACATTTTTACAAGAAACCCATCTTAATGGTTCACAGAATGCTTGGTTGAAAAAAGATTGGGTTGGTGAGCTAGCCTTCTCCCCTGCTGTTAAGAAAAATGTGGAGTAGCTATTTTATTCCATTGTAAACTGAATGTTGCTATAACAAAGTCAATTGAAGATGAACTTGGCAGATTTATTTACACCAAAGTACTCATTAATGATGTTGTGTGGCACTTGTGTTCCGTGTATGCTCCAAATAGTTCTAAATCTGAACAAAGCAAATAATTTGCTTTTTAATCTTACTAAGGCTGAAAATAAGCAGGTTAAGCTTATAAAGATTAACAAAAGACAAATGATCCCAATAAAATTGTAGGCATTTCCAAGGATTATTATAAAGATACTCTAATCCAAATATAAACTCTTAAAAAATGGAAAAATTCTTTGAAAACTATAAAATCCCTCAGATTTCGAAAGTTCAGTTGGAAAAGCTAAATAGTCCAATTTCCTCAGAGGAAGTGTCCCCTATTATTAATAATCTGAAAACTGCAAATGCAGGTGGCCCTGATGGCCTAACTCCACCTTTTTACAAAATTATGGAGGATAAAATCTCACCTTTTCTAACAAACCTATTTAATTATATTTTATTCTTTGGAAAAAGTTTACCTACTAGCAAAATTTCAAATCTTAGAGTCATCCCGAAAAAAGACAAAGATTTATCCCTTCCCTCCTCCTAGGCCTATTTCCTTATTAAATTAAGATATCAAGATC
The DNA here is from genome assembly GCA_038501925.1 of Xenopus petersii. Classification (NCBI taxonomy): domain Eukaryota; kingdom Metazoa; phylum Chordata; class Amphibia; order Anura; family Pipidae; genus Xenopus; species Xenopus petersii. The sequence goes on along the minus strand of CM076673.1, from coordinate 77,995,781 downwards.
CAAGGTCCTTGCTGATAGGCTTTCTTTGATTCTTCCCTCTATAATCTCCGAGGCCCAAATGGTTTTTATTAAGAATAGATCAAGAGTTAAGAATATTAGGACTTTGATCCATATTTTATATTTCACCAAGAAACACAAAATCCCTAGTTCTATACTAAGGGTCGAATTTCGAAGTGGAAAATACTTCACCCATCGGAAATTCAACCATCGGATTGGATTACTTCGACTTCGAATGTCGAAGTTTTTAAAATCGTTTGAATGTACGATGAAATCCTTTGAATTGAACGATTCGAACAATTTCATTGATCCATCGAACGCTTTTCCTTCAACTTCTAAAGACTTAGCCATATGTTGGCTATGGGTTCTAGGAGGTCCCCATAGGCTAACATAGCAATTCGGCAGGTTTAAGATGGCGAAGTGTCGAAGTCGAACAGTCGAAGAGACAGTACTTCGATTTTCGAAGTGGAATTTTTTACTTCGAATCGAAGTCGAATTTAGGCCTATTCGATGGTCGAAGTACCCAAAAAATAGTTTGAGATTCAAAGTTTTTAACTTCGAAAATTCACTTTGACCCTTAGTAAATCTGCCCCTTAATATTGATTCTGATAAGGCATTTGATAATATTACCTAGGAACATTTATTTATTTGCCTTAAAAAATCTGGTATCACGGGCCCCTTTTTCCAATATATCAAATATCTTTATAAAAACCTAGAACACAAATAATTTTGGGGGGAGCTAGGTTGCCACCTTTTGAAATATTTAAAGGGATGAGACAGGGCTGTCCTTTGTCGCCCCTTTTATTTAATATTGCATTAGAACCTCTAATTTGTTTCCTTGATCAATCTAAATCAATTAAGGGAATTACCATAACTAGTAGACATCTTAAGGTATTAGCCTTTGCCGACGATTTATTATTAATTTTAAAAAATCCTGAGTCTTCACTTAAGGTTTTTTTTTATATTTTCCAAGACTTTCTGTCTTTTTCTGGTTACAAAGTCAATGTTGAGAAATCCAAAGTAATGAATATATATGGTTCTTTTTCTAATTCTCTACTTGAGAAATTTCAACTTAAAAACCCAAAGAATCAGATAAAATATTTAGGATTAATAATTCCTTCAGATATAAATAATTTATATTCTTTGAATATTAATCCAGCCTGTCAAAAGGTTTCTTCCATGTGTGAAGAATGGGCCAATTCTCCCCTTAATATTAAGGGACGAGCACTCTTTTTTGAATCTTATATTCAAGCTAATCCCAAGCTAATATATCCATTAATTAATCTCCCTTTGCTTGTAAAACATTATAAAATAGAAACTTAACTCTGCTTTAAATAAATTTATTTGAAACGGTAAAAAAGCAAAAATTTCCCTTTATAAGTTGAGAGCTCAGTTAAACTTGGTGGTTTAAACCTTCCTGATTTCAGAGCTTTTAATTTATCAGCCCTCACTAGATATCTTGAGTGGATCTCTCAAGGCAATACATTTACAAACCCTGACATTGAGATCTTTCAAGAACCCTTCTTTGATATTTTATCTGTTTTACAAATAGGGTAATGTTCCTTGTGATTTTAAGAGGTATCCTCTTTATCGTGATTCTATTTTTGTGTGGAAACATTTATTTTCTCGACAGGTATAGTTATATGGAAGCCCCTTTTATGCCATCTAAACTCTTACTCAAACCCTAAGATTATCAAAAGTCTGACTCTTTTTTATTTTCTATTAAGAGAAATTTACTAGTCTTAGTAAAATAAATATTTGATCCACTTAATAAAACCTTAATGTATTGGTCAAAATTCAAAGAAGAGTACAAACTGCTTGATTCTGATTTTTATTTTTATTTATTTTTTAAAGTTATTATTACTTAGCTTGTCAATGCGGTCTTTCTCTGCTACATAATAACAAAAATCTGGTTTTAGCTGACCATAAGCTAGCAGATGATTTGGCAGAATTTTTGGAACTCCCCTGTTTGATTTCTATTAGCTCTTTATCTAATGTTTATGGTACAGACTCAAACCTGTTATCAAAACCTTCCATCAAATGGAATGAGTTTTTTTTGTATTCAAATAAATGTTTATCGAGACATATTATTTGACAATTCCGTGAGTAAATTGCTGTTACATGTATCACATCACATCAAATATACATCATTTCAGTATTTACTATATCACTTGTCTGCTCTCATACAAATATACATTTTGTCAATAAACATTATATATGTGTATCAAATAATAATAAATAATCAAGTAAAATGTAAATCATAATACAACCATAATGAATTCAAATAAAATGATAAAATGCTAAGGCAAGGCGTGTATGTCTATACAATTTAGTTTAATATCTGGTCAGTCTATTTCTTAGATGGGCGTATCCCTTTGATTTGCTATAAATTGCGTCCATATGGCCGCAAATCTCTCATGGGTATTATTAATGTATGCTGTCAGCTCTTCTATTCGGTAAATCTCATTCACCACTTTGTATCATTCCTCTCTTGTGGATGGTAATGGACTTCTCCAGTGTATAGGTATCAATGACTTTGCTGCCATCATCAGCTGTATCAATAATTTAGTCTTGGAGGAATCATAGGACTTAATCTGGTGCAACAATAATATAGTCGGGGAGGATTTGTGCAGTAGAACCCCTGTAATATCTTTACAGTCTGACAATACATTTAACCAGAATGAGTCTAACACCGGACAATTAAGCCATAGATGTGATAGAGTTCCTCTGCCTGTATTGCACTGCCAACGGAGATCGTCTGGAAGCAGGCCCATTTGCTTTAACCTCATTGGGGTTCTATACCACCGGGACAACAATTTAAAAGAGTATTTCTGATATCTGTTACTAAAAGAACACCTGGAGTTAGTTTGGAAGATGTGATCCCAATCAGAGTCAGAGAGTGTCATATCCAGTTCAGTCTCCCATTGACATATGTTGGTTGATCTACACATTTTAAACTATGTAATAACTTATACAATACTGAAATCTGATGTGGGATAGCACCTTCTTTAGCATAGAAAGATTCAAAAGTGGTCAGGTCTCTACTGTTCATTCCTTCCAGGTTTACTTTTAACTTCCCCCTCCAATGTGAAAGTTGTAGATACCTCCACTGATCCTGTGGGGACCACTGCTCTTTTTGCCGCAATATTTAGGTTGGTAAGAGGTGCAATAATTTCGGTTTCGAAATTCCAAAGGCTTTCTGATATCCCTCATCTTGTAGGCTAGGCGGAAAATCAGGATTTTAGCGGCAGAAGTGGAGAGGGAAAACAAGTCTAAATCTAATTTACGGCTAATTGTTTTCCATATCTGGAGAGAGGGAGTCAATAATACATGAGGGCATAGTTTCTTTATATGATGTTCCAAATTCTGCACCCATTGGAGAGAATGAAGAGTATTACCAACCCATGCATCTTCCATTTGTCTCCATGGAAGGGAGGAATTAGAATCTGCATATTCCCTTATTCGAGCTAATATACTCGCCTGATAATATGATTCTAGGTCTGGATATCCCAAACCTCCAGTTTGTTTCGATTTATACAGTGTTAGGGTCTTCACTCTACCTCTTTTTCCTCTATTAACATATTCTCTAATCAAGGCGTTACATTCTTTAAAGAAAGTAATTGGTAGATGAATGGGGAGGGTCTGGAAAAGGTATAAAAATTTAGGAAGAATTGTCATTTTTATAGTGTTGATTCTCCCTAACCATGTAAAATATTTAGTGCCCCATGTTTTCAAGACTTTCCGGGTCTCTTCAAGTAAAGGCTTATAGTTCAAGTTGTAGAAGAGTTGGCTATCAGACGATCAGGATACCCAGATATTTGAAACTTATGTGTTGCCGTTTAACCCTTTAACCGCCAAGCACGTACAGCGTACATGCTGGCGGTTCAGGGCTCAGGCTGCCAAGAACGTACCATGTACGTTCTGCTGCAGCTGAGCCCTACTCTCTGCATCGGCGGCTTTTGCCGCCTCCGCAGAGAGTCAGAAGGGTTGACAGCCCCCTGGGCAACAAGGCTGGGGGGCTGTCGAGACGGATCTGCGACACGATTGTCGCAGATCCGACTTCAAAGTCGCAAATGCGGTGCAAATAGCGTTGTTCCGTGTTACTCACCACTTCCTTCCTGCACAGCCGCCCACACACTTCCTGCTGTGCAGTAACTCTGCAGACAAGCTGTTCTGGCTGCCTCCATCTTTTCCAGCGATCCTCCTTCCACAAAAACGGTAAGTGCACATTTTTTTACCCACTTACCTGCACTTACACATACCTACAGTACATTTATACACTTACACAAACATTTTAGTAAAAATTTGTATTTTTTATTTTTTTATTTTAGCACACTTGGTCGATTTTGTACACTTATTTACACTTAATTACATGTATTTGCACACTCAGACAAGTTTTATTTGTGCACAAATATGTATACACAAAAACTCACAAACAGTTTTTTTTTTTTTTTACTTTTTCATTGTACCGTTTGTTTTGCCTAAAAACATGTTATTTTGACAGCGTGACTATTGGATAATCGATTTTGGCCACTAATTACGCTGCCGGATCAATAATTTTGTTATTTCATTTATTTATGCTATTTTTCTCTCCAGCAGAGCTTATGACGCAATCTGGTGAAAGCCCTAGGGAAGCCAAGACCAAAACAAAGATCGGAACATGGAATGTCCGCACCCTTTACGAAAGCGGTAAAACAGCACAAGTGACCAAGGAGATGGACCGCTATAAGATCACCATACTAGGATTATGTGAAATAAGATGGACAGGAAACGGACAACGACTGGCGAGCAGAGAAACTATCATCTACTCTGGCCCACAAAAACAGCACATGTATGGAGTTGGACTGCTTATGACAGCAGAGGCAGCCAAGGCATTGATGGAGTGGGAACCAATCTCAGAGAGAATCCTGTCAGCTAGATTCAAGTCCAAAGGAAGAAACGTTACCATCACTCAGTGTTATGCACCTACTAACACTGCAAAAGAAGAAGAAGAGTTTTACAGTGCATTGCAGGCAGCTATTGATAAGATACATAGAAGGGACTTAAAGATCCTCATGGGAGACCTAAATGCCAAAGTTGGGAAGGACAACACCGAAAAATAACTAATCATGGGCAAACATGGAGTGGGGGAGAAAAATGAAAATGGAGAACTCTTCATGGACTTCTGTGCTTTCAACGAGCTTGTCATTGGAGGCACCGTCTACCCACATTCACAAGAAGACCTGGACCTCCCCTGATGGAAAGACAGAGAACCAGATCGACCATATCACCATTGGTCGAAAGTGGAGGAGGAGTCTACTAGACGTCAGGGTGAAGCGAGGGGTGGATGCTGCGTCAGACCATCACCTAGTGCAGGCGACACTGAGGCTGAAGCTAAGGGCACACAGGGACCAGGCACAGAGGCCAGCCTTCAAATACAATGTGCAGAGCCTGAAAGATGCAAATAAAGCTACAGAATACCAGTGCAGCTTGAAGAACCGCTTTGAGGCACTAGCAGAGTTGGAGAAAGAGATGGTGGAAGACCACTGGCTGGAGCTGAAGAAAGTCTGGAGGGATACCTGCCAAGAAGTCCTGGGGAAAAAGAACAGAAAGCACAAGGAATGGTTGTCACCGGGTACATGGGATCTTATGACTGAACAAAAAGAACTCAAACAGAAGATGAATAATCATCAAAATCATCAGGAGAAGATGGATCTCCAAGCACAGTATTGGGAGACAAATCGGATGGTGAAAAAGAGCTGTCGAGCGGATAAGAGGAAATTCATCCATGACCTTACAGAGGAGGCAGAAACGGCAGCGGGGAAACAGGACATGAAGCGGTTGTATGAGATCACCAGAACTCTCGCAGGTAAGAACACACAGCCATCATGTGCAACAAAGAAGGCCACACCATTACCAACGAAGGCCAAGAACGAGATGGGTCGAGCACTTTGCAGAAGTCCTCAACAGGCCACCTCTAGAGCAGCCTCCACTCATCCCACCAGCAGACAGCCTTTTGGACATCAACACCAACCCACCCAGTAGAGCCGAGATCATCACAGCAGTAAAAGAAATCAAGGCTGGGAAAGCAGCAGGTCCAGATGGTATCCCACCTGAAGCCCTAAAAGCGGACGTCATAACAACCACGAACATGCTATACCCACTGCTTCAGAAAGTCTGGGAGCAGGAAAGCGTGCCAAAAGAGTGGAGGGAAGGGCATCTGGTGAAACTTCCCAAGAAAGGCGACCTCTCCAACTGCAACAACTGGCGAGGCATCGTGCTCCTATCTGTACCTAGCAAGGTACTCACACAAATCATGCTGCTGAGACTGAGGGAGGCTCTAGACAAACGACTGCAGATGAGCAAGCAGGCTTCAGGCAGGACAAATCTTGCACGGACCACATTGCAACATTGCGCATCATCATAGAACATTCACTGGAATGGCAGTCTCCACTTTACACAATCTTTGTAGACTTTGAGAAGGCCTTTGATAGCGTAGATAGAGAGGTCGTCTGGAAACTTATGGCACATTATGTGATACCACCAAAATTCATCTCCATTATCAAACAACTTTACAACAACTCCACATGCCAGGTTGTGCATAAAGGAAAAATGACAGAGCCTTTTGAAGTGCGGACAGGGGTGAAAGGCTGCATGTTGTCACCAACCATCTTCCTGTTGGTAGTAGACTGGATTATGAAGAGTTCTACACAAAATGCCAACACAGGAATCCACTGGTCCTTCACTAAAATCTTGGAGGACCTAGACTTTGCAGATTATGTCAGCCTCCTGTCACACAGACAACAAGATGCACAGCAGAAACTCACACGTCTATCAGAGGAAGCAGCAAAAACTGGCCTCAAGATCAACACTAACAAAACAGAAACCATGAGGATTAACAACCAGCAGCAAGATCAAATCCAGCTGCAAGGAGTTGACATTAAGGACGTGGACAAGTTTGTCTACCTGGGCAGCGTAGTAAGCAAGGATGGAGGAGCAGATGAGGACATCAGGAGCCGTATCAACAAAGCCAGACGTGCATTTAACATCTTACGTCCTATTTGGAACTCCACTGCCCTTTCACAACAAACCAAAATTCGTATTTTTTACACCAATGTGAAAGCAGTCTTGCTTTATGGTTCGGAAACCTGGAGACTGACCATGACAACCACAAGTAAGCTCCAAACCTTTATCAACCGCTGCCTACGACACATCCTACACATCAGATGTCCAGAGAAAACTTCCAACATCAGCCTATGGAAAAGATCAAAACAGATCTCCATCGACCGAGAAATTAGAAGAAGAAAGTGGGGCTGGATAGGCCACACCCTCAGAAAAAGTTCTGACAACATCACAAGGCAAGCCCTTGAGTGGAACCCACAAGGGAAAAGAAAAGTTGGCCGGCCAAGACAGACATGGAGGAGGTGCATGGAGGTTGAAATGAAGGCAGCCGGATGGACATGGGCTCAGCTGAAGAAGACCGCTGCGAACCGAGTTCGTTGGAGGAGTGTCGTTGAAGCCCTATGCTCCCCGCTGGAGCAAATGGACTAAGAGAGAGTTTGGTGTAGAAAGACCTCTTTATCTTTTTTGGATTCGGTAGAATGTGTACTTTCCAAAAATATATGGTTTTGGGGGGGTCTTTGCTGTTAGGAGGGTCTTGAGGCACATAATATGAAGTCAAGGGTCTATGTTCACAGAAGGCGAATCGGCAGCGGAGAAAAATCATATGCACTATTTTCATTTTGGGTCCGCACATGCCAGCTGCCTTGGTATATCAATGCATATTGGGCATCAAACTGTTCAGTAGACCCTTGGCATCAATATTTATGGTGTTTTACAATTTGAAATAGATTAGAGGTTGGGGAGCACCATCCGTCCAAAATTAAAGATGGTGTGCAAGGTCAGATAGTAGTTAATAATACAAAGGAAGAAAAAGAAATGACCCTTCACATTGCACCTTCCCATCTATGTGTTGTAACCATACGATTGAAGTGATTAATAAAACTTAACTTTTAATATAACCGTTAAAATTATGTCTAGATAGCAATATTAAAAAATTGGTTAGGCAGGAGGCTGATTGACTACAAAGCCAGGGGTAGGAGGGATAAAGTCACCTGAGAGTGACTGTTGGTTGGAGCAAAATAGTCAATCTTTTCAATTTCTTGGCGACTATACGTATAGAGGTATCAGTACAACACGAGCCACCCCTTCTCCCACCACAGGATCCCTCCCTTCCGGTCTACAATCCCCATACAGGGTGATTGCGTTATCAAAGCCTAAAGAGCAGCCTGAGTGGCAAGCGGTTGTGGATTAACCAAAATTATCAAAGTGTTGTTAACACGTTCTTAGCCCCACGGATCGTCCATTAACCAACCCCTTCACCCTCAAGAAGTACCCTCCCGATCCGTTCACCCCAGCGAATTGCGTTGTCCCTATCCGACGCCTGCCTAACCGTAAACTAAAATTGCGCCTGACGCGCGTTTCACCCGTTCAGTCACGGGCTTTGTCAAAGGCATAAAGGGAGAGCCGACATTGCACATCTATTTATAACCGCCAGGCAGCCGGTACAAATTCGAATGGGCCAATCGGAGAGCCCAGTGACGCAATCCGCATCACGTCCCAGCAACGGGTGAATCTGAAAGGCGTCACAGTGTAATCTAGCGTCATATGGAAACAGTTGTCAGATACTGTCAGAAGCGGTTCAGCTCATGATGACAGGTCATCAGTTCCTTCCACAGGTGCCAGGCTCAGCGTAACAGTGTGTCACATACGGATTAGATACAGAGATCAGAGATGTTATATACTGTCAGAGACGATTCTGCCCATCATGACAGATCATCAATTCCTTACACCAGCGTCGGGCTGAACGCAACAATGTATCACATATAGTTTAAGTAACAAGATCGGAAATATTGTATACATCCTGTAACAGAATAGACTAGATACATTTAACAGTTTAAGGAAGTTTGCTTAGTGGTTGGCACTTGATAGCATTATTATCACAGAAAATCCTATATTGTCCAGTCCATATGGGTGCAGAATAATAGGCAAGTGTAATATGCTATTAACATTGCACTGAAACCAAATTGTGATGATAAGATAGTCTGATGGTTATAGTATATAGCCAGCATCTTAATATATAAACCCTGTATTGCCGGGTAATAATTCCCAGATTTGTTAGATAAATATATTCATTGTGATACTCTCATTAAGGCCATTGGGACTCAGGGCATTCATCAGAAATATCCACTCGCTCTCTCTGGATAAAAGAGCTGATTCGAGATCTCCACCTCTTATGCCAAGTGTCACTTTCGAGAGGCCCATCGCTCTCAGACCAGAGCTTGAGTGATTATGAGTCTCAAGGAAATGGCGACTTACCGGTGGTAATTTTTTATGGGCTTTCATCAGATCCAATGCATTATCAATGCTAAGGATATGCTCCATCAGTCTCTTTTTGAAAGCTCTACTGGTTTTGCCAATGTATATTTTATTACAGGGACAGGTAAGCATATAAACGATATTGTTGGTATTACATGTAAAATTATCAGTAATCTTATGGCGCTTGCCAAATCTGTCAACCACCGGATTCTGATTATGCATATGTTTACAGACCTTGCATTTGCCACATATCGATGTTCCATTCGCCATTAACTTGGATTGTCTGGAAAAATGGCTTTTTACTAAACGGTCCCTGAGATTTGGTGCTCGTCTGCAGCAAGTCAGAGGTCGTGGTCCTACTATTGTCGAAAGGACCGGATCTGTATGTAGGATATGCCAATGTTTTTTTAAAACTGAATCAATAGCAGACCATTGTTTACAGAAAGTGCCTATAAATCTGATAGGTTGACTGTTGTTTTGCACATTATGTTTATGTGACCTCAATAGGGAGTTTCTGGGTGTCTTAACTGCTCTAGTATAGGCTTTATGTATAACATTCTTTGAGTATCCTCTATCTGTCAACCGTTCCGTTAATTCCCTTGCCCTTTGCCGAAAGAGACCAAAGTCAGAGCAATTACGGCGTAGCCTAAGGAATTCACCCACTGGGATTCCTCTTTTTGTGGACATTGGGTGATGGCTCTGGAAGTGAAGGATGGAATTTGTCGCTGTGGCTTTGCGAAATAGGTCAGTACTAATTGTCCCATCTTCCTTAATCCTGATAGTAATATCAAGGAAGTCGATACTCTCTTTACTGATGGTATGAGTAAGCTTGATATTAAGATGGTTATCATTTAGACAATAAAGGAATTTGCTCAAATCATCCCTGGTACCGGTCCATAGGAACATCAGGTCATCGATGTACCGAAACCAATAAGAGATGTGTTGGGTGAACTGAGCCATCTGGTCCCCAAATACATTGTTAGCCTCCCACCATCCCATATAAGTTCAGCAGTGATCACGTTTGGTGAATTAGTCATGAGGGACTTTATGAATATACCCAGTCAGGGCTATGACAACCTTAATCAGGAAGAAAAATTGGCTATACATCAAATATCTACATGGGAAGATATAGTCATCAAACCTTCTGATAAGGGTGGCAATGTGGTCTTATGGCCACGAGTAATGTATTTGACAGAAGCACTGAAACAGCTCAATGATACGGCATGTTACTGTAAACTACCAGGTGACCCGACTGTGGGATTTAGAACTCTATATAACAATTTGGTTTCAGATGGCTTACAAACTGGTCTTATTACCGCAAGCGAATCCAAAGCACTACATAATGCTGTATCTGTGACTCCGACTTTCTACATGCTCCCCAAAATACACAAAAGTTTAACGAAACCCCCTGGGCGCCCAATTGTGTCTGGTAATGGAAATATATGTGAAAAGGCGAGTCAATTCATAGATATTAAACTACGTCAATTTGTGATCTCCCTTCCCTCTTATATTAGAGACACTGGGGATCTGCTACAGAAGTTAGTTGAAGTGAGGGCCGATAATGACACATATATAGTGAGTTGTGATGTAGAATCATTATATTCGTCCATCTCTCATAAACATGGCTTACAAGCAATACGATATTTCATGGAAACAGAATCGGATTGGGATGGTCAATTTATTGATTTTATGGTAGACTTGACTGATTTCTGCCTTAACCATAACTTCTTTGTGTTCAATGAGAAATTCTACTTACAAACAAGGGGCGTCGCCATGGGTGCGGCCTTTGCCCCCACATACGCCAATTTATTTATGGGATGGTGGGAGGCTAACAATGTATTTGGGGACCAGATGGCTCAGTTCACCCAACACATCTCTTATTGGTTTCGGTACATCGATGACCTGATGTTCCTATGGACCGGTACCAGCGATGATTTGAGCAAATTCCTTTATTGTCTAAATGATAACCATCTTAATATCAAGCTTACTCATACCATCAGTAAAGAGAGTATCGACTTCCTTGATATTACTATCAGGATTAAGGAAGATGGGACAATTAGTACTGACCTATTTCGCAAAGCCACAGCGACAAATTCCATCCTTCACTTCCAGAGCCATCACCCAATGTCCACAAAAAGAGGAATCCCAGTGGGTGAATTCCTTAGGCTACGCCGTAATTGCTCTGACTTTGGTCTCTTTCGGCAAAGGGCAAGGGAATTAACGGAACGGTTGACAGATAGAGGATACTCAAAGAATGTTATACATAAAGCCTATACTAGAGCAGTTAAGACACCCAGAAACTCCCTATTGAGGTCACATAAACATAATGTGCAAAACAACAGTCAACCTATCAGATTTATAGGCACTTTCTGTAAACAATGGTCTGCTATTGATTCAGTTTTAAAAAAACATTGGCATATCCTACATACAGATCCGGTCCTTTCGACAATAGTAGGACCACGACCTCTGACTTGCTGCAGACGAGCACCAAATCTCAGGGACCGTTTAGTAAAAAGCCATTTTTCCAGACAATCCAAGTTAATGGCGAATGGAACATCGATATGTGGCAAATGCAAGGTCTGTAAACATATGCATAATCAGAATCCGGTGGTTGACAGATTTGGCAAGCGCCATAAGATTACTGATAATTTTACATGTAATACCAACAATATCGTTTATATGCTTACCTGTCCCTGTAATAAAATATACATTGGCAAAACCAGTAGAGCTTTCAAAAAGAGACTGATGGAGCATATCCTTAGCATTGATAATGCATTGGATCTGATGAAAGCCCATAAAAAATTACCACCGGTAAGTCGCCATTTCCTTGAGACTCATAATCACTCAAGCTCTGGTCTGAGAGCGATGGGCCTCTCGAAAGTGACACTTGGCATAAGAGGTGGAGATCTCGAATCAGCTCTTTTTATTCTGCACCCATATGGACTGGACAATATAGGATTTTCTGTGATAATAATGCTATCAAGTGCCAACCACTAAGCAAACTTCCTTAAACTGTTAAATGTATCTAGTCTATTCTGTTACAGGATGTATACAATATTTCCGATCTTGTTACTTAAACTATATGTGATACATTGTTGCGTTCAGCCCGACGCTGGTGTAAGGAATTGATGATCTGTCATGATGGGCAGAATCGTCTCTGACAGTATATAACATCTCTGATCTCTGTATCTAATCCGTATGTGACACACTGTTACGCTGAGCCTGGCACCTGTGGAAGGAACTGATGACCTGTCATCATGAGCTGAACCGCTTCTGACAGTATCTGACAACTGTTTCCATATGACGCTAGATTACACTGTGACGCCTTTCAGATTCACCCGTTGCTGGGACGTGATGCGGATTGCGTCACTGGGCTCTCCGATTGGCCCATTCGAATTTGTACCGGCTGCCTGGCGGTTATAAATAGATGTGCAATGTCGGCTCTCCCTTTATGCCTTTGACAAAGCCCGTGACTGAACGGGTGAAACGCGCGTCAGGCGCAATTTTAGTTTACGGTTAGGCAGGCGTCGGATAGGGACAACGCAATTCGCTGGGGTGAACGGATCGGGAGGGTACTTCTTGAGGGTGAAGGGGTTGGTTAATGGACGATCCGTGGGGCTAAGAACGTGTTAACAACACTTTGATAATTTTGGTTAATCCACAACCGCTTGCCACTCAGGCTGCTCTTTAGGCTTTGATAACGCAATCACCCTGTATGGGGATTGTAGACCGGAAGGGAGGGATCCTGTGGTGGGAGAAGGGGTGGCTCGTGTTGTACTGATACCTCTATACGTATAGTCGCCAAGAAATTGAAAAGATTGACTATTTTGCTCCAACCAACAGTCACTCTCAGGTGACTTTATCCCTCCTACCCCTGGCTTTGTAGTCAATCAGCCTCCTGCCTAACCAATTTTTTAATATTGCTATCTAGACATAATTTTAACGGTTATATTAAAAGTTAAGTTTTATTAATCACTTCAATCGTATGGTTACAACACATAGATGGGAAGGTGCAATGTGAAGGGTCATTTCTTTTTCTTCCTTTGGTGTTTTACAATTGTATGCAAGAAATTGGGTGAGATAAATGCGGCCAATTGCAATATTTTTAGGCAATTTCAAAAATGTAAAAACTGTTGCTTTTATCGCCAAATTTAGGAAAGGAGTACAAAGACATGCATACCCAATTTGGATTCGCGGGAATGTGTACTTTCCGAAAATATATGGTTTTCTGGGGTGAATGTACTTTTTTCTACCTTTGCTCCCCCCCAAAACTATGTATATGTGTTGATTTTGCAGTACCTAAAATGACAGACCATATGGGGGTCTTCTTTTTGGGGCCCCTGTATGCCACGTGCTTGGGTACACCTATACATATTGGGCATCAAACTGTTCAGAGGACCCTAGGTTTTCATATTTGGGGTGATTTATCTTGATACCTAAAAGTATGTGGGTATGTGGGTAATACGATGCTGCAGGGTAGAAATTTTGAAGTCATTTTTGGAAATGTCCCCAAAATCACCAAATTTAGGAATGGTTTGCGGCTTGGTACTTTGTAGTACAAAGACATGCATACCCAATTTAGATTCGTGGCAATGTGTACTTTCCAAAAATATATTTTTTTTGGGGTGAACATACTTTTTTCTACCTTTGCCCCTCCCAAAACGATGTAAATGTGTTGATTTTGCAGTACCTGAAATGACAGACCATACAAGGGGGGGGGTCTTCATTTTAGGGGCGATATATGCCACGGGCTTGGGTACACCTATACATATTTGGCATAAAACTGTTCAGAGGACCCCAGGCTTTCATATTTGGGGTGATTTGTCTTGATATCTAAAAGTAGGTGGGTAATACGATGCTGCAGGGTAGAAATTTTGAAGTAATTTTTGGAAATGTCACCAAAATCACCAAATTTAGGAATGGTTTGCGGCTTGGTACTTTGGAGTATGCAAGACATGCATACCCAATTTGGATTCAGGGGAATGTGTACGTTCCGAAAATATATGGTTTTCTGGGGTGAATGTACTTTTTTCTACCTTTACCGCTCCCCAAAACTATATAAATGTGTTGATTTTGCAGTATCTGAAATGACAGAACAAATGGGGGTCTTCTTTTTGGGGCCTGTATATGCCACGTGCTTGGGTACACCTATACATATTGGGCATCAAACTGTTCAGAGGACCCTAGGCTTTCATATTTGGGGTGATTTCTCTTGATACCTAAAAGTATTTGGGTAATTCGATGCTGCAGGTTAGAAATTTTGAGGTGACTTTTGGAAATGTCACCAAAACCACCAAATTTAGGAATGGTTTGCGGCTTGGTACTTTGTAGTACAAAGACATGCATACCCAATTTAGATTCGTGGCAATGTGTACTTTCCGAAAATATATGGTTTTCTGGGGTGAACGTACTTTTTTCTACTTTTGCCCCCCCCCCCCAAAACGATGTAAATGTGTTGATTTTGTAGTACCTAAAATGACAGACCATATGGGGGTCTTCTTTTTGGGGGCCCTGTATGCCACATGCTTGGGTACACCTATACATATTGGGCATCAAACTGTTCAGAGGACCCTAGGCTTTCATATTTGGGGTGATTTCTCTTGATACCTAAAAGTATGTGGGTAATACGATGCTGCAGGTTAGAAATTTTGAGGTGACTTTTGGAAATATCACCAAAATCACCAAATTTAGGAATGGTTTGCAGCTTGGTACTTTGTAGTACAAAGACATGCATACACAATTTGGATTCGTGGGAATGTGTACTTTCCGAAAATATATGGTTTTCTTGGGTGAACTTACTATTTTCTACTTTTGCCCCCCCCCCCAAAACGATGTAAATGTGTTGATTTTGCAGTACCTGAAATGACAGACTATATGGGGGTCTTCCTTTTGGGGCCCCTGTATGCCACGTGCTTGGGTACACCTATACATATTGGGCATCAAACTGTTCAGAGGACCATAGGCTTTCATATTTGTGGTGATTTCTCATGATACCTAAAAGTATGTGGGTAATACAATGCTGCAGGCTAGAAATTTTGAGGTGACTTTTGGAAATGTCACCAAAACCACCAAATTTAGGAATGGTTTGCGGCTTGATACTATGTAGTACAAAGACATGCATACCCAATTTAGATTCGTGGCAAAGTGTACTTTCCTAAAATATATGGTTTTCTGGGGTGAACTTACTTTTTTCTACATTTGCCCCCCTCAAAACGATGTAAATGTGTTGATTTTGAAGTTTCTGAAATGACAGACCATATGGGAGTCTTCCTTTTCAGGCCCCTATATGCTACATGCTTGGGTACACCTATATATATTGGGCATCAAACTGTTCAGAGGACCCTAGGCTTTCATATTTGGGGTGATTTCTCTTGATACCTAAAAGTATGTGGGTAATACGATGCTGCAGGGTAGAAATTTTTAGGTGATTTTTGGAAATGTCGCCAAAATCACCAAATTTAGGAATGGTTTGCCACTTGGTACTTTGGTGTAGAAAGACATGCATACCCAAATTGGATTAAGGGGAATGTGTACTTTCTGAAAATATATGTTTTTCTAGGGTGAACGTACTTTTTCCTACCTTTGCCGCCACCCAAAACTATGAAAATGTGCTGATTTTGCAGTATCTGAAATGACAGAACAAACGGGGGGTGTTCCTTTTGGGGCCCCCTATGCCACGTGCTTGGGTACACCTATACATATTGGGCATCAAACTGTTAAGTGGATCCCAGGATTTCATATTTGGGGTGTTTTACATTGATACCTAATGATGTGTGGGAGAGATGTTGCTGTAGAGTGGAAGCTTTGAGGTCATTTTTCAAAAATTCACCAATTTCTATAAAACATTATAACTTTAGGAAACAATTGCAACTTGGTAGTTTAGAGTACAAAGATATTTTTACCCATCTTTGGTTCACCAGAATCTGTTCTTTCTAGTAATGGGTAGTTTTCTAGGGTAAACCTACTGTTAGCGGAATGTTTGGCCTTGAAATCAAAAGTATGCCGTTTGGGGAGCGTTGCTTTGGAAATTTGGTTGTGTACTGCTTGTAGATTTTGAGCTATACAAGTGAGAAATCTCCATAAAACTATATATATTTGGTATTGATTTTTTTTCATTTTATTAGACACTTAGAAGCCTATATTTTCTTACAGAAGTAGAATTACACCAAAATTCTTGCATATTGTGAAAGTTCAGGTTGTCTATTAACTGGGCTCGATTAAGATCTTTATGTATTAAGTTGATGGCCGAGTACGGCAATGAGGATGTCCCTTTAGAAGAGTCTAATATAGGTTGGAGAGTTAAATTTAGGTCTCCGCCAAGGATCAGACAGCCTTCTCCAAGTTTTTATGTAGAACAATTGCAACTCCCTTATTTTCTGCATTGGGTTATTACTATAAAACTACCTGGGATAGCCGCCATACTTAATGGGAGAACAATCCTCTCCTTTTAGATGCGTTTCTTGCAATAAAACAATATACGTTTTCCCCTTATACATTGCATATAAAATCTTATGCCGTTTTTCCGGAATGTTGAAATGGAATGAGTTTTTATAATGTTTTACAATAAAGTGTCTCCCTCAGATTTGATGAAATCTATTAATGATTACAACAAATTAGTTGTAGGGTATATTTTAAGCTTATACATCTAGGCTATGGGAAAAAAATTCCACTAATAGTCCTATGTCATATTGTCCTAAATGTGACGAAACTAATGTGTCACTTTTCCATTATATATGGTCCTGTCCAAAGATTGATCTATTTTGGAGGGCAGTCACTAGTTTTTTGAATTTTAAACTGAAGATAAAAATAAATTGTCTCTGTGCTTTGCTTTATTGCATCTAGATAATATATTGCTTTCTTCGGTTACTAAGGCAAATTTTATCTCCCATGAGAGTAAATTATTAACTACTTTTTTTCTAGCTGCTTCTAGGAAAGCTTTATTTAATTTCTGGTTACAAAAGGAACCCCCCTCATTATTGGACATCATTTCTTATATGAATCAGCTTAGCTGGCAAGAAGCTTTAATAATTAAACTAAAGAGAATGATTCCAAAGATTCTTTTAGGCTGATTTGGTCTCCTAATTTTGAAATCTGTACCTCTAATACTGGTGATCAAATAATGCGGTTTCTTCAATTGTAAGAAGATCTTTCCAGCATTCCAGTCGATGAATGGGCTTTTTCTTTCTTTCTTTTATTACATGTTCATCCACTGGCTTAGTTAAATTTAGTTAGTTTTCTTGAATGGTATATACATTTTTGATAATATCATACCATTGTATCGAATGCAACATATTTTCTTCAACTGCATTACATTTGCTGTCATTCTGTTTCATTTGTTTAATATAAAATTCAAATAAAATATTTTAAATATAAGAAAGAAGAAGCCAGAAGTTCTGTGGTGCTCGCTGGAAGAACCCCAGGCCCAGTGCTGATTTGAGCACTGGTCTGGGGTGTGAGGTAAGTAGGGATGCACCGAATCCACTATTCTGGATTTGGCCGAACCCCTGAATCCTTTGTGAAAGATTCAGCCAAATACCGAACCGAATCCGAACCCTAATTAGCATATGTAAATTAGGGGTGGGAAGGGGAAAAATGTTTACTTTCTTGTTTTGTGACATAAAGTCACGCGATTTCCCTCCCCACCCCTAATTTGCACATGCAAATTAGGATTTGGATTTGGTTCGGCCTGGCAGAAGGATTCGGCCCAATCCGAATCCTGCTGAAAAAGGCCGAATCCCAAAAAGAATCCTGGATTCGGTGTATCCCTAAAGATAAGCATATACAATCACTTGGGGGTGCCTAACTTTTGGCACCCCCATATAAATATGCCTTTCCTTCTCCTTTATATAAAATAAATATTTAATATGAGCTTCATCTCACAGAAACTTAGAGGGAAATGTAATAACATTTGCAAAGAGAATACATTTGAGCACAATAACAATAAAAATTTGCATGTCACCCCCAAGTAAAGAGTGCCTTTCCTTCTCCTTTAAGTAAGCCCTAGTAACAAGTTAGCGGTCAGTCTATTAAAAAGCAATAAGCAATTTGTTTGTCAGTCATGGGCAGAGAGAAGGAACTATAAGTGGATAAAAACATCCATGCTTATTGCTCCGATGTTGCTAGATTACAAAGATTGACCCTAAGCAATGGGTTCTGAGTTGTTTACTGTAAGCAAGACTTGAGAATTGGATGGAATAAGCTACTGTCTACATTATGGGGGTTATTTACTAAACTCCGAATCCTGGAAAATCCCAGAAATCTGAAAAATTTGTGATTTTTTTTTTGTGTTATAATTTGCTTTTAAAAAAATAATTTATTAAACCCCAAGGGCTTAAAAGTCAGAATATCTCAAACCTGTCGAGGTTGCATAAAAGTCAGTGGGAACAGTCCCATTGATTTTTGGTTGTGTCGGGGTTTCGAGCAATTTCCCAATGTTTTTGAAACTTTCGGGTGAACTTTCTTTTTTTTCTGAGAAAATTCACGAAAAATCGTGAAAATCTGAGCTTTTCCTGCAAAGGTAATTTTCGGGAAAATGTAATAATAAATAAGCATTAAAAACCCGAGCGGCTTAGATCGGAGTTTGTAGCAGCCGATATTGAGATAAATTCGGACCTTGATAAATAACCCCCTATGTGTCAGGTTTGGGGTGTCTGCAATCAGACCTTAAACCCACTCAGATGAGTGCCTGCTAGTGGGAGTAAACTGGATTTATCTATTTATTGTGTATTTTTTTTTAGTGTGGTACCTAAAAAAGCCACAATAAAAAGTATTGTTTCACATTCCCAGATCACCAGAAGCATGGACATTATCACCCAGACCAGCACCATAATAGGCTAACTATGAAGCCAAGTTCCACTTCTAATTCCGGTTCACCATCCAGTGTACTGATCAAAAAACAAGCGAGCTCAACCAAGAGAACCATGGATCCTAGTAAAACTACAAATGAGAAATCATCTGCTTGCACTCTTTTATAAGTACTTTGTACATAAAAGGGATAATGGTTTA
Source organism: Xenopus petersii (assembly GCA_038501925.1). NCBI lineage: Eukaryota > Metazoa > Chordata > Amphibia > Anura > Pipidae > Xenopus > Xenopus petersii. Next base: position 77,976,422 of record CM076673.1, on the reverse strand, counting down.
TAGGAAAGAAATGGAAGAATTGGCAGAATATGGCTAATGATTATGGTAATATGGCTACCTGACATTTATCTGCTGTAAATGGCAATAGCTGAGAATGATAAATTTAGAGCTGTACGCATTGCATTGTATTACTGATAATATGCCATAGTTTCCTTTTTTTTTTTAAAGTTTTTATTTATTTGTTTGAACATTTTCGCACATAAAGCAATTGATATAATAAAACAATACTTGTTCACATACATATCAGTTTCGTATTCCGATTAATTTTGCTGATATTGCAATTGTGAAAAGTCAAACTTTTAGTTTTTATTTAACATAAAAAAACATAAAAAGGGGGGGGTAGGCCGTGGAGGATGCCTAGTGCAGGTAAGCATGTCTGCACTTGGTGTTAGTTTAACTGTTGTTCTGTGGTGTGGCTGAGTCTAGAGTGTCAGCCCACGGACCCCAGATTTTCCCAAATTTGTCTGGGCAGCCTCTGTTCATGTATGTCAACTAGTAGAGGGGAAGAGCCTAGTTTATCAGAGATTTCCATCTTTTTAAGGTAGGCAGCTTCCATGAGAGGGTATTTGTTTACCTAGCATAGAAGTACAAAAGACGCAGGAGGGTGCATCGATACTTGTCAGGCACCATATTTTCCACCAGCCCCAGAAGACAAACCTCAGGAGATTGCACATTTGGCATATCATGGGTTTGTTCTATACACATTGTTACTTTTGCCCAAAATGTATCGATCAGTGGGCAAGTCCAGAAAGCATGGAAAAAAGTACCCAGTCTGGCTCCACATTTAAAGCATAGATTGTTTGACATAAGACCCATAATGGTGTGAGATGGTGTGGTTCTGTGTATTGAGCAATATTGTATCAAGATGTCATTGCTACCAATTACAGAGGGCAAATATGAGTGAGTGATGTCCTCCCAGTCCTCAAATCTTTATTTGTGTTATTTTATTGGCTCATACAAAGTAGACAGGGCAACGTTTCGGACCTTGCAGGGTCCTTTATTAAGGCTTGATAAAGGACCCTGCGAGATCTGAAACATTGCCATGTCTACTTTGTATGAGCCAATAAAATAACACAACTAAAGATTTGATTCACCTTTATCAGTGTGCAGCAGCTTTTTGGACCATATGTAACTTACCAACCGTGGCAGGTTGGGTAATATGCTGTCTGGCACCTGATCCTGAAAGAAGGAATACAGGGGTAGAGCACTCCAACATTGAGTGGTAAGAGTTTCATAGGACTTCAGACCTTGGTTATCATATGGCTGCCCCAGATATTTAATTTTATATTTTGCCCAGTGATGGGTCAGGTACGGACAGGAAATGGCTCAGGTGAGGATTACACCATATAGGTGTGAAGGGGGAGGCAGTGTCTTGTATCTCTTTGTCATATTTGAGGGCTTTTGTCCATATATTGGGTAGTCCCCCAAAAGGGAGTGTTTGCGAGTGATTCAGTGGACCCGCTGCCTCTGCTGATATGGGGAAGGCAGCATTATCAGCTGAGGGGAAAAGCCACCAGGCCACATAGACAAATTGGGAGGGGAAAAAGTGTGACATCGACAACCCTCCATTGCTCTTGGGAGCTATCAGGTTTTGAAGCTTATACGAGGCTTCTTATTAGCCCATACAAAATAGCACGTCATTAAGTCAAGCATGCTGGAGGGGAGGGGGTTGGGGAGTTATGAAAAAGGTATACTAGTTTGGGCAGTATTACAATTTTTATAAAATTAATACATCCTAGTAGATTAAGCGAGAGACATACCCAGTGCGTGAGATTAAAACATATCTGCTGTGTTGCTGGATCTATGTTTAATTCTCTGAATTTGCATGGCTCTGGACTGACCCACACTCCCAGGTATTTAAATACCTCCACCTGTTGTAGTAGTAGGGTGGGTGAATGTGGAGAGGGCCTAGGTTTAATTAAGAACATGTATAAGTAGACTTTTGGCAGTTAACACGTAGCCTGAGTCCAAGTAGTGCCATGATTGCCCCGAGTATGCTAGGTATACCAATGCATCGTCTGCATATAAGGGCATGCCCGGATTGATGCCACTATGGGCTCTATAGCACGTGTAAAGAGATAAGGGGAGAGCGGGCATCCCTGCCTTGGCTCCCTCCCTACGGCAAAGGACTCAGACAACAGTTTGTTAGTAAGAATTCTGGCTTCGAGTTAATTTATCTTTCTGTTCCTAAAGCTGACTTCCATGACAACTCCACACACTTTCCCTGACACTACAGAACTTGGAGGAGGGGAGATTTTTTGAAGTAAAGCAGCCACAGGCCGGCCTGCCGTGTTGAGGAATTCATGCAGGCTGAAGTCCATGTGCATAGAGAGCAGTGGGAGCTGGAGTGCAGATAATCATGATTTTTATGAAAAAGGTACAGAATTTTTAATGGAAGTAGATAGAAATTGATTCTACTTACCGTAATTTTTATTTCCAAGTCACTATCATGGCAGCATTCACCAACATGGGTAATTCCCGCCCCTTTAAGGTCACTGCACAGGAAATACAAACTTCATATAACTTCAAACTATAAAGCAGCCTCCCCATCACTCCCCAACAGTCTTAGTAGTAAGCCGCTGAAGGTTGGTGAATGCTGCCATGATAGTGACTTGGAAATAGAAATTACGGTAAGTATAATTAATTTCTATCTTTCCCTAAGTCACCATTGTAGCAAACATGGGACATACCAAAGCTAAGAAGGGAGGGACAACATCTGCTGCATAACCTTACTTTATTCAACACAATCAGTGAATAAAAGACTGAAGAACTTTCCTCCCAAATCTCGCTTCTTGGGAGTAGAGAATGTTCAACTTATAATGCTGGATAAACATAGAAGTAGACATCCACCTGGCTGCCTTGCAGATCAAATCTGGCAGGGCCCTGTCTTCCGCTGCCCAGGATGTAGCAACGGCTCTGGTCGAATGAGCTCTCAGGTCTCTGGGAACCTCCCTACCAGCCAATTAATATGCCAATACGAGGTTACTATCCAACGAGCAATTGTAGTCTTAGAAGGAGCTTGACCTTTCCTCTGACCTCTCGGAATTAGAAAAAGTCGATCAGACCTGCGCCGACCCTTTGTGTGATAAATGTAATGTGAGATAGCTCGCACCAGGTCCAAGGTGTGCCACTGTCTTTCTCGTTCAGACATTGGATCAGGGCAAAACGATGGCAAGACCACATCCAATTCCATGTGGAATTTAGAGACAACCTTTGGCAAGAAATCAAAAGCAGGTCTCTTGACTACCTTATCCTGGAAGATCTCTGTGTCTGGTTCCTTAGCAGTGAGGGAGTGGATCTCTTTCACTCTACAAGCTGAAGTAACAGTAATCAAAAACAGCACTTTTAAGATGGCATGCCAATCAGACGCCTTTTCTAAAGGTTAAAAAGGAGATTTCATCAAACTTTGAAGCACAAAAGGCAGACTCCAGGGAGGAACATGTGGCCTGACATGTGGACGAATCCTCTTCAAAGCATTGAAAAAATGGACCACCAAGGGATCCTCAGCCCACAATCTCTCATTTAAGGCTGAGAGAGCTGAAATTTGAACTCTTAACATACTGTTACTCAGACCCTTCTGATAACCAGAAAAAAGAATTGCACCAGGTTCAGGGAACCTGGGATCAAATCCACCTTCTTGTGCAAATTGAACAAAACTCTAAAATACTGTGTAGCGGTAGAAGCCTTCCTAGACTTCAAAAGTATGGCTAATAGATCTCCCTGGAAGCCTTTACCACATAGCATCTGCCTTTCAACTTCCAGACCATCAAGGAGAGATAGGAGACATCCTTGAAGAGTATCAGGCCCTGAAACAGAAGGTCCTGATGGATTGGCAATCTCCAAGGTGTGTCTACTGCCAACTGATGCAACAGTGGAAACCATGGACACCTGGGCCAGTGAGGAATCACTGCTATCACTGAGGCCCCTTCTTAATCTATCTTTTTCAATACTCTCCAAATCATGGGAAAAGGAGGAAAGACATAAGAGAACATCTTGCCCCAATCCTGTAGCAGAGCATCCACTGCTTCCACCGATGGGCGTGGAACCCTTGCAAAGAACCTTTGACACTTCCGGTTTTGATGTGTTGCCATCAAGTCGACCTCTGGAGTCCCAAACCTCTGAGTTATTTGGGGAAGCACTACAGATTGAGACTCCACTCCCCTGGAGCTAGAATATTGCGACTTAGGAAATCTGCCTGTATATTCTGCCTTCCTGGCAGGCTATTAGCCGTTCCAAATTTTGTTCTGCCCAGGACATTATGGGGAACAACTGTCTCATCAGACTGGTACTTTTTGTACCGCCTTGTTTGTGAATGTATGCCACGGCTGTGGCATTGTCGGAGCGGATCTTCACCCACTTGTGAGATATCGCCCGTGAAAAAACAAGAAGAGCATGGCCTATGACCCTCAACTCCAGGATATTGGATGGAAGGGACCTGCAGATCCCAACTTCCTTGCACTACACGTCCGTGCATGACTGCTCCCCAGCCTGACTCTGAGGCGTCTGTTGTAATTACCCGCTAAGGCTCTGACAGGGGCATCCTTCGAAATAGACTCACAGGGTCCACCCACCATTCTAAGCTGGTGATGACATCCTGTGGTAACACCAGAAGACAATCTAGAGCCATGGGATTCAATGCACCTGTCTTGATCAGGAACCGCTGAGGAGGTTGCATGTGCCATCTTGCCCACTTTACCATCTGTATGGTAGCCGTCAGCAGGCCCAGGATTGACATGCATGTCTTTACCATGCCCGTCTTCTGAGCCACAAATGCGGAGACTCTTTCCAGAATCTTCTCCACCTGCGGAAGGCTCACTAAGTTCCTTGCGGTATCTATTTGTGCTCCTAAGGGGTTAGACAACTTTTTTGCCAATTTATTATCCAACCGAAGCTTTGCACTATAGACAATGCTTTGTCCCTGTTTCTTTCTGCCTCTTCCACTGAGCTGGACACCAGTAGGATGTCATCGAGATAATGATATGCTGGGACACCCATCTCTCTCAGGAATGCTATATTTGTTACAAGAATCTTTGAAAATGTCCTTGGAGAAGTTGACATACAAATACAATATACAAAGAAGTGGTTTGTATATTGGTACGTGGAAGTATGCGTCCTTTGGGTTGAGGTTTACTAGCCAAGACCCTGGAGGGACTGCAAGAACAATTGAGGCTAATGATTCCATCTTGGATTTTCTGCATCTGATAAACTGATTGAGGGGTCTCAAATCCAGCACTGGTCTGAAGGCTCCTGATGACTTCTTCACTAAGAAGAGTTTTGAATAGAAACCTGAATGCTGCTGAGAGACCGTAACAAACTCCACCGCTCCCGACATCCTGAGTTGGTCGAGATACTCTTGAAAAATTGACCCTGCCTCCAGAATTTTTGGAGCAACAGAAGTCCAAAGATGTCCCGTTTGGGATATCGGAAAAACTCTAAATGGTAGCCCTCCTGAATTATCTTCATCACCCAAGAATAGCTTATGTTTGAGACCCAGACCTGATGGAAAAGAGCTAATCTTGCCCCACCTTCATTACCTGAGTCTGCAAAATCTCATTGTGACTTGTTAGAGGGATTTGAAAAAGTGGAGTTCTTCCTACTGGGCTGACGGCCCTCTCCTTGAGAGGACTTCCAATTATGTTGTCTTCAAATAGCTCTTCTGGACCGTGAAAACCTAGTGGAGCAAAAGGAGCTATAACTAGGGGACTCTGGTCTAGACCTCTGCCTTTTAAACTTCTTCTCCTGGGGAAGAAACACACGTTAACCCCCGATGCCTTCTTGATGATGGAATTAAGTTTTTGCATCTCTCCCTCAAAAGCCAACTGGCACAGATTCGACTTTGAAGCAGCATCAGCCAACCACGGCCTAAGCCACAAGGCCCTTCTTGCAGCAACTGACAGTGACATTGACCTAGCTGCGAGTTTTACCTGGTCCAAGGAAGCGTGGCCAAAAAATCTTCTGAGAGCATTTCATGCAAATTTGGTCTCTTCACGTTTGAAGCAATGGCTTCATCCAGATTCTCAAGCCAGCCAGGCAAGAGGGCAGCTGACTTGGCTCTCTCGTCAGCTTTTGCATTTCCTTTAGCTTCTGGAGTTTGAAACTTTGTGTGCACTTGTACTTTAAGAATGGCTACCTCTGTTGGAAGCTGTAATGCTAACAATAGCTGTTTTACTAAATTTGTATTTGTATTCTTATCTGGTTTACCTGATGATGTCATAACATTTCTGGCCCTCCAAATCGGAAGATAGTCGAGACAAATACCAATACAGTACCTGCATTAGTTTCTTAACTTCTTTATTTGCTCCATCACATTCTGTTTAGATACCCTTTCAAGTCTTTATACTCATCTATACACTTTTTAATTTCATCCCTTAACTGGTCAGTTCGAATTTCCTCTCCAGTTTTGGGTTGTTCGTCACCTTTTAACATAGAGAACAAAATAGTTAAAGCAACTTCATTATCAGGATTATCTTGATTATCGAATATGTTGCCATGTGGCCAGGAGGCAGGAAGCTTCCCTTTGCTTGCGTATCTATATGTGCTGTTATAAAAAACATTCTACAATTCATGTCTTTGCCTGACTTTCTAAACTCTTTTTATTGAGCCACTGAGTCATGGGTGCTGATTATGGTAGCCGTCAGCAGGCCCAGGATTGACATGCATGTCTTTACCATGCCCGTCTTCTGAGCCACAAATGCGGAGACTCTTTCCAGAATCTTCTCCACCTGCGGAAGGCTCACCAAGTTCCTTGCGGTATCTATTTGTGCTCCTAAGAACACTAGACTCTGTGTTGGGGTTAGACAACTTTTTTGCCAATTTATTATCCAACCGAAGCTTTGCACTATAGACAATGCTTTGTCCCTGTTTCTTTCTGCCTCTTCCACTGAGCTGGACACCAGTAGGATGTCATCGAGATAATGATATGCTGGGACACCCATCTCTCTCAGGAATGCTATATTTGTTACAAGAATCTTTGAAAATGTCCTTGGAGAAGTTGACATACAAATACAATATACAAAGAAGTGGTTTGTATATTGGTACGTGGAAGTATGCGTCCTTTGGGTTGAGGTTTACTAGCCAAGACCCTGGAGGGACTGCAAGAACAATTGAGGCTAATGATTCCATCTTGGATTTTCTGCATCTGATAAACTGATTGAGGGGTCTCAAATCCAGCACTGGTCTGAAGGCTCCTGATGACTTCTTCACTAAGAAGAGTTTTGAATAGAAACCTGAATGCTGCTGAGAGACCGTAACAAACTCCACCGCTCCCGACATCCTGAGTTGGTCGAGATACTCTTGAAAAATTGACCCTGCCTCCAGAATTTTTGGAGCAACAGAAGTCCAAAGATGTCCCGTTTGGGATATCGGAAAAACTCTAAATGGTAGCCCTCCTGAATTATCTTCATCACCCAAGAATAGCTTATGTTTGAGACCCAGACCTGATGGAAAAGAGCTAATCTTGCCCCACCTTCATGACCTGAGTCTGCAAAATCTCATTGTGACTTGTTAGAGGGATTTGAAAAAGTGGAGTTCTTCCTACTGGGCTGACGGCCCTCTCCTTGAGAGGACTTCCAATTATGTTGTCTTCAAATAGCTCTTCTGGACCGTGAAAACCTAGTGGAGCAAAAGGAGCTATAACTAGGGGACTCTGGTCTAGACCTCTGCCTTTTAAACTTCTTCTCCTGGGGAAGAAACACACGTTAACCCCCGATGCCTTCTTGATGATGGAATTAAGTTTTTGCATCTCTCCCTCAAAAGCCAACTGGCACAGATTCGACTTTGAAGCAGCATCAGCCAACCACGGCCTAAGCCACAAGGCCCTTCTTGCAGCAACTGACAGTGACATTGACCTAGCCGCGAGTTTTACCTGGTCCAAGGAAGCGTGGCCAAAAAATCTTCTGAGAGCATTTCATGCAAATTTGGTCTCTTCACGTTTGAAGCAATGGCTTCATCCAGATTCTCAAGCCAGCCAGGCAAGAGGGCAGCTGACTTGGCTCTCTCGTCAGCTTTTGCATTTCCTTTAGCTTCTGGAGTTTGAAACTTTGTGTGCACTTGTACTTTAAGAATGGCTACCTCTGTTGGAAGCTGTAATGCTAACAATAGCTGTTTTACTAAATTTGTATTTGTATTCTTATCTGGTTTACCTGATGATGTCATAACATTTCTGGCCCTCCAAATCGGAAGATAGTCGAGACAAATACCAATACAGTACCTGCTATCAGAAAAGATGTTCGCCCTTTGACTTCCGCTAGTGTGCATTATGTGATGAGTGCTTGTAGCTCAGCCTCTTGAGCTGACATGTGTGAAGATAGACTCTGCTGAACTAAAACATCAGACAAATGTTACAACAGCATATGATATTTACCATCCTCAGTACAGTAGCGAAACCATCAAAAAAACAATTCACAATCAGGATTTAACAAAGGTTCATCTTTTACATTATTAAACCCTTGTACCTCACTTTGCGTCATTTCAAAACATCATGTATGTCAACATATCATCCCCCCCTTTTTCAGGTATTAGTGTGGCAGGGTTGAGGACATTACATCTTTTTATCGTTAGATTTGATGGTGTTACTTCATACTTTGTTAGTCTTGCTGCTAAGAGATATTTACTTTATACACAATTTAAGATTTTTTTTTATTGAATGAGGGACCAATTGACAATTAACTGGTTATCTAATTTTTTTATGAGCACCCCAACTTTTTCATATTCCTCAATTTGAGCTCTTATTCCTTCAATTTGCTGTGCACTTGGGGAACATTTAGTGTTCCTACATCATATTTGCCTTTTGCCCACAGGAAACAAGGGACCTTTTAGTTCATGTTCAATTTCTTCAATTGTCTGCTTGGAAACTGTCATTAACAAAAAACGGCAGCAACAACATTTAGAACATTGTCAGCTAGGGGGCTTGTGGGGTGCACTCTATTTTCAGTAAATTCTATACATGCATTTATTTGTGATAGTATGTCTGACCCCAAAATATTTACAGGCACAGTATCAGAAACCAACAATAATGTTATAAGTTCTAATTGCCCACCCACTCTTACAGATATTGGTTTAGTTTCCACCATTTTTATGTGTTTACCACCCAGACCCACATTGTTAGTATGCATTAGTTTCTTAACTTCTTTATTTGCTCCATCACATTCTGTTTAGATACCCTTTCAAGTCTTTATACTCATCTATACACTTTTTAATTTCATCCCTTAACTGGTCAGTTCGAATTTCCTCTCCAGTTTTGGGTTGTTCGTCACCTTTTAACATAGAGAACAAAATAGTTAAAGCAACTTCATTATCAGGATTATCTTGATTATCGAATATGTTGCCATGTGGCCAGGAGGCAGGAAGCTTCCCTTTGCTTGCATATCTATATGTGCTGTTATAAAAAACATTCTACAATTCATGTCTTTGCCTGACTTTCTAAACTCTTTTTATTGAGCCACTGAGTCATGGGTGCTGATTAGAGTCCCCCCCCCATCTAATCTGCCTGTTTGGGTAATCCTGCTTTCTTACAGATGTCCTTAAAGGGCACCATAACCCAATTCCCATGATTTTGCTCTATCCATTCTATTACTGTATGCCCAGGAGGACCGGACACCACCTCCTTATTGGGGTGTCCTAGATGAGGCAACCTATTGCCCATCTACACGAGGCAGGCCGCCCAATTTACTCAAAATTCCCCACTACCTTACTTGAACTTTGTTCCCTCTTGGAACGGTGTTCAAACAACTAGGTCGTATCTTTTCAGTCAACAGTAACTCCCTCTCTAAATCTGTACTATGCACTTTCAAAGTTTCACATTCTCCAAACAATCTTATTTTACTCATATATTGTTACCACTGATAAATATAAGAAAGAAGATAGAAGGCTAATAACTTTCTATCTATTTAAGATAGTGTTGTCTTAGGTGCAGACTTACAATTTTTGTAAGGAACACTGTTTATTTGCTTGCTAAACTTTATCTTATACTTATGATTATATTTCAGGAGAGGTAAATACCAGTACCTGGCTACAAACTTTGATTTAGAAAAGCAGCGTAGCTTAAAACTAAAGTTCAGAATAAACACGTCTAATCAATATGAGATAACATCTAAATATGGTACAGCGAGAGAGAGAGAGAGAGAGAGAGAGAGAGAGATATGAGTGATTTAGAACAACAGAGAGACAGAGAATCACTTAGATATATAGAATACAGTGGAAACTTAAAGGCACAATATATTTTCAGTTGTAACACGTTCTAGCTTGTACCTCCTGGCACCATTAAATATTACACAGCAACTTAATTACTCATATTAAGGGGCCCATTCATTAAGTTCGAGTGAAGGAATAGAAGAAAAAAAACTTCGAATTTCGAAGTGTTTTTTTGGCTACTTTGACCATCGAATGGGCTACTTCGACCTTCGACTACAACTTTGACTTCGAATTGAACGATTGGAACTAAAAATCGTTCGACTATTCGACCAGTCAAATTCGATTCGAGTCAAAGTACTGTCTCTGTAAGGAAAAACTGCGACCCCCTAGTTCGCCACCTAAAAGCTACCGAGCTTAATGTTAGCCTATGGGGAAGGTCCCCATAGGCTTGCCTAACTTTTTTTGGTTGAAGGATAATCCTTCGATCGTTGGATTAAAATCCTTCGAATTTAAGAAGAATTTAATTGTTCTATTGAACGATTATTCCTTTGATTGTTCGATCAAAGTATTTGCGCAAAATCCTTCGACTTCGATATTTGAAGTCGAAGGATTTTCATTCCCCAGTCGAATATCGAGGGTTAATTAACCCTCGATATTTGACCCTTGATGAATTTGCCCCTAACTGTACACTAAAATACCATTCAATGCTGAACACTCTATTATGATAGCATGAAACATAAAGCAAAACAAACACATGTTGGTATACGTATACTTAATTCTTGCAGCTGAGGTCCGTGGTCTGGAGCTTGTGATGTTCAAGACCACTTGTGTGACATGTTAACACCTCTCAAGGAAGTCTCCTTGGTAAGCATCAAAGGGCTCATCTGCCAGCTTTGGAAGTTCCATTGCTAGGGTCACAGTCACTTGTGGTGGTCTCATGGATCAAGCCCCAAATCTGGTGGTGCCATCTGTTAGGGTCATCCATACGTACAAGAAGGGATGTCAGCTGCAGGAAGATTGCATGCAAGAGAATAGACGCAGACCAGACGTCTTATTTGTTCTGTTGGACATATTGGTGGACAGACTGTTTATTTATAGGTCCAGTACATACAGAATTAGTTAATGAGTATGCTTTAAGGTGGGTTAGGGTGGTTTCCCACCATAACCAATTAGAAAAGAGTATTCAGTTTCAGAAAATAACAAGTATTGAATGAACATTCACCTAGTTCTGTCTAATGGGCTCATCCTTGAATGAACTAGGGAATGTTTGTTTATGATGATAAGCAGGATGGAAGTTTGGGGACTTTCTACTCATAATGTCATGCTGACCTAGAATATTATAGAATATGATTTAAGAAAGAGACTTAGCTTAAAGTGGTATACAATCATATATTAGATATGGTATATAAGTTATTACAATAAAGGCTACCTTAACAAGTGCTATGAATATTATTTTCAAAATAGTCCGGGATGATGAAGGCCACCTCCCAAACTTTAAAGGGTAAGTTCCACTGAACACCAGTGTTTTTTTTAACCCCCTGGCCACCAATTAACCCAGTAGGTATCCCCTGGCCCTGACCAATGACCTATGTTTTTTTTTAACTTACAGGGGCCACTGGCACCAGTAGTTTTTTAAACTTGTGGGGGGCTGTGGCACCAAAGTTTTTTTTTAACTTGTAGGGGCCCTAGCACCAATATTTGTTTTAATTTGTAGATGGCCTTGGCTCCAATATTTTTTTTTTGAATATGTAGGTGGCCATTGCACCAATCTTTTTTTGAAATGTGTAGTGGGCCCTGTCACAAATCTTTTTTTAACTTGTTGGGGACCCTGGCCACCAGATTTTTTTTAGTTTGGGGGAGGCCCTGGTGCTCAGTAGTGTGACTTATGTATGTGCAGTGTCTTGATTTAGCGATCCGGTGGAGGAACTGCAAAAATTATTGGAAAAGGGAAAAAATATGGAGCTTCAAAAACAAAATTACTACCAAAGGTTATGACTTCTCTATCATAAATGTTGGCCACCTGTGGTTGTGCTATAGAATGATATCCTTGCTGCCAGTGTACCAGTGTAGCATCGGCAAATCTCTGCAACTCAAGATGAGGTGCAATATTATCTTAAAGGGGTTATTCACCTTCAAACAACTAGTTGTTTTCAGATAGAACACCAGAAATAACGACTTTTTCCAATTACTTTCTATTTTCTATGTGTCAGCGTTTTTCTAATATTGAAGTGTAATTTTTCACCTGCTAAAGCAGCTCTGGGGGGGGTCATCGACCCTGTAAACTGTTCTCAATTGATACATTTAGTTGATACATTTCTTATCTTTGTCCCTTCTGAGCAGAATCCCTGAGCTTCATTAAAGGAACACTAACATCAAAAAATTGTTTTAAAAAAATTGTTAGAATACAATGAAAAAAAACCCACCAAGACAAATTAAAATTTAAAATTGCAAAGCATTTATTAAGAAATCACTTACCGAAACTCCACTTCCGCTCCTCTTTAGAAAAGGCGACATGGCGACTATTCAGAGTGCGGTGCTTGATTTCTCTTCCCTGGCTATCTCTCCTATTGTACTGACAGCAGGAAAATGTCGGACGATGCTGGAACGGGGCCCGGCTGGATGAAGAGCTGAAGTGCCCGTTGTGCAGCTCCTTCTACAGGGAGCCCATGATCCTCCCCTGCTCCCACAGCCTGTGCCTATCCTGTGTGCCTGGAACACCCTTCTGCAGAGCCGGCTCACCTCGGGGAGATATTGCGTGGACTCAGCCCCCAATGCCCTGGCAGCCCAGGAAGCCTACACTGAAGGTTACGATCACCCAAACACATTGGATTTTGGTCTGAGTCTCCAAGGACTCTTGGGAGGTTTCCCCTCTTGCTCATAAGCGTCTCCAGAGCACAGGTTGTTATGGATAATCGGAGTCCTAAATTGGATCTTATTGGCTTGCCTTTACCCCAGAGCACCCGGTGCTGGTGTGCATAACTGAGAACAGCCAGGAGTTTGTGCTGTCCATGCTTGGCGGCCCAGTGCAGGCACGAGAAGCCGGTGATGAAGACCCTGCGGGTGATGAGGTCGGGCTCGTTGCTCAGCAACTCCCGTAAACTATCCCAGTGACCCCGGCATAAAATCAGCATCCAGGCATTCTCCAGTGGGTCCAGTGCTGCTTGTCTGTGTGGCACTCTCATCCTGCTCGTTTCCAGACACCGACGAGGAACTATGCAGGGACAAGCTGTCTGAATCCTGCTTCCTGACTTGAAGCAGCCCCCCACAGTGGGAGAGTATATGGGAGTTGCTGAGCAACGAGCCTGGCCTCATCACCCGCAGGGACTTCATCAACAGCTTCTAGTTAACAAGTTAACATTAGCATTCAGGTTAACATTAGCTGTAACTTTCATAAAAATTGGCAGGGTTGTAAATTGTAAATGGCATTACAAAAACATTCCAACACTACACCTTCAACAAGTTTTTCATCAAGGACCAGCAAAAGGAACACTTGCAAAATGAATGTGTCAAAATGCAATGTAAGTCTATGGGAGTGCATTCAAGTTAAAATTAGCTGTAACTTTTGATAAATTTGTCAGGTATATAAATTCTGTATGGCGTTACAAACAGATTCCAACGCCACATCTTCGACAAGTTTTTCATCAATGACAAGCAACAGGAACATATGCAAAATCACTGTGCCAAGATGCAATATACATCAATGGCAGTGCATTCATGTTAACATTAGCTGTAACTTTTGATAAAGTTGTCAGGGAAACAAATTCTATATGGCATTAGAATTAGCTTCCAACACTACACCTTCAACAAGTTTTTCATCAAGGACAAGCAATAGGAACACTTGCAAAATCACTGTGCCAAAATGCAATGTAAGTCAATGGGAGTTTATTCATGTTAACATTACCTGTAACTTTTGAGAAAGATGGCAGGGTTGCAACTTGTATATGGCATTTCAAGTAGATTCCTAACTGCACCTTCAGCACGTTTTTCATGAAGGACAAGCAACAGGAACACTTGCAAAATCACTCTGCAAAATGCAATGTAAGTCTATGTGAGTGCATTCTGGATTCCATTAGCTGTAACTTTTGGGATAGTTGTCAGGAATACAAATTCTATATGGCATTAGAATTATCTTCCAGCACTACACCTTCAACAAAATGTTTACCAAGAACAAGCAACAGGAACATTTGCAAAATCACTGTGCCAAAATGCAATGTAAGTCTTTGGGAGTGCATTCAGGTTAATATTAGCTGTAACTTTTGAGAAAGTTGGCAGGGTTGTAAATTGTATATGGCATTACAAGTGGATTCCAACACTACACCTTCAGCAAGTGTTTCATCAAGGACAGGAACACTTGAAAAATCACTGTGCCAAAATGCAATGTAAGTCTAATGGAGTGCATTCAGGATAACATTAGCTGTAACTTTTGAGATAGTTGTCAGAGATAAAGATTCTATATGGCGTTAGAATTAACTTCCAGCAATACACCTTCAACAAGATGTTCACCAAGAACAAGCAACAGCAACACTTGCAAAATCACTGTGCCAAAATGCAATGTAAGTCTATGGGAGTGCAGGTTAATATTAGCTGTAACTTTTGCGAAAGTTGGCAGGGTTGTAAATTGTATATGACATTACAAGTAGATTCCAAAACGACACCTTCAACAAGTTTTTCATCAAGGGCAAGCAACAAAAACACTTGCAAATTAACTGTGCCAAAATGCAATATCAGTCCATCATTCAGGATAACATTAGCTGTAACTTCTGAGAAAGTTTTCAGAGATACAAATCCTATATGGTGTTAGAATTAGCTTCCAACACTACACCTTCAAAAAGTTTTTCATCAAGGACAGGCAACTTCCTGTAAGTCAATGGGAGTGAATTCATGTTAACATTAGCTGTAACTTTTGAGAAAACTGGCAGGGTTGTAAATTGTATATGGCATTACAAATCGATTCCAAAAGTACACCTTCAACCAGTTTTTCATCAAGGAAAAGTAACAGGAACACTTGCAAAATCACTGTGCAAAAATGCAAAGTAAGTTTATGGGAGTGCATTCAGGACAACATTAGTTGTAACTTTTGAGATAGTTGTCAGAGATACAAATTCTATATGGCATTAGAATTAGCTTCCAACACTACACCTTCAACAAATTGTTCACCAAGAACAAGCAACAGGAACATTTGAAAAATCACTGTGCCAAAATGCAATATAAGTCTATGGGAGTGCATTCAGGTTAACATTAGCTGTAACTTTTGAGAAAGTTGCAAGGGTTGTAAATTGTATATGGCATTACAAATACATTCCAAAACTACACCTTCAAAAAGTTTTTCATCAAGGACAGGGAACAGGAACACTTGCAAAATCACTGTGCCAAAATGCAATATAAATCTATGGGAGTGCATTCATGTTACCATTAGCTGTAACTTTTGAGAAAGTTAGCACAGTTCTAAATTCTATATGGCATTATAAACACCTTTGACAAGTTTTTCATCAAGGACAAGCAACAGGAACACTTGCAAAATCACTGTGCCAAAATGCAATGTAAGTCTAAGGGGGTGCATTCAAGTTAACATTAGCTGTAACTTTTGAGAAATGAGAAAGTTGTCAGGGAAAAAAATCTATATGGCATTAGAATTAGCTTCCAACACTACACCTTCAACAAATTGTTCACCAAGAACAAGCAACAGGAACATTTGAAAAATCACTGTGTCAAAATGCAATATAAGTCTATGGGAGTGCATTCAGGTTAACATTAGCTGTAACTTTTGAGAAAGTTGCAAGAGTTGTAAATTGTATATGGCATTACAAATACATTCCAAAACTACACCTTCAAAAAGTTTTTCATCAAGGACAGGGAACAGCAACACTTGAAAAATCACTGTGCCAAAATGCAATGTAAATCTATGGGAGTGCATTCATGTTACCATTAGCTGTAACTTTTGAGAAAGTTAGCACAGTTCTAAATTCTATATGGCATTATAAACACCTTCGACAAGTTTTTCATCAAGGACGAGCAACAGAAACACTTGCTAAATCACTGTGTCAAAATGCAATTTAAGTCTGAGGGAGTGGTTAACATTAGCTGTAACTTTTGAGAAAGTTGTCAGGCATACAAATTCTAAATGGCATTATAAATAGCTTCCAACACTACACCTTCAACAAGTTTTTCAGGAACACTTGCAAAATTACTGTGCCAAAATGCAATGTAGGTCTAAAGGAGTGCATTCAGGTTAACATTAGTTGTAAATTTTGAGAAAGTTGGCATAGTTGTAAATTCTATATGGCATTATAAACAGCTTCCAACACTAAACCTTCAACAAGTTTTTCATCAAGGACAAGCAACAGGAACACTTGCAAAAACACTGTGTCAAAATGCAATGTAAGTCTAAGGGAGTGCATTTAGGTTAATATTAGCTGTAACTTTTGATAAAGTTGTCAGTGATACAAATTCTATATGTCATTAGAATTAATTTCCAACACTACACCTTCAACAAATTTGTCATCAAGGACAAGCAACTAGAGGCGGGGCAGGCCCTGGTGCGTGACACGCAGCCATGCCCGTCCCCTCTGTACCTCTGCATTTGCCCGCATTTGTCAGTGGCGCACAGGTTCCCGGGGGGCCCTGAGGGGGTGCGGGCCCTGACCCACTCACACCCCCTGCTCCCGCGGTAGTTCCGCCACTGGCAACAGGAACACTTGCAAAATCACTGTGTCAAAATGCAATGTAAGTCTATGGGAGTGCATTCAGGTTAACATTAGCAGTAACTTTTGAGAAAATTGGCAAAGTTTTAAATTCTAAATGGCCTTAGAATTGGCTATCAACACTACACCTTCAACAAGTTTTTAATCAAGGACAAGCCATAGGAACACTTGCAAAATCACTGTGTCAAAATGCCATGTAAGTCTATGTGAGTGCATTTATTTTAAATCTCTTTTTATTACATTTTTAAATTTTCCAAAGGGTACAGAAAGAAAAAAGGGGAATAGGGAAAGAAAATGAACATAGAAAGAACATAAAAGAAAATAATTACACACCGTAGCACTTAATTATCATAATAAAATGTTACTTCACACTCTATTACTTTTTTTTTGTATTGTATAACCTATGACTTTATTACAGAGATCTGTAAAACTTTTAATACAAACATCATACAGTGATTTTGATTTATTAGAGCACAGATTAAGTTACACATTTCTCATACTCTTTTATATATTCACACCAGGGACTCCAATTTTTAAAGTGTTTTCGCATAGTACCTTTTCTATATGCTATTACTTCTTCTGCCTGTCTAATTCCTTCTATAGTATTCAGCCATTCTTTCATGAGTGGAGGTTCAATAGATTTCCACTTACGTGGAATCAGAAGTTTGGCTGAAGTTAAAATTAACTTGATTGTAGTAGTGTTTATTAAACATTTATTAGAGTTGTCATATAAAAGCAAAACAGTAGTAGAATGGAGATTTAACTGTTCAGGAAAGATTTTATCGATTATATTTTGAATGTTATCCCAGAAATTTTTTAAAATTTTGCATTTAAAACTTTGCATTTAAACATGTTCGTATGTTCCAGTTTCTTCGTTGCATCTCCAACATATATCTTGGGTACCATAGATGTTCTTTAACTTTGTTGGGGTATAGTACCATCTCGAAATTAACTTGTAAGAAGCTTCATATGAGGAAGTAGAGGAGAAGATTAGTGATGGGCGAATTTATTCGCCAGGCGCGAATTTGCGCAATTCGCCGCCAGCGAATAAATTCACGAAACGCCCACGAAAAATTCGCCCGAAAAAATTTGCCGCCATCAAAAACGGGCGCCGGCGTCAAAAACAAGACGCCGGCACGGTTTCGCGTTACAAACAGATTCCAACGCCACATCTTCGACAAGTTTTTCATCAATGGCAAGCAACAGGAACATATGCAAAATCACTGTGCCAAGATGCAATATAAGTCAATGGGAATGCATTCATGTTAACATTAGCTGTAACTTTTGATAAAGTTGTCAGGGAAACAAATTCTATATGGCATTAGAATTAGCTTCCAACACTACACCTTCAACAAATTGTTCACCAAGGACAAGCAATAGGAACACTTGCAAATTCACTGTGCCAAAATGCAATGTAAGTCTATGGGAGTGCATTTAGGTATCAGCTGTAACTTTTGAGAAAGTTGTCAGAGAAACAACATTTTCAGGGATACAAATTCTATATGGCATTAGAATTGGCTTCCTAAACGACACCTTCAACACGTTTTTCATCAACAAAAAGCAACAGGAGCACTTGCAAAATAACTGTGTTAAAATGCAATGTAAGTCTATGAGAGTGCATTCAGGTTAACATTAGCAGTAACTCTTGAGAAAGTTGGCAAAGTTGTAAAATCTAAATGACATTAGAATTAGCTTCCAAAACGACATCTTCAACACATTTTATATCAAGGATAAGCAACAGGAACACTTGCAAATTGACTGTGTCAAAATGCAATGTAAGTCTATGGGAGTGCATTCAACTTAACATTGGCCGTAACTTTCGAGAAAGTTTTAAGGGATACAAATTCTATCTGGCATTAGAATTGGCTTCCAACACTACACCTTCAACAAGTTTTTCATCAACAAAAAGCAACAGGAGCACTTGCAAAATAACTGTGTTAAAATGCAATGTAAGTGTAACGCTTTCTTGGCCTATTCTGCCAATTAGGAGTTAAGGGTGACCAGCTAGGTAGTGAGCATGGGTTACATTGCGAATCCTCACCCAGGGCAGAGCCTTCGCCAAATGGAAGCTTCCCCTTTAAACTGTAGTTGAACTACAACTCACAGGCATATAAGTACAAAAATAGAATAATGGACGCCAGGAGGTTCTTTAAAAAGGTAAAACAGGAGCAGATTTATTATGCCAAAGGCAAATGACCACAGGTTTACTTACAATAGTTCTGACGACACAGCAGGTGGAATCACTTTGGACAGTAAAGGTTCACAGTCAAACAGATGCGACTCCCAAAGGATATTGCAGATAGGGGTACATCAAATCCCAGTTCAACCGACATTGCACAGTGAGGGGATCGGGATCTATCAGGTAGGGTTCAGGTAGTCCTTTGCTCACCTACTGCCCTATCAACTGAGGTCCCTGCTCTAAAGGCAAACAGGCCTTGTGGGAAGCTACTTCCTCCTACAATCCTTGTTGGAGCGACAGCTGCTCTTTCTGCTACACCTCTCTGTCTTTCTCTCCTAGAGAGACTATAACAATATCTTACTATGCTAGCTGGTCCTCGTTCACGGGGTTACCTGGTCCCCGACTTAGCACCAAAGGTGTCAGGTCCCTTTGGGGTAAAGGCTTACTGGGGCCTATGGTGATCCCAGGCTCAATGGAGATTCACCTAGCAGCAGCACCAGGAGCCAAAGAGGAAGAGGACACTCCCTGCACAACACTATATAGTAGTGTGGCAGGGGAGTGTCATTACACTGTTTGTCCAATAGGTGTGGGTGTTACACTTTGCCAGTTACAAGGGCTTGGCCCAATAACAGGGGAAAAGAGAACTACATACAAAACGGTAGGGGATTAACTCTATAGGAATAGGATATCCTATAGGTCCCTACATAAGTCTATGGGAGTGCATTCAGGTTAATATTAGCTGCAACTCTTGGGAAAGTTGGCAAAGTTATAAATTCTTTTTTTTTTTTTTTTTTTAAAGTTCACTTTTATTTAACAAAAAGGCAAATTGACATATCAGTACATATCAAGTAGACAAGTGTGATCAAAAATATACAGTCCACATAGTATATGCAAGCAGGTACACAAATAAAACATTGCTTTTGTCAAGGACAGGTTCGAATTGAATCAATCACTGAACTTTGGGATTGGGTATACCGCAAGTCATCTCTCCCAAATTTTTTTGAACTTAGTTGAGGAGCCACGAGCTTCATAAGTGAGTTTAAAAAGTGGTAAAGTGCGGTTGACTGAAGTAATCCAGTATTGAACTGAGGGAGGTGCAGGCTAAAGCCAGTGAAGGATTATGGTTTTTTTAGCATAAAATAAATAGCAAAGTACGATATAGTATTCTAATGTGGGTTTGTGGAACCATATCGTCCACGACTCCCAAAAGACAGGCTTCAGGAGAGAGGACTTGTGGCAACTCCAGGTTATCGCTCAAACATTCAACCACTGTATGCCAAAATCGAACAATCTTGGGACATGACCAGAAAACATGTAAAAAATCTGCTGTCTGATTTTGGCACCTGGGACAGGCTGCAGATCAATCTATCCCTG
Organism: Xenopus petersii; assembly: GCA_038501925.1. Classification (NCBI taxonomy): domain Eukaryota; kingdom Metazoa; phylum Chordata; class Amphibia; order Anura; family Pipidae; genus Xenopus; species Xenopus petersii. Next base: position 77,956,037 of record CM076673.1, on the reverse strand, counting down.
GTAGAGATAAGGAAACTATAGCTGGAGTTAGCGGCTTCTTCCCATATATCATCACTTATCTCAGGCAGTAGTGTTTGCCACTTACGGCAGAGTCAAATGGAGAGGGTCCAAGGTCTTGCAAAGCTCTGTATAAATTAGTAAACAGCTGACTTGAACTTTCCACTCTAAGGATGTTCTCAAACTGAAAGGTATGATAAGTAATCTGACCTGGACCAAACTGGGCCCTACAAGCATGCTGGAGTTGCATAAACCGGAACACATTCAAACTCTTGGGAGCTATAAAATCTTGTAATTGCTGAAAGGTGGGAAATGACCCATGTTGCAACAAGTCTCCAAGGGTTTTAATTTTACGAATGGGCCAATATATAAAATCAGGCAATTGTCGGAGATGGGGAAGATGAGAATTGCCCCATAATGGCGTATATGGAGTGAGCAAGGGATTTGATATGTGCTGCATCTTTCTTGCGGTCTGCCACACGTCTTAGGGGGCCCTCAATACAGGAGGTAGAGTATTAGAGTCCTGTAATAAAATTACCTGTCCCTGGTAGTCTAGTGGTGCGGCGGTGACGCCCGCTACGCCGCTCCTCTTCTCTCTGTGTGCCGGCTTCCTAGTGTGCTCGCGGCACGCACTTCCGCAATTTATAGGCGCATGCGCGCTGGCGTGAATACGTCAGTGCGCAATGGCGCGAAATTCAAATGTATTTAAAGCTACAGTTTTACTTTTTTCATTGCCCGTGATAGGATTTGTTCCTGGTGCTTTAGCTGTTCTGCGTGAATCTGTTCCTGATTATCTGTTTTTGACCCTTGCCTGTCTGTTTGACTATTCTGATCTCTGGAACCTGACCCTTGCCTGAAACCGACCTTGACTCTGCTTAATCCTCCTGTTTGACATTCTGGGTTGACCTCTGCTTGTTATTTGACTCCGATTCTGCCTCAACCCATCTGATTGATCACCTGGTTTTGACCCTTTGCCTTCCTGACGATTCTGATATCCGCCTGCCTTGATCCAGCCTGTCTCACCATCCACTTGCCTTGACCTTTTGTACCGTGACCTTCGGCCTAAAGACTCTGCCAAACAGCCGCGCCCCATTGCCAGCCAGAACAGCTCGCCTTGCACCCCTCGTTAAGTCCAGGTGGCACCCAAGTAAGCTGAGGGCTCCTCCCGAAGCCCAACGGTGGTCACACTACTGGTGAAGCCGAGCCGAGACCAGGGTGCTTGGCATTTGTTCTGGTATCGGGTGCCGGCCGTGACATTATCACGGGCCATGGAGGATGACGGTCACGAAGCTGCTGCTGCCTCTGCTACACCTCAAACTTCCACTGAGAGGTTGCTCACTACCTTGCTGCAACGTATGGAGGAGCAAGAGCAAAAACAGAATTATTTGCTTTAAGGGTTCCACAATCTGACCCGCCAGTTGGGGCCTTCGTAGCAGCCGCCTAATCCTGTTCCTGCACCTCCTGTGGGTTCTTCTGCCAGTTGGGGTAACTCATCTAAACCCCATGAACCCAAGATTGTGTTCCCCGAAAGTTTCAGTGGGGATCGCACTAAATTTTTTGTTTTCAAAGAGGCTTGTAAGCTGTACCTTAGTTTATTTCCTCATTCTTTTCAATCTGATGAGGAGAAAGTAAGGTTCATAATGACCATGCTTTTGGGTGACCCCCAAATTTGGGCCCTCAGGCCTTCTTCAGACCCTGCTCGTTATTCCCTAGACACCTTCTTTAACAGCATGGCCATTCTTTACGATGACCCGGATTGTGCATCATCTGCCGATACCGCGATTCGTAAGTTGCGCCAAAGGAAAAGGGATGCGGAGGTGTAATGCACCGAATTCCGCCGGTGGGCAGTGGAAACTGGGTGGAATGATTTGCCTCTACGGAGTCAATTGCGGTAGGGGTTATCCGAATCTGTAAAGGATAGTCTGGTTAATTACCCCCTACCTTCTAACCTGGATGGTCTCATGTCCCTCACCATCCAGGTAGATAGAAGGCAAAGGGAGAGAAGGGGTGAGAGGAGTACAAACTTCTCTGGGGTTACTAATATAAGATCCAATGTGGTGACCAATGTAAAAATCTCCTAACCCTTTTGTGCCTCTACCTCAGGAGGAGCCTATGCAATTAGGCATATCCCACCTAACTCCAGAGGAAAAAGCACGCAGGCGTTCCATGGGTCTCTGTATGTACTGTGGTGAGAAGGGACATTTTCTGAACCAATGTTCTAAGAGGCCGGGAAACTCCGAAGCCTAAATGGAGAAGGGGAGCTCCATTTGGGTGCAGGAGTTTCCTCTCCCCAATCTGCCTCTAAAGTTTTGTTACCAGTTAAACTAACTTGGCCTACGGGCTCTGTCAAACTGTCCGCATTTGAGGACTCAGGGGCGGAGGGTAATTTTCTGGATACTGCTTTTGCAGCTAAATTCTGTATCCCTGTAGTTACTCTAAGTGCCCCCATGAGAATAATGGCTGTGGACAGAAGACCCTTAGGGTCAGGTGTAATCTCTAAGGAGACGGTAACTCTTTCCGTGTGTTAATAATTTGGATTGTGAGGAGATAGCTTTTTAACTCATAGAGGGTGCTTCCTCTCCTCTTATTTTGGGGTTACCGTGGCTCCAGAGGCATAACCCTCCGATTGACTGGGTCTCAAGGGAGGTGGTTCAATGGGGTACTATGTGTGGTGGGGTATGTTTTCCCTCTGTAGTTGCAACTACATCACTTGAAGGGTTACCTGCTGCATATGCAGAATTCGCTGATGTCTTCTCTAAAAAGGCAGCAGAAACCTTACCCCCACACCGGCAGTATGACTGCCCAATAGATCTGGTCCCTGGGTCAACTCCTCCTCGTGGTAGAACCTATGCTCATTTTTCATTGTCCCGAAGCCCAGGCAATGAAAGAGTATATAAAGGAGAACCTAGAAAGGGGTTTCATCAGACCTTCTAGATCCCCTGCGGGGGCGGGCTTCTTTTTCGTTGGGAAAAAAGATGGTGGTCTTCGCCCCTGTATTGATTATAGGGGGCTCAATAAGATTACCATAAAAAATCGCTATCCTCTCCCTCTAATTTCTGAATTTTCCGATCAAGTTAAAAATGCAAAAGTCTTTACCAAGCTTGAGGGGGGCTTATAACTTGATTCGAATCAGGGAGGGGGATGAGTGGAAGACTGCATTTAACACCAGGGATGGCCACTACGAGTATCTTGTTATGCCTTTTGGTCTTTGTAACGCCCCGGCAGTGTTCCAGGAGTTTGTCAATGACATCTTCAGGGACCTGCTGGGGATCTTCGTAGTGGTCTACCTAGACAATATTCTTATTTTTTCCTCCAACATGAAGGAACATCAAAATCATGTTTGTGAAGTCTTACAAAGGCTAAGGGGGAATAATCTTTATGCGAAACTAGAGAAATGTACTTTTGGGGTTTCTTCTGTTCAGTTTTTGGGGTTTAACATTTCCAGTAAGGGTCTAGAAATGGATCCAGGCAAGGTGAGAGCAGTCCTGGATTGGACCCAACCCCTTTCGTTACGTGCAACCCAAAGATTTCTTGGTTTTGCTAATTATTATCGGCAGTTTATCAAAAAATTTTCCCTCATTGTGGCACCCATCACTAATCTGACTAAAAAGTGTGCTGACCCCAGCATGTGGCCCCCTGAGGCCGTTCAAGCATTGGAATTCCTCAAAAAGGAATTCAGTTCAGCCCCCATTCTCAGACACCCCGATACTGCACTACCTTTTTTTGTTGAGTTTGATGCCTCTGAGGTAGGAGCTGGGGCAGTCCTTTCTCAAAGGCACCCGACTACCAACAAATTACATCCCTGTGCCTTTTTCTCCAGGAAATTCTCACCTGCTGAGGTGAATTACGATATAGGTAACAGGGAGTTGTTGGCAGTTAAGTGGGCCTTTGAGGAATGGCGGCATCTCCTGGAGGGTGCTAAGCATCTGGTGACGGTCTATACTGACCACAAAAATGTTCTTTATATAGAGTCTGCTAAACGCCTTAATCCGAGGCAGGCTAGGTGGGCTCTATTTTTCACAAGGTTTAATTTTTCTTTGACTTTCAGGCCTGGGACTAAAAACACCAAGGCGGATGCACTCTCTAGGAGTTTTGAATCCATTTCTTCTGACTCTAGTGAGTGTACTCCCATTATTCCCAGAGAAATGATCATAGCAACCCTTGAATCTGACCTTTCTTCTTTGTTGCTCCCTCTTCAAACATCTGCTCCTACAGATACCCCTTCGGGGAGATGGTTTGTACCACAGGAGTTAAGGGAGCAAGTATTAAGGGAGGTTCATGATTCTAAAATGGCAGGACATCCAGGTATTGCTAAAACGGTATCCCTGTTATCCCGTCATGTTTGGTGGCCATCATTCAAACAGGATGCTAAGGCCTTTGTTAATTCATGTCCAATGTGCCAAAGGTCAAAATCCTCTCGGGAGTCTTCCCAGGGTTTACTGATTTCATTACCAATTCCAGAAAGACCTTGAACCCATCTTTCGATGAACTTTATTGTTGATTTGCCTCCTTCACAGGGGAAAACTGTGATCTGGGTGGTGGTGGTGGATAGGTTTAGCAAGATGAGCCATTTTGTACCCCTTCCACACCTACCTTCTGCTAAATCCTTGGCTGATCTGTTTGTTACTCACATCTTTAAGTTTCATGGTTTTCCTGAAAATATTGTTTCTGATAGGGGGGTTCAGTTTGTCTCTAAGTTTTGGCGTGCTTTCTGTTCTTTGGTTGGGGTTGAATTATCATTTTCCTCTGCCTATCACCCCCAAACCAATGGTCAAACTGAAAGGGCAAACCAGTCCCTTGAGCAATACCTCAGGTGTTATGTGTCAGACAACCAATCCACATGGGCTGAACTGTTACCCTGGGCTAAATTTGCATACAATAATGCTACCCATTCCTCCTCGGGAGAGTCCCCTTTCTTCGTGGTTAATGGGTTGCACCCCAAGGCATTAGGCATTCTCATTTTCCGGTACTGGCTCCTTCGTTCCCTCTGCTAATTCTTGTGTTGAACGTTTTTCTAGGGTTTGGTCGCAGGTTCATGACTCTCTGTCCGTAGCTGCCTCTGCTCAGAAAAAAAGCTGCTGACAGATCTCGTAGAGAGGCACCCCAGTATAAAGTGGGAGACTCAGTGTGGCTTTCTACCAAAAATATTAAACTAAAGGTTCCCTCTCTCAAACTGGGGCCTAGGTTCATTGGTCCATACCCTATTTCTGAAATTATCAACCCTTCTTGTGTTCGTCTTAAATTGCCTGTTAATTTTAAGATTTCTGACTCATTTCACGTTTCCCTGTTAAAACCTGCATCTAATGTTCGTCACGTGTCTGTTCCTCCCCCAGTGTTTGTTGAAGGTCAGCCTGAATATGAGATCCAAGAGTTCCTTGACTCCCGTCTGGTGCGTGGTAAGCTACAATACCTTACTAGGTGGAAGGGCTTTGGTCCTGAGGAGAACTCTTGGGTCTCAGTTGAAGACATCAAGGCTGATCGCCTCAGGAAGCAATTCCACACCAAGTTTTCTGGGAAACCTGGGGGTCCAGTGGCCCCCCCTAGAGAGGGGGGTAATGTAATAAAATTACCTGTCCCTGGTAGTCTAGTGGTATAGCGGGGACGCCCGCTGCACCATCAGCGGGGACGCCCGCCGCACCATCGGGGGGGACGCCCGCTACGCCGCTCCTCATCTCTCTGTATGTTGGCTTCCTAGTGTGCGCACGGCGCGCACTTCCGCATTTTATAGGCGCATGCGCGCTGGCGTGATTACGTCAGTGCACAATGGCGCGAAATTCAAATGTATTTAAAGCTACAGTTTTATGTTTTGCATTGCCCGTGATAGGATTTGTTCCTGGTGCTTTAGCTGTTGCTATTCTGCGTGAATCTGTTCCTGATTATCTGTTTTTGACTCTTGCCTGCCTGTTTGACTATTCTGATCTCTGGAACCTGACCCTTGCCTGAAACCGACCTTGACTCTGCTTAATCCTCCTGTTTGACGTTCTGGGTTGACCTCTGCCTGTTATTTGACTCCGATTCTGCCTCAACCCATCTGATTGATCACCTGGTTTTGACCCTTTGCCTTCCTGACGATTCTGATATCCGCCTGCCTCGATCCAGCCTGTCTGACCATCCGCTTGCCTTGACCTTTTGTACCGTGACCTTCGGCCTAAAGACTCTGCTAAACAGCCGTGCCCCTTTGCCAGCCAGAACATCTCACCTTGCACCCCTCGTTAAGTCCAGGTGGCACCCAAGTAAGCTGAGGGCTCCTCCCGAAGCCCAACGGTGGTCACACTACTGGTGAAGCCGAGCCAAGACCAGGGTGCTTGGCATTTGTTCTGGTATTGGGTGCCGGCTGTGACAAGTCCTTTAGCTTCCTCTTAGGGCAGTGACATAAAGATTCAATTGAACCCAGGATAAGGGAGTGAAACAACATATTGGGGTCTTCTGGATTAGGTACCAACCACTCATGCACACGCGACAATTGTGCCAAGCTATAAATTTAGGACCAAAGCCAAACAGTTTGAGTGTTTCCCATAGAAAGGGCCATTCTACCATATCGAATGCCTTAGCAGAGTCAAGAGATACTATCATTCGGGAGCCTGAGTTATCATGTGGCATTTGCAGATTTGTGTATAGCCGTCTAAGATTAATAGAGGTGGATTTGGTGGGCATAAAGCCAGATTTATCCGGTTGAATGACAGAAGCTATAACCTTGATCAATCGGTTGGCCAGGATTTTCGCTAGTATCTTGGCGTCCGTGTTAATAAGTGATATAGTGCGATATGAATCACAGGACTCAGGGTTTTTGCCTGATTTATGTATCAAAATTATAAGGCTGAGTATAGAGAGGGTGGGAGTCGGTGGTCAGCTAAAGAAGCATTATAGATTTGGAGCAACTTGGGAACCAGATCCTTGGCCACTGTTTTATACCACTCAGCGGGGAGACCATCTACCAATGGAGTTTTATTATTTGGAAGGGAATTTAGAGCTTCTGCAATTTCTTGCAGAGTAATATCATTCTCCAGGAATGCGACCTGTGGGATATCTAATCGGGGAATAGGGAATTGACTCAAGTAAAGACCTATGGATTCTTGGGTCATTCGAGATTGGTATAAAGAGGTATAGTACTCTTGAAACATCGAGGTGATTTCATTAGGTAAGGATGTAAGATCACCATTTGCTTTTATAATTCTAGGGATCATTGTAGTGGGCGTGGAAGTTTTAGCCAAATACGCAAGTGTTTTCCCACTCTTCTCGCCTTGGTCAAATAAGCGCTGAGTTGCATATAATTATTTAAGGAGGTGCGGGTTAGTTCCAGGGCTTTTTGGGCTTTACATAAATTATTATGGAAGTACTCTGAAGGTCGATTTACAAATTCTACCTCAGCTGATTAAGGACCCACGCGCCACCGCTTTAGAAGCTTCCCAACCTACGGCTGGAGTAGATGTTTCTCCATTATTAACCCAATACTCATTATATTCCTGTACGACCTTTTCTTGGACTATTGAATTCTTTAACCACATAGGGCTGAGGTGCCACATCTTGTCTATAGGTTGGGTACTTATATGGATGGTTAATAGGAGTGGGGCATGGTCTGGGAATGCCCTGGGAAGGAAGGCGATCTCTGTTACCCAAGGTAGGAAATCTTGTGATGTTAGAGCCAAGTCAATCCTAGAGAGAGATTGATGTGTGGCTGAGTGGCAGGAGAATTGTCTCGTTCGTGGATGTTTCCAATGCCACACTTCAGTCAGTAACATTCCCTCTGCCCAGATCGCTAATGGAGTAGAGGATTGAGTATTATGGGACAGCTTATCCTGTTGAGAAAAAGGGGAGAATTGAAGTCGCCAAGTAGGCAGAATGGGGCCGGGGGGAATTCTAAGACCTTTTTAAAAATTAATTCTAGGAGATCCATAGACATAGGGGGAGGAAGGTATACATTACCCAATATCAGTGGTTTAGAGTTGATCTTACAGTGTATGAGAACGAATCTACCATACATATCAGTCTTTATCGACAGCAATTCAAATAATAAGTGCTTCCTCACTAATATAGCTACCCCTCTGGCATACGTAGAGAATGTGGCATGGTAGTGGTGCGCACCCAGGCCTTTTTAAGTGCTAAAATCTTTTGCCCAGTGAGATGGGTTTCTTGTAACAATAATAGCGAAGGAGAGTAGGATTTGAGATACTGAAATAGTTGTGCCCACTTAAACTTAGAGTTAAGGCCCCTGACATTCCAAGAGCATATAGTAACCATAGACATTGGACCATAATAAACATATAGGTGCGGAGTGTACATTCAACATGCATATATCACACAGTTTGCCGACAATAGCCTTTGCAACATATAAAGAAATATAGAAAAAATAGAAATTAACCCCATAGACCCAACTAAACCCTTCCCACCACTGCTCATACGTAGACATAGTTGAGCCTATACCCGTAACTTGTCAACACCGGAGGAAAAAGTAAGAATGCAACTTTAGTGGCGGGTAGTGTTCCAGTCCCTGGACTGTAACTGCCATGAGTTACGGAAATATAAGTTCCATACACATTATAGTAACTGTCATAGCATTCCAGACTATGCCCATTGTCCAGTAGAAGAGATAATAAATGGTGAAAAAATTTGGGCTCAGGGTTCCCACGAGCTGTGACTCACATTTAAGAGCACAACAGCCCTGGCCGGGGCACCTGGAGGAGGTTTGCGCGCTGGGACGTGGTAGGCCCTTTCTATTGCAAACTGTGGAGAAAATATATTAGGGCCAAGTTTGTCTTTGAACCACGACTCCAGGAAGGTCTCCATATGTGCCCCTCCGGTAGTCTTATGATCCAGAGATTAGATCTGCGCTGTCTGTTCTCAAAATCGTCAAACATGTGCTATCAGCAGTTTCTGATAATGTTGAAGTCATTGTATTTGGTGTTGTGGAGGATGTACCCTGTCTTCCAAATCGCTTATATGGCGTTCAGCCTCACCTCTACGCTTGCGTAGCTTCTGCATATCATGGCGTATAAGTGAGAGATCTACTCTGATCTCTTCTATCTTAGATGTGACTGTAGCCGTGTTTTCTGTTAGTTTGGCGGATAGAGATGTTTTAGATTCGGATATCGCCAACCTCAGTGAATGGAGAGACGGCTCTGCCGATGGCCCAGCAGAACTTTCAGCCTCTGAGGGCTCGGTCGTAGCATGTGACGCAGTTTCCAACACAGGATCCAAGGCCGCGTCGCCATCTTGAGAGACGACTCTGGCAAAAAACTTCTGGACACTGTCCGCTTTGGGCTTTGTGGCACTTTTAGGAGGCATGGCTGCAAAGGCAACGCAGTAAGCTTACAGTCCAGGTAGTTGTAGAAGTAAATGGCAGTAAATAGCTGCACAGGATCTTTGAAGGTACGGGAGCTCCTGCTACCCACGTCTGCTCTTGATCACATCCAAACTCCGCCCCGCAAAGTTATAAAATCTAAATGACATTTGTATTACCTTCCAACACTACATCTTTAACAAGTTTTTCATCAAGGACAAGCAACAGGAACACATGCAAAATCACTGTGTCAAAATGCAATGTAAGTCTATGGGAGTGCATTCAGGTTAACATTAGCTGCAACTCTTGGGGAAAGTTGGCAAAGTTATAAATTTCTAAATGACATTAGAATTACCTTCCAACACTACATCTTCAACAAGTTTTTCATCAAGTACAAGCAACAGGAACTTATGCAAAATCACTGTGTCAAGCAATGTAAGTCTATGGGAGTGCATTCAACTTAACATTGGCTGTAACTTTTGAGAAAGTTTTCAGGGATACAAATTCTATCTGACATTAGAATTGGCTTCCAACACTAAACCTTCAACAAGTTTTTCATCAACAAAAAGCAACAGGAGCACTTGCAAAATAACTATGTTAAAATGCAATTTAAGTCAATGGGAGTGCATTCAGGTTAACATTAGCTGTAACTTTTGATAAAGTTGGCAAAGCCATAAATTCTAAATGACATTAGAATAACCTTCCAACACTATATCTTCAACAAGTTTTTCATCAAGGACAAGCAACAGGAACACTTGCAAAATAACTATGTTAAAATGCAATGTAAGTCTATGGGAGTGCATTCAGGTTTACATTAGCTGCAACTCTTGGGAAAGTTGCCAAAGTTATAAATTCTAAATGACATTAGAATAACCTTCCAACACTACATCTTCAACGGGTTTTTCATCAAGGACAAGCAACAGGAACACATGCAAAATCACTGTGTCAAAATGCAATGTAAGTCTATGGGAGTGCACTCAACTTAACATTGGCTGTAACTTTTGCGAAAATTTCTCAGGTATACAAATTATATCTGGCATTAGAAATGGCTTCCAACTCTACACCTTCAACAAGATTTTCATCAACAAAAAGCAACAGGAGCACTTGCAAAATAACTGTGTTAAAATGCAATGTAAGTCTATGGGAGTGCATTCAGGTTAACATTAGCTACAACTCTTGGGAAAGTTGGAAAAGTTATAAATTCTAAATGACATTAGAATTACCTTCCCAACACTACATCTTCAATAAGTTTTTCATCAAGGACAAGCAACAGGAATACTTGCAAAATAACTGTGTCAAAATGCAATGTAAGTCTATGGGAGGGCATTCAGGTTAACATTAGCTGCAACTCTTGGGAAAGTTGGCAAAGTTATAAATTCAAAATGACATTAGAATTACCTTCCAACACCCAATGCTCTCTACTTACGTTTCAATATTTTTCAGCTACGCAATGGTCCCCCCTTACGTCTTGACAAGTTTCAAACACTCAATGCTCCCTCCATTTTTTTTTACCTAGGCAAAGGTCCCCCATTACGTCTTGACAAGTTTTAAACACCCAATGCTCCCTCCTTACGTGTCAATATTTTTCCATTTTTTTAAACTACGCAATGGTCCCCCCTTACGTTTTGACAAGTATCAATCACCCAATGCTCCCTCCTTACGTGTCAATATTTTTCCATTTTTTTAAACTACGCAATGGTCCCCCCTTACGTTTTGACAAGTATCAATCACCCAATGCTCCCTCCTTACGTGTCAGTATTTTTCCATTTTTTTTCACCAGCGCAATGGTCCCCTCTTACGTCTTGACAAGTTACAATCACCCAATGGTCCCACCTTACGTGTCAATATTTTTCCATTTTTTTTACCTACGCAATGGTCCCCCCTTACGTCTTTACAAGTTTCAAACACCCAATGCTCCCTCCTTACGTTTCAATATTTTTAAATTTTCTTCACCTACGAAATGGTCCCCCCTTACGTCTTGACAAGTTTCGATCACCCAATGCTCCCTCCTTACATTTCAATATTTTTCCATTTTTTTTTCAACTACGCAATGGTCCCCCCTCACGACTTGACAAGTTTCAAACACCTAATGCTCATTATGACTATGAAGATTTTCATTCATCCAGGTCATAGTATATCTAGTATAGGTCAATCTAAAAACAACTGGACTTGCTGAGTAATCAATGAAGACGTTTCACTACTCATCCGAGCAGCTTCTTCAGTTCAACTAACTGGTGTGGGAAGTTCTCGGCATATAAACTCTTCCACTAATCCATTAACAATGGCACATTGTAACTCTTCAAAGAGGTGACATCTGAAGAAACTCACAGAGTTGTTGATTCTGTGTAGTTGTGATAGGATTATCCAATGTGTCATGCAAACTCCTAGATACAGGTGTTACTTGTGAGAGTTGCATGAATGTATGTGTGAACTGTTCTGACATCTGTACCCCGGCGGATTCAGAACACTTCACACATCCATTCATGCAACTCTCACAAGTAACACCTGTATCTAGGAGTTGCATGACACATTGGATAATCCTATCACAACTACACAGAATCAACACCTCTGTGAGTTTCTTCAGATGTCACCTCTTTGAAGAGTTACAATGTGCCATTGTAAATGGATTAGTGGAAGAGTTTATATAACGAGAACTTCCCACACCAGTCAGTTGAACTGAAGAAGCTGCTCGGATGAGTAGTGTAACGTCTTCATTGATTACTCAGCAAGTCCAGTTGTTTTTAGATTGACCTATACTAGACTAATGCTCAGTACTTAAATGTCAAAATTTTTCCATTTTTTTTATTACCAACGCAATGGTCACCCCCTACATCTTGAAAAGTTTCAAACACCTACGCTCCCTCCTTACGTTTCAATATTTTCCCATTTTTTTCACCTATGCAACGGTCCCCCCTTATGTCTTGACAAGTTTCAAACACCCAATGCTCCCTCCTTATATTTTAATATTTTTCCATATCTTTCATCTACGCAATGGTCCCCTCTTATATCTTGACAAGTTTCAAACACCCAATGCTCCCTCCATACGTCTCAATATTTTTCCATTTTTTTCACATACGCAATGGTCCCCTCTTACGTCTTGACAAGTTTCAATCACCCCATGCTCCCTCCTTACGTGTCAATATTTTTAAATTTTTTTCACCTACGCAATGGTCCCCCCTTACGTCTTGACAAGTTTCGATCACCCAATGTTCCCTCCTTACGTTTCAACATTTTTCCATTTTTTTACCTACGCAATGGTCCCCCCTTACGTCTTGAAGAGTTTCAAACACCCCATGCTCCCTCCTTACGTTTCAATATTTTTCCATTTTTTTCACCTATGCAACGGTCCCCCCTTATGTCTTGACAAGTTTCAAACACCCAATGCTTCCTCCTTATATTTTAATATTTTTCCATATCTTTCATCTACGCAATGGTCCCCTCTTATATCTTGACAAGTTTCAAACACCCAATGCTCCCTCCATACGTCTCAATATTTTTCCATTTTTTTCACATACGCAATGGTCCCCTCTTACGTCTTGACAAGTTTCAATCACCCCATGCTCCCTCCTTACGTGTCAATATTTTTAAATTTTTTTCACCTACGCAATGGTCCCCCCTTACGTCTTGACAAGTTTCGATGACCCAATGTTCCCTCCTTACGTGTCAGTATTTTCCCATTTTTTTCATCTATACAATGGTCCCCCCTTTCGTCTTGAAAAGTTTCAAACACCCAATTCTCCCTCCTTACGTATCAATATTTTTTATTTTTTTTCACCTTCGCAATGGTCCCCCCTTATGTCTTGACAAGTTTAAAACACCTAATGCTCCCTCCTTAAGTGTCAATATTTTTCCATTTTTTTCACCAACACAATGGTCCCCCCTTACGTCTTGACAAGTTTCAATCACCCCATGCTCCCTCCTTACGTGTCAATATTTTTTCATTTTTTTACCTACGCAATGGTCCCCCCTTACGTCTTGACAAGTTTAAAACACCCAATGCTCCCTCCTTATGTGTCAGTATTTTTCCATATACTTCACCTACGCAATGGTCCCCCCTTACGTCTTGACAAGTTTCAAACACCCAATGTTCCCTCCTTACGTTTCAACATTTTTCCATTTTTTTACCTACGCAATGGTCCCCCCTTACGTCTTGAAGAGTTTCAAACACCCCATGCTCCGTCCTTACGTTTCAATATTTTTTCTTTTTTTTCACCTGCGCAATGGTCCCCCCTTATGTCTTGACAAGTTTCAAACACCCAATGCTCCCTCCTTACGTTTCAATATTTTTCCATTTTTTTCACCTACGCAATGGTCCCCCCTTACGTCTTGACAAGTTTCAAACACCTACTGCTCAATCCTTAAGTGTCAATATTTTTCCAATTTCTTTACCAACGCAATGGTCCCCCCTTACGTCTTGACAAGTTTTAAACACCCAATGCTCCCTCCGTACGTGTCAATATTTTTCCATTTTCTTCACCTACGAAATGGTCCAACCTTACGTCTTGATACGTTTCAAATACCCAATGCTCCCTCCGTACGTTTCAATATTTTTCCATTTTTTTCACATACGCAACGGTCCCCCCCTTACGTCTTGACAAGTTTCAAACAGCCAGTGCTCCGTCCTTACGTGTAAGTATTTTTCCATATTTTTTCACCTACGCAATGGTCCCCCTTTACGTCTTGACAAGTTTCAAACACCCAGTGCTCCCTCCTTACGTTTCAATATTTTTACATTTTTTTCACCTACGCAATGGTCCTCCCTTACGTCTTGACAAGTTTCGATCACCCAACGTTCCCTCCTTACGTGTCAGTATTTTTCCATTTTTTTCACCTACGCAATGTTCCCCCCTTTCGTCTTGAAAAGTTTCAAACACCCAATGCTCCCTCCTTACGTGTCAATATTTTTCCATTTTTTTCACCTACGCAATTGTCCCCCCTTACATCTTGACAAGTTTCAATCACCCAATGCTCTCTCCTTACGTTTCAATATTTTTCCATTTTTTTCACATATGCAATGGTCCCCTCTTACGTCTTGACAAGTTTCAATCACCCCATGCTCCCTCCTTATGTGTCTATATTTTTGAATTTTTTTCACCTACGCAATGGTCCCCTCTAATGACTTGACAAGTTTCAAAAACCCAATGCTCCCTCCTTACATGTCAATATTTTTCAAAATTTTTTTCACCTACGCAATGGTCCCCTAATACGTCTTGACAAGTTTCAAACACCCAATGCTCCCTCCTTACATTTCAATATTTTTCCATATCTTTCAACTACGCAATGGTTCCCTCCTACAACTTGACAAGTTTCAACCACCCAATGCTCCCTCCTTACGTGCCAATATTTTTCCATTTTTTTCACCTATGCAATGGTCCCCCCTTACGTCTTGACAAGTTTCAAACACCAAATGCTCCCTACTTACGTGTCAATATTTTTCCATTTTTTTCACCTACGCAATGGTCCCCCTTACGTCTTGACAAGTTTCAAACACCCAATGCTCCCTCCTTACGTTTCAACATTTTTACATTTTTTTCACCTACGCAATGGTCCTCCCTTACGTCTTGACAAGTTTCAAACTCCTAATGCTCAATCCTTAAATGTCAATATTTTCCCATTTTTTTTACCAACGCAATGGTTCCCCCTTACGTCTTGAGAAGTTTCAAACACCCAATGCTCCCTCCTTACGTGTCAGTATTTTTCCATATACTTCACCTATGCAATGGTCCCCCCTTACGTCTTGACAAGTTTCAAACACCCAATGCTCCCTCCTTACGTTTCAATTTTTCCATTTTTTTTACCTACGCAATGGTCCCCCCTTAAGTCTTGAAAAGTTTCAAACACCCAATTCTCCCTCCTTATGTATCAATATTTTTTCTTTGTTTTCACTTTCGCAATGGTCCCCCGTTACGTCTTGACAAGTTTAAAACACCTAATGCTCCCTCCTTAAGTGTCAATATTTTTCCATTTTTTTTACCAACGCAATGGTCTCCCCTTACGTCTTGACAAGTTTTAAACACCCAATGCTCCCTCCGTACGTGTCAATATTTTTCCATTTTCTTCACCTACGAAATGGTCCAACCTTACGTCTTGATACATTTCAAACACCCAATGCTCCCTCCGTACGTTTCAATATTTTTCCATTTTTTTTAACCAACGCAATGGTCCCCCCTTACGTCTTGACATGTTTCAAACAGCCAGTGCTCCCTCCTTACGTGTCATTATTTTTCCATTTGTTTCACCTACGCAATGGTCCCCCTTTACGTCTTGACAAGTTTCAAACACCCAATGCTCCCTCCTTACGTTTCAATATTTTTAATTTTTTTTCACCTACGCAATGGTCCCCCCTTACGTCTTGACAAGTTTCGATCACCCAACGTTCCCTGCTTAGGTGTCAGTATTTTTCCATTTTTTTCACCTACGCAATGGTCCCCCCTTACGTCTTGAAAAGTATCAAACACCCAATGCTCCCTCCTTACGTTTCAACATTTTTCCTTTTTTTTTACCCAAAGCAATGGTCTCCCCTTACGTCTTGACAAGTTTCAATCACCCAATGCTCTCTCCTTACGTTTAAATATTTTTCAATTTTTTTCACATATGCAATGGTCACCCCTTACGTCTTGACAAGTTTCAACCACCCAATGCTCCCTCCTTACGTGCCAATATTTTTCCATTTTTTTCACCTATGCAATGGTCCCCCCTTACGTCTTGACAAGTTTCAAACACCAAATGCTCCCTACTTACGTGTCAATATTTTTCCATTTTTTTCACCTACGCAATGGTCCCCCTTACGTCTTGACAAGTTTCAAACACCCAATGCTCCCTCCTTACGTTTCAACATTTTTACATTTTTTTCACCTACGCAATGGTCCTCCCTTACGTCTTGACAAGTTTCAAACTCCTAATGCTCAATCCTTAAATGTCAATATTTTCCCATTTTTTTTACCAACGCAATGGTTCCCCCTTACGTCTTGAGAAGTTTCAAACACCCAATGCTCCCTCCTTACGTGTCAGTATTTTTCCATATACTTCACCTATGCAATGGTCCCCTCTTACGTCTTGACAAGTTTCAAACACCCAATGCTCCCTCCTTACGTTTCAATTTTTCCATTTTTTTTACCTACGCAATGGTCCCCCCTTACGTCTTGAAAAGTTTCAAACACCCAATTCTCCCTCCTTATGTATCAATATTTTTTCTTTGTTTTCACTTTCGCAATGGTCCCCCGTTACGTCTTGACAAGTTTAAAACACCTAATGCTCCCTCCTTAAGTGTCAATATTTTTCCATTTTTTTTACCAACGCAATGGTCTCCCCTTACGTCTTGACAAGTTTTAAACACCCAATGCTCCCTCCGTACGTGTCAATATTTTTCCATTTTCTTCACCTACAAAATGGTCCAACCTTACGTCTTGATACATTTCAAACACCCAATGCTCCCTCCGTACGTTTCAATATTTTTCCATTTTTTTAACCAACGCAATGGTCCCCCCTTACGTCTTGACATGTTTCAAACAGCCAGTGCTCCCTCCTTACGTGTCATTATTTTTCCATTTGTTTCACCTACGCAATGGTCCCCCTTTACGTCTTGACAAGTTTCAAACACCCAATGCTCCCTCCTTACGTTTCAATATTTTTAATTTTTTTTCACCTACGCAATGGTCCCCCCTTACGTCTTGACAAGTTTCGATCACCCAACGTTCCCTGCTTAGGTGTCAGTATTTTTCCATTTTTTTCACCTACGCAATGGTCCCCCCTTACGTCTTGAAAAGTATCAAACACCCAATGCTCCCTCCTTACGTTTCAACATTTTTCCTTTTTTTTTACCCAAAGCAATGGTCTCCCCTTACGTCTTGACAAGTTTCAATCACCCAATGCTCTCTCCTTACGTTTAAATATTTTTCAATTTTTTTCACATATGCAATGGTCACCCCTTACGTCTTGACAAGTTTCAACCACCCAATGCTCCCTCCTTACGTGCCAATATTTTTCCATTTTTTTCACCTATGCAATGGTCCCCCCTTACGTCTTGACAAGTTTCAAACACCAAATGCTCCCTACTTACGTGTCAATATTTTTCCATTTTTTTCACCTACGCAATGGTCCCCCTTACGTCTTGACAAGTTTCAAACACCCAATGCTCCCTCCTTACGTTTCAACATTTTTACATTTTTTTCACCTACGCAATGGTCCTCCCTTACGTCTTGACAAGTTTCAAACTCCTAATGCTCAATCCTTAAATGTCAATATTTTCCCATTTTTTTTACCAACGCAATGGTTCCCCCTTACGTCTTGAGAAGTTTCAAACACCCAATGCTCCCTCCTTACGTGTCAGTATTTTTCCATATACTTCACCTATGCAATGGTCCCCTCTTACGTCTTGACAAGTTTCAAACACCCAATGCTCCCTCCTTACGTTTCAATTTTTCCATTTTTTTTACCTACGCAATGGTCCCCCCTTACGTCTTGAAAAGTTTCAAACACCCAATTCTCCCTCCTTATGTATCAATATTTTTTCTTTGTTTTCACTTTCGCAATGGTCCCCCGTTACGTCTTGACAAGTTTAAAACACCTAATGCTCCCTCCTTAAGTGTCAATATTTTTCCATTTTTTTTACCAACGCAATGGTCTCCCCTTACGTCTTGACAAGTTTTAAACACCCAATGCTCCCTCCGTACGTGTCAATATTTTTCCATTTTCTTCACCTACAAAATGGTCCAACCTTACGTCTTGATACATTTCAAACACCCAATGCTCCCTCCGTACGTTTCAATATTTTTCCATTTTTTTAACCAACGCAATGGTCCCCCCTTACGTCTTGACATGTTTCAAACAGCCAGTGCTCCCTCCTTACGTGTCATTATTTTTCCATTTGTTTCACCTACGCAATGGTCCCCCTTTACGTCTTGACAAGTTTCAAACACCCAATGCTCCCTCCTTACGTTTCAATATTTTTAATTTTTTTTCACCTACGCAAAGGTCCCCCCTTACGTCTTGACAAGTTTCGATCACCCAACGTTCCCTGCTTAGGTGTCAGTATTTTTCCATTTTTTTCACCTACGCAATGGTCCCCCCTTACGTCTTGAAAAGTATCAAACACCCAATGCTCCCTCCTTACGTTTCAACATTTTTCCTTTTTTTTTACCCAAAGCAATGGTCTCCCCTTACGTCTTGACAAGTTTCAATCACCCAATGCTCTCTCCTTACGTTTAAATATTTTTCAATTTTTTTCACATATGCAATGGTCACCCCTTACGTCTTGACAAGTTTCAACCACCCAATGCTCCCTCCTTACGTGCCAATATTTTTCCATTTTTTTCACCTATGCAATGGTCCCCCCTTACGTCTTGACAAGTTTCAAACACCAAATGCTCCCTACTTACGTGTCAATATTTTTCCATTTTTTTCACCTACGCAATGGTCCCCCTTACGTCTTGACAAGTTTCAAACACCCAATGCTCCCTCCTTACGTTTCAACATTTTTACATTTTTTTCACCTACGCAATGGTCCTCCCTTACGTCTTGACAAGTTTCAAACTCCTAATGCTCAATCCTTAAATGTCAATATTTTCCCATTTTTTTTACCAACGCAATGGTTCCCCCTTACGTCTTGAGAAGTTTCAAACACCCAATGCTCCCTCCTTACGTGTCAGTATTTTTCCATATACTTCACCTATGCAATGGTCCCCCCTTACGTCTTGACAAGTTTCAAACACCCAATGCTCCCTCCTTACGTTTCAATTTTTCCATTTTTTTTACCTACGCAATGGTCCCCCCTTACGTCTTGAAAAGTTTCAAACACCCAATTCTCCCTCCTTATGTATCAATATTTTTTCTTTGTTTTCACTTTCGCAATGGTCCCCCGTTACGTCTTGACAAGTTTAAAACACCTAATGCTCCCTCCTTAAGTGTCAATATTTTTCCATTTTTTTTACCAACGCAATGGTCTCCCCTTACGTCTTGACAAGTTTTAAACACCCAATGCTCCCTCCGTACGTGTCAATATTTTTCCATTTTCTTCACCTACAAAATGGTCCAACCTTACGTCTTGATACATTTCAAACACCCAATGCTCCCTCCGTACGTTTCAATATTTTTCCATTTTTTTAACCAACGCAATGGTCCCCCCTTACGTCTTGACATGTTTCAAACAGCCAGTGCTCCCTCCTTACGTGTCATTATTTTTCCATTTGTTTCACCTACGCAATGGTCCCCCTTTACGTCTTGACAAGTTTCAAACACCCAATGCTCCCTCCTTACGTTTCAATATTTTTAATTTTTTTTCACCTACGCAAAGGTCCCCCCTTACGTCTTGACAAGTTTCGATCACCCAACGTTCCCTGCTTAGGTGTCAGTATTTTTCCATTTTTTTCACCTACGCAATGGTCCCCCCTTACGTCTTGAAAAGTATCAAACACCCAATGCTCCCTCCTTACGTTTCAACATTTTTCCTTTTTTTTTACCCAAAGCAATGGTCTCCCCTTACGTCTTGACAAGTTTCAATCACCCAATGCTCTCTCCTTACGTTTAAATATTTTTCAATTTTTTTCACATATGCAATGGTCACCCCTTACGTCTTGACAAGTTTCAAACACCCCATGCTCCCTCCTTACGTTTCAACATTTTTTCTTTTTTTTCACCTACGCAATGGTCACCCCTTACGTCTTGACAAGTTTCAAACACCTAATGCTCCCTCCTTAAGTGTCAATATTTTTCCATTTTTTTACCAACGCAATGGTCCCCCCTTAAGTCTTGACAAGTTTAAATCACCCAATGTTCCCTCCTTACGTGTCAGTATATTATTATTTTTTTTAACCTACGCAATGGTCCCCCCTTACGTCTTGACAAGTTTCAAACACCCAATGCTCCCTCCTTACGTTTCAACATTTTTCCATTTTTTTTACCTACACAATGGCCCCCCCTTACATCTTGACAAGTTTCAATCACCCAATGCTCCCTCCTTACTTTTCAATATTTTTCCATTTTTTGACATACGCAATGGTCCCCCATTATGTCTTGACAAGTTTCAAACACCCAATGCTCCCTCCTTACGTTTCAGTATTTTTTCAGTTTTTTTCACCTACGCAATGGATCCCCCTTACGTCTTGAGAAGTTTCAAACACCCAATATTCCCTCCTAATGTATCTATATTTTTGCATTTTTTTTACCTACGCAATGGTCCCCTCTTATGACTTGACAAGTTTCAAAAACCCAATGCTCCCTCCTTACATGTCAATATTTTTCAAAAAATTTTTTCACCTACGCAATGGTCCCCTAATACGTCTTGACAAGTTTCAAACACCCAATGCTCGCTCCTTACATTTCAATATTTTTCCATATTTTTCAACTACGCAATGGTCCCTTCCTACAACTTGACAAGTTTCAATCACCCAATGTTCCCTCCTTACGTGTCAGTATTTTTCCATTTTTTTAACCTACGCAATGGTCCCCCCTTACATCTTGACAAGTTTTAAACACCCGATGCTCCCTCCTTACGTTGCAATATTTTTCCATTTTTTTAACCTACGCAATGGTCCCCCCTTACATCTTGACAAGTTTTAAACACCCGATGCTCCCTCCTTACGTTTCAATATTTTTCCATTTTTTTCACCTACGCAATGGTCCCACCTTACGTCTTGACAAGTTTCAAACACCCAATGCTCCCTCCTTACGTGTCAATATTTTTCAATTTTTTGCAACTACGCAATTGTCCCCCCTTACTTCTTGACAAGTTTTAAACACCCAATGCTCCCTCCTTAATGGTCAATATTTTCCAATTTTTTTCACCTGCGCAATGGTCCCCCCTTACGTCTTGACAAGTTTCAAACACCCAATGCTCCCTCCTTAATAGTCAATATTTTTCCATTTTTTTCACCTACGCAATGGTCCCCCCTTACGTCTTGACAAGTTTCAAACACCCAATGCTCCCTCCTTACGTGTCAATATTTTTCCATTTTTTTCACCTACGCAATGGTCCCCCCTTACGTCTTGACAAGTTTCAAACACCCAATGCTCCATCCTTAATGGTCAATATTTTTCCATTTTTTTCACCTGCGCAATGGTCCCTCCTTACGTCTTGACAAGTTTCAAACACCCAATGCTCCCTCCTTAATGGTCAATATTTTCCAATTTTTTTCACCTACGCAATGGTCCACCCTTACGTCTTGACAAGTTTCAAACACTCAATGCTCCCTCCGTACGTGTCAATATTTTTCCATTTTTTCACCTGCACAATGGTCCCCCCTTACGTCTTGACAAGTTTCAAACACCCAATGCTCCCTCCTTAATGGTCAATATTATTCCATTTTTTTCACCTACGCAATGGTCCCCCCTTACGTCTTGACAAGTTTCAGACACCCAATGCTCCCTCCTTAATAGTCAATATTTTTCCATTTTTTTCACCTACGCAATGGTCCCCCCTTACGTCTTGACAAGTTTCAAACGCCCAATGCTCCCTCCTTATTGGTCAATATTTTTCCATTTTTTTCAGCTACGCAATGGTCCTCCCTTAGGCCTTGACAAGTTTCAAACACCCAATGCTCCCTCCTTAATGGTCAATATTTTTCCATTTTTTTCAGCTACGCAATGGTCCCCCCTTACGTCTTGACAAGTTTCAAACACCCAATGCTCCCTCCTTACGTGTCAATATTTTTCAATTTATTGCACCTACGCAATGGTCCCCCCTTACGTCTTGACAAGTTTTAAACACCCAATGCTCCCTCCTTAAATGTTAATATTTTCCAATTTTTTTCACCTGCGCAATGGTCCCCCCTTACGTCTTGACAAGTTTCAAACACCCAATGCTACCTCCTTAATGGTCAATATTTTTCAATTTTTTTCACCTGCGCAATGGTCCCCCCTTACGTCTTGACAAGTTTCAAACATCCAATGCTCCCTCCTTAATGGTCAATATTTTCCCATTTTTTTCACCTACGCAATGGTCCCCCCTTACGTCTTGACAAGTTTCAAACACCCAATGCTCCCTCCTTACGTGTCAATATTTTTCCATTTTTTTCACCTACGCAATGGTCCCCCCTTACTTCTTGACAAGTTTCAAACACCCAATGCTCCTTCCTTAATGGTCAATATTTTTCAATTTTTTTCACCTGCGCAATGGTCCCCCCTTACGTCTTGACAAGTTTCAAACACCCAATGCTCCCTCCTTAATGGTCAATATTTTCCAATTTTTTTCACCTGCGCAATGGTCCCCCCTTACGTCTTGACAAGTTTCAAACACCCAATGCTCCCTCCTTACGTGTCAATATTTTTCCATTTTTTTCATCTACGCAATGGTCCCCCCTTACGTATTGACAAGTTTCAAACACCCAATGCTCCCTCCTTACATGTCAATATTTTCCAAGTTTTTTCACCTGCGCAATGGTCCCCCCTTAGGTCTTGACAAGTTTCAAACACCCAATGCTCCCTCCTTACGTGTCAATATTTTTCCATTTTTTTCACCTACGCAATGGTCCCCCCTTACGTCTTGACAAGTTTCAAACACCCAATGCTCCTTCCTTAATGGTCAATATTTTTCCATGTTTTTTCACCTGCGCAATGGTCCCCCCTTACGTCTTGACAAGTTTCAAACACCCAATGCTCCCTCCTTACGTGTCAATATTTTTCCATTTTTTCACCTGCACAATGGTTCCCCCTTACGTCTTGACAAGATTCAAACGCCCAATGCTCCTTCCTTAATGGTCAATATTTTTCAATTTTATTTTTCACCTACGCAATGGTCCCCCCTTACGTCTTGACAAGTTTCAAACACCCAATGCTTCCTCCTTAATGGTCAATATTTTTCCATTTTTTTCACCTACGCAATGGTCCCCCCTTACGTCTTGACAAGTTTCAAACACCCAATGCTCCCTCCTTACGTGTCAATATTTTCCAATTTTTTGCACCTACACAATGGTCCCCCCTTACATCTTGACAAGTTTCAAACACCCAATGCTCCCTCCTTAATGGTCAATATTTTCCAATTTTTTTCACCTGCGCAATGGTCCCCCCTTACGTCTTGACAAGTTTCAAACACCCAATGCTCCCTCCTTAATGGTCAATATTTTCCAATTTTTTTCACCTGCGCAATGGTCCCCCCTTACGTCTTGACAAGTTTCAAACACCCAATGCTCCCTCCTTACGTGTCAATATTTTTCCATTTTTTTCATCTACGCAATGGTCCCCCCATACGTCTTGACAAGTTTCAAACACCCAATGCTCCCTCCTTAATGGTCAATATTTTCCAATTTTTTTCACCTGCGCAATGGTCCCCCCCTACGTCTTGACAAGTTTCAAACACACAATGCTCCCTCTTTACGTGTCAATATTTTTCCATTTTTTTCACCTACACAATGGTCCCCCCTTACGTCTTGACAAGTTTCAAACACCCAATGCTCCTTCCTTAATGGTCAATATTTTTCCATGTTTTTTCACCTGCGCAATGGTCCCCCTTACGTCTTGACAAGTTTCAGCACCCAATGCTCCCTCCTTACGTGTCAATATTTTTCCATTTTTTCACCTGCACAATGGTCCCCCCTTACGTCTTGACAAGTTTCAAACGCCCAATGCTCCTTCCTTAATGGTCAATTTTTTTCAAATTTTTTTTCACCTACGCAATGGTCCCCCCTTACGTCTTGACAAGTTTCAAACACCCAATGCTCCCTCCTTAATGGTCAATATTTTTCCATTTTTTTTCGCCTGCGTAATGGTCCCCCCTTACGTCTTGACAAGTTTCAAACACCCAATGCTCCCTCCTTAATGGTCAATATTTTTCCATTTTTTTTCACCTACGCAATGGTCCCCCCTTATGTCTTGACAAGTTTCAAACAAACAATGCTCCCTCCTTACGTGTCAATATTTTCCATTGTTTTCACCCGCGGAATGGTCCCCTCTTACGTCTTGACAAGTTACAATCACCCAATGGTCCCTCCTTAAGTGTCAATGTTTTTCCATTTTTTTCACCTACGCAATGGTCCCCCCTTACGTCTTGACAAGTTACAATCACCCAATGCTCCCTCCTTATCTGTCAGTATTTTTCCATTTTTTTCACCTACAGTACGCAATGGTCCCCCCTTACGTCTTGACAAGTTTCAAACACTCAATTCTCCCTCCTTACGTATCAATATTTTTTCTTTTTTTTCACCTACGCAATGGTCCCCCCTTACATCTTGACAAGTTTCAATCACCCAATGTTCCCTCCTTATGTGTCAGTATTTTCCATTTTTTTAACCTACACAATGGTCCCCCCTTACA
The DNA here is from genome assembly GCA_038501925.1 of Xenopus petersii. Taxonomy (NCBI): domain Eukaryota; kingdom Metazoa; phylum Chordata; class Amphibia; order Anura; family Pipidae; genus Xenopus; species Xenopus petersii. The sequence continues at coordinate 77,931,520 of CM076673.1, read as the reverse complement.
TCTTGACAAGTTTTAAACACCCGATGCTCCCTCCTTATGTTTCAGAATTTTTCCATTTTTTGCACCTACGCAATGGTCCCCCCTTACATCTAGACAAGTTTTAAACACCCGATGCTCCCTCATTACGTTTCAATATTTTTCCATTTTTTTCACCTACGCAATGGTCCCCCTTACGTCTTGACAAGTTTTAAACACCCAATGTTCCCTCCTTACGTGTCAATATTTTTCCATTTTTTTCACCAGCGCAATGGTCCCCTCTTTTGTCTAGACAAGTTACAATCACCCAATGCTCCATCCTTATCTGTCAGTATTTTTCCATTTTTTTCACCTACGCAATGGTCCCCCCTTACGTCTTGACAAGTTTTAAACACCCAATGCTCCCTCCTTAATGGTCAATATTTTCCAATTTTTTTCACCTGCGCAATGGTCCCCCCTTATGCTTGACAAGTTTCAAACACCCAATGCTCCCTCCTTAATGGTCAATATTTTCCAATTTTTTTCACCTGCGCAATGGTCCCCCCTTACGTCTTGACAAGTTTCAAACACCCAATGCTCCCTCCTTAATGGTCAATATTATTCCATTTTTTTCACCTACGCAATGGTCCCCCCTTACGTCTTGACAAGTTTCAGACACCCAATGCTCCCTCCTTAATAGTCAATATTTTTCCATTTTTTTCACCTACGCAATGGTCCCCCCTTACGTCTTGACAAGTTTCAAACGCCCAATGCTCCCTCCTTATTGGTCAATATTTTTCCATTTTTTTCAGCTACGCAATGGTCCTCCCTTAGGCCTTGACAAGTTTCAAACACCCAATGCTCCCTCCTTAATGGTCAATATTTTTCCATTTTTTTCAGCTACGCAATGGTCCCCCCTTACGTCTTGACAAGTTTCAAACACCCAATGCTCCCTCCTTACGTGTCAATATTTTTCAATTTATTGCACCTACGCAATGGTCCCCCCTTACGTCTTGACAAGTTTTAAACACCCAATGCTCCCTCCTTAAATGTTAATATTTTCCAATTTTTTTCACCTGCGCAATGGTCCCCCCTTACGTCTTGACAAGTTTCAAACACCCAATGCTCCCTCCTTAATGGTCAATATTTTTCAATTTTTTTCACCTGCGCAATGGTCCCCCCTTACGTCTTGACAAGTTTCAAACATCCAATGCTCCCTCCTTAATGGTCAATATTTTCCCATTTTTTTCACCTACGCAATGGTCCCCCCTTACGTCTTGACAAGTTTCAAACACCCAATGCTCCCTCCTTACGTGTCAATATTTTTCCATTTTTTTCACCTACGCAATGGTCCCCCCTTACTTCTTGACAAGTTTCAAACACCCAATGCTCCTTCCTTAATGGTCAATATTTTTCAATTTTTTTCACCTGCGCAATGGTCCCCCCTTACGTCTTGACAAGTTTCAAACACCCAATGCTCCCTCCTTAATGGTCAATATTTTCCAATTTTTTTCACCTGCGCAATGGTCCCCCCTTACGTCTTGACAAGTTTCAAACACCCAATGCTCCCTCCTTACGTGTCAATATTTTTCCATTTTTTTCATCTACGCAATGGTCCCCCCTTACGTATTGACAAGTTTCAAACACCCAATGCTCCCTCCTTACATGTCAATATTTTCCAAGTTTTTTCACCTGCGCAATGGTCCCCCCTTAGGTCTTGACAAGTTTCAAACACCCAATGCTCCCTCCTTACGTGTCAATATTTTTCCATTTTTTTCACCTACGCAATGGTCCCCCCTTACGTCTTGACAAGTTTCAAACACCCAATGCTCCTTCCTTAATGGTCAATATTTTTCCATGTTTTTTCACCTGCGCAATGGTCCCCCCTTACGTCTTGACAAGTTTCAAACACCCAATGCTCCCTCCTTACGTGTCAATATTTTTCCATTTTTTCACCTGCACAATGGTTCCCCCTTACGTCTTGACAAGATTCAAACGCCCAATGCTCCTTCCTTAATGGTCAATATTTTTCAATTTTATTTTTCACCTACGCAATGGTCCCCCCTTACGTCTTGACAAGTTTCAAACACCCAATGCTTCCTCCTTAATGGTCAATATTTTTCCATTTTTTTCACCTACGCAATGGTCCCCCCTTACGTCTTGACAAGTTTCAAACACCCAATGCTCCCTCATTACGTGTCAATATTTTCCAATTTTTTGCACCTACACAATGGTCCCCCCTTACATCTTGACAAGTTTCAAACACCCAATGCTCCCTCCTTAATGGTCAATATTTTCCAATTTTTTTCACCTGCGCAATGGTCCCCCCTTACGTCTTGACAAGTTTCAAACACCCAATGCTCCCTCCTTAATGGTCAATATTTTCCAATTTTTTTCACCTGCGCAATGGTCCCCCCTTACGTCTTGACAAGTTTCAAACACCCAATGCTCCCTCCTTACGTGTCAATATTTTTCCATTTTTTTCATCTACGCAATGGTCCCCCCATACGTCTTGACAAGTTTCAAACACCCAATGCTCCCTCCTTAATGGTCAATATTTTCCAATTTTTTTCACCTGCGCAATGGTCCCCCCCTACGTCTTGACAAGTTTCAAACACACAATGCTCCCTCTTTACGTGTCAATATTTTTCCATTTTTTTCACCTACACAATGGTCCCCCCTTACGTCTTGACAAGTTTCAAACACCCAATGCTCCTTCCTTAATGGTCAATATTTTTCCATGTTTTTTCACCTGCGCAATGGTCCCCCTTACGTCTTGACAAGTTTCAGCACCCAATGCTCCCTCCTTACGTGTCAATATTTTTCCATTTTTTCACCTGCACAATGGTCCCCCCTTACGTCTTGACAAGTTTCAAACGCCCAATGCTCCTTCCTTAATGGTCAATTTTTTTCAAATTTTTTTTCACCTACGCAATGGTCCCCCCTTACGTCTTGACAAGTTTCAAACACCCAATGCTCCCTCCTTAATGGTCAATATTTTTCCATTTTTTTTCGCCTGCGTAATGGTCCCCCCTTACGTCTTGACAAGTTTCAAACACCCAATGCTCCCTCCTTAATGGTCAATATTTTTCCATTTTTTTTCACCTACGCAATGGTCCCCCCTTATGTCTTGACAAGTTTCAAACAAACAATGCTCCCTCCTTACGTGTCAATATTTTCCATTGTTTTCACCCGCGGAATGGTCCCCTCTTACGTCTTGACAAGTTACAATCACCCAATGGTCCCTCCTTAAGTGTCAATGTTTTTCCATTTTTTTCACCTACGCAATGGTCCCCCCTTACGTCTTGACAAGTTACAATCACCCAATGCTCCCTCCTTATCTGTCAGTATTTTTCCATTTTTTTCACCTACAGTACGCAATGGTCCCCCCTTACGTCTTGACAAGTTTCAAACACTCAATTCTCCCTCCTTACGTATCAATATTTTTTCTTTTTTTTCACCTACGCAATGGTCCCCCCTTACATCTTGACAAGTTTCAATCACCCAATGTTCCCTCCTTATGTGTCAGTATTTTCCATTTTTTTAACCTACACAATGGTCCCCCCTTACATCTTGACAAGTTTTAAACACCCGATGCTCCCTCCTTATGTTTCAGAATTTTTCCATTTTTTGCACCTACGCAATGGTCCCCCCTTACATCTAGACAAGTTTTAAACACCCGATGCTCCCTCATTACGTTTCAATATTTTTCCATTTTTTTCACCTACGCAATGGTCCCCCTTACGTCTTGACAAGTTTTAAACACCCAATGTTCCCTCCTTACGTGTCAATATTTTTCCATTTTTTTCACCAGCGCAATGGTCCCCTCTTTTGTCTAGACAAGTTACAATCACCCAATGCTCCATCCTTATCTGTCAGTATTTTTCCATTTTTTTCACCTACGCAATGGTCCCCCCTTACGTCTTGACAAGTTTTAAACACCCAATGCTCCCTCCTTAATGGTCAATATTTTCCAATTTTTTTCACCTGCGCAATGGTCCCCCCTTATGCTTGACAAGTTTCAAACACCCAATGCTCCCTCCTTAATGGTCAATATTTTCCAATTTTTTTCACCTGCGCAATGGTCCCCCCTTACGTCTTGACAAGTTTCAAACACCCAATGCTCCCTCCTTAATGGTCAATATTATTCCATTTTTTTCACCTACGCAATGGTCCCCCCTTACGTCTTGACAAGTTTCAGACACCCAATGCTCCCTCCTTAATAGTCAATATTTTTCCATTTTTTTCACCTACGCAATGGTCCCCCCTTACGTCTTGACAAGTTTCAAACGCCCAATGCTCCCTCCTTATTGGTCAATATTTTTCCATTTTTTTCAGCTACGCAATGGTCCTCCCTTAGGCCTTGACAAGTTTCAAACACCCAATGCTCCCTCCTTAATGGTCAATATTTTTCCATTTTTTTCAGCTACGCAATGGTCCCCCCTTACGTCTTGACAAGTTTCAAACACCCAATGCTCCCTCCTTACGTGTCAATATTTTTCAATTTATTGCACCTACGCAATGGTCCCCCCTTACGTCTTGACAAGTTTTAAACACCCAATGCTCCCTCCTTAAATGTTAGTATTTTCCAATTTTTTTCACCTGCGCAATGGTCCCCCCTTACGTCTTGACAAGTTTCAAACACCCAATGCTCCCTCCTTAATGGTCAATATTTTTCAATTTTTTTCACCTGCGCAATGGTCCCCCCTTACGTCTTGACAAGTTTCAAACATCCAATGCTCCCTCCTTAATGGTCAATATTTTCCCATTTTTTTCACCTACGCAATGGTCCCCCCTTACGTCTTGACAAGTTTCAAACACCCAATGCTCCCTCCTTACGTGTCAATATTTTTCCATTTTTTTCACCTACGCAATGGTCCCCCCTTACTTCTTGACAAGTTTCAAACACCCAATGCTCCTTCCTTAATGGTCAATATTTTTCAATTTTTTTCACCTGCGCAATGGTCCCCCCTTACGTCTTGACAAGTTTCAAACACCCAATGCTCCCTCCTTAATGGTCAATATTTTCCAATTTTTTTCACCTGCGCAATGGTCCCCCCTTACGTCTTGACAAGTTTCAAACACCCAATGCTCCCTCCTTACGTGTCAATATTTTTCCATTTTTTTCATCTACGCAATGGTCCCCCCTTACGTATTGACAAGTTTCAAACACCCAATGCTCCCTCCTTACATGTCAATATTTTCCAAGTTTTTTCACCTGCGCAATGGTCCCCCCTTAGGTCTTGACAAGTTTCAAACACCCAATGCTCCCTCCTTACGTGTCAATATTTTTCCATTTTTTTCACCTACGCAATGGTCCCCCCTTACGTCTTGACAAGTTTCAAACACCCAATGCTCCTTCCTTAATGGTCAATATTTTTCCATGTTTTTTCACCTGCGCAATGGTCCCCCCTTACGTCTTGACAAGTTTCAAACACCCAATGCTCCCTCCTTACGTGTCAATATTTTTCCATTTTTTCACCTGCACAATGGTTCCCCCTTACGTCTTGACAAGATTCAAACGCCCAATGCTCCTTCCTTAATGGTCAATATTTTTCAATTTTATTTTTCACCTACGCAATGGTCCCCCCTTACGTCTTGACAAGTTTCAAACACCCAATGCTTCCTCCTTAATGGTCAATATTTTTCCATTTTTTTCACCTACGCAATGGTCCCCCCTTACGTCTTGACAAGTTTCAAACACCCAATGCTCCCTCATTACGTGTCAATATTTTCCAATTTTTTGCACCTACACAATGGTCCCCCCTTACATCTTGACAAGTTTCAAACACCCAATGCTCCCTCCTTAATGGTCAATATTTTCCAATTTTTTTCACCTGCGCAATGGTCCCCCCTTACGTCTTGACAAGTTTCAAACACCCAATGCTCCCTCCTTAATGGTCAATATTTTCCAATTTTTTTCACCTGCGCAATGGTCCCCCCTTACGTCTTGACAAGTTTCAAACACCCAATGCTCCCTCCTTACGTGTCAATATTTTTCCATTTTTTTCATCTACGCAATGGTCCCCCCTTACGTCTTGACAAGTTTCAAACACCCAATGCTCCCTCCTTAATGGTCAATATTTTCCAATTTTTTTCACCTGCGCAATGGTCCCCCCCTACGTCTTGACAAGTTTCAAACACACAATGCTCCCTCTTTACGTGTCAATATTTTTCCATTTTTTTCACCTACACAATGGTCCCCCCTTACGTCTTGACAAGTTTCAAACACCCAATGCTCCTTCCTTAATGGTCAATATTTTTCCATGTTTTTTCACCTGCGCAATGGTCCCCCTTACGTCTTGACAAGTTTCAGCACCCAATGCTCCCTCCTTACGTGTCATATTTTTCCATTTTTTCACCTGCACAATGGTCCCCCCTTACGTCTTGACAAGTTTCAAACGCCCAATGCTCCTTCCTTAATGGTCAATTTTTTTCAAATTTTTTTTCACCTACGCAATGGTCCCCCCTTACGTCTTGACAAGTTTCAAACACCCAATGCTCCCTCCTTAATGGTCAATATTTTTCCATTTTTTTTCGCCTGCGTAATGGTCCCCCCTTACGTCTTGACAAGTTTCAAACACCCAATGCTCCCTCCTTAATGGTCAATATTTTTCCATTTTTTTTCACCTACGCAATGGTCCCCCCTTATGTCTTGACAAGTTTCAAACAAACAATGCTCCCTCCTTACGTGTCAATATTTTCCATTTTTTTCACCCGCGGAATGGTCCCCTCTTACGTCTTGACAAGTTACAATCACCCAATGGTCCCTCCTTAAGTGTCAATGTTTTTCCATTTTTTTCACCTACGCAATGGTCCCCCCTTACGTCTTGACAAGTTACAATCACCCAATGCTCCCTCCTTATCTGTCAGTATTTTTCCATTTTTTTCACCTACAGTACGCAATGGTCCCCCCTTACGTCTTGACAAGTTTCAAACACTCAATTCTCCCTCCTTACGTATCAATATTTTTTCTTTTTTTTCACCTACGCAATGGTCCCCCCTTACATCTTGACAAGTTTCAATCACCCAATGTTCCCTCCTTATGTGTCAGTATTTTCCATTTTTTTAACCTACACAATGGTCCCCCCTTACATCTTGACAAGTTTTAAACACCCGATGCTCCCTCCTTATGTTTCAGAATTTTTCCATTTTTTGCACCTACGCAATGGTCCCCCCTTACATCTAGACAAGTTTTAAACACCCGATGCTCCCTCATTACGTTTCAATATTTTTCCATTTTTTTCACCTACGCAATGGTCCCCCTTACGTCTTGACAAGTTTTAAACACCCAATGTTCCCTCCTTACGTGTCAATATTTTTCCATTTTTTTCTTTTTTTTTTTTTTTTCACTTTATTTTTTTTTTTTTTTCTCTTTAGATTTTTATTGGTTTTACATTACACATTATAAATTACAAATTACAATTTACACATTTAACATTAATAATTTACTAAGTAAAAGGGAAATTCCAGTAAACAGTGGTCTAGGAATAGACAACATTTAAAAACCCACTTTTAAAATCTAATACATGAGGGGATAATAATAAGTGGTAAAACTGCCCAAAGTGCCTCTAAAATTGTAAAACCCATACATTTACCAAATTTGCCATCCTATTGTGATATTATTATGATGGGTAGGATATACGTGTTGTTGTATAACCTAACACAAATAGTGTTGTGAAAAATGCACATGAAATTATATAACCCGAATGCCAGGGCTAATGTGTAATTCTGTGCCAGTATACTTTTCCCCAAGTATATCCCTGTGTTGGTTAGGACTCGTGCTAGTATTGTACTTATTATAAAAATCTAATATCAGTGCTCTTTTTAAAAGTGAATGCCAATTACTTATAAGGGCAATTATCAAGGATTTTGTGGGGAAAGTGCCAAAAAAAAAAAAAAAAAAAATTATATCTCACCCAATGCTCCCTCCTTACGTGTCAATATTTTTCCATTTTTTTCACCTACGCAATGGTCCCCCCTTACGTCTTGACAAGTTTCAAACACCCAATGCTCCTTCCTTAATGGTCAATATTTTTCCATGTTTTTTCACCTGCGCAATGGTCCCCCCTTACGTCTTGACAAGTTTCAAACATCCAATGCTCCCTCCTTAATGGTCAATATTTTCCCATTTTTTTCACCTACGCAATGGTCCCCCCTTACGTCTTGACAAGTTTCAAACACCCAATGCTCCCTCCTTACGTGTCAATATTTTTCCATTTTTTTCACCTACGCAATGGTCCCCCCTTACTTCTTGACAAGTTTCAAACACCCAATGCTCCCTCCTTAATGGTCAATATTTTCCAATTTTTTTCACCTGCGCAATGGTCCCCCCTTACGTCTTGACAAGTTTCAAACACCCAATGCTCCCTCCTTACGTGTCAATATTTTTCCATTTTTTTCATCTACGCAATGGTCCCCCCTTAGGTCTTGACAAGTTTCAAACACCCAATGCTCCCTCCTTACGTGTCAATATTTTTCCATTTTTTTCACCTACGCAATGGTCCCCCCTTACGTCTTGACAAGTTTCAAACACCCAATGCTCCTTCCTTAATGGTCAATATTTTTCCATGTTTTTTCACCTGTGCAATGGTCCCCCCTTACGTCTTGACAAGTTTCAAACACCCAATGCTCCCTCCTTACGTGTCAATATTTTTCCATTTTTTCACCTGCACAATGGTTCCCCCTTACGTCTTGACAAGATTCAAACGCCCAATGCTCCTTCCTTAATGGTCAATATTTTTCAATTTTATTTTTCACCTACGCAATGGTCCCCCCTTACGTCTTGACAAGTTTCAAACACCCAATGCTTCCTCCTTAATGGTCAATATTTTTCCATTTTTTTCACCTACGCAATGGTCCCCCCTTACGTCTTGACAAGTTTCAAACACCCAATGCTCCCTCCTTACGTGTCAATATTTTTCAATTTTTTGCACCTACACAATGGTCACCCCTTACATCTTGACAAGTTTCAAACACCCAATGCTCCCTCCTTAATGGTCAATATTTTCCAATTTTTTTCACCTGCGCAATGGTCCCCCCTTACGTCTTGACAAGTTTCAAACACCCAATGCTCCCTCCTTAATGGTCAATATTTTCCAATTTTTTTCACCTGCGCAATGGTCCCCCCTTACGTCTTGACAAGTTTCAAACACCCAATGCTCCCTCCTTACGTGTCAATATTTTTCCATTTTTTTCATCTACGCAATGGTCCCCCTTTACGTCTTGACAAGTTTCAAACACCCAATGCTCCCTCCTTAATGGTCAATATTTTCCAATTTTTTTCACCTGCGCAATGGTCCCCCCCTACGTCTTGACAAGTTTCAAACACAGAATGCTCCCTCTTTACGTGTCAATATTTTTCCATTTTTTTCACCTACGCAATGGTCCCCCCTTACGTCTTGACAAGTTTCAAACACCCAATGCTCCTTCCTTAATGGTCAATATTTTTCCATGTTTTTTCACCTGCGCAATGGTCCCCCTTACGTCTTGACAAGTTTCAGCACCCAATGCTCCCTCCTTACGTGTCAATATTTTTCCATTTTTTCACCTGCACAATGGTCCCCCCTTACGTCTTGACAAGTTTCAAACGCCCAATGCTCCTTCCTTAATGGTCAATTTTTTTCAATTTTTTTTCACCTACGCAATGGTCCCCCCTTACGTCTTGACAAGTTTCAAACACCCAATGCTCCTTCCTTAATGGTCAATTTTTTTCAATTTTTTTTCACCTACGCAATGGTCCCCCCTTACGTCTTGACAAGTTTCAAACACCCAATGCTCCCTCCTTAATGGTCAATATTTTTCCATTTTTTTTCGCCTGCGTAATGGTCCCCCCTTACGTCTTGACAAGTTTCAAACACCCAATGCTCCCTCCTTAATGGTCAATATTTTTCCATTTTTTTTCACCTACGCAATGGTCCCCCCTTATGTCTTGACAAGTTTCAAACAAACAATGCTCCCTCCTTACGTGTCAATATTTTCCATTTTTTTCACCCGCGGAATTGTCCCCTCTTACGTCTTGACAAGTTACAATCACCCAATGGTCCCTCCTTAAGTGTCAATGTTTTTCCATTTTTTTCACCTACGCAATGGTCCCCCCTTACGTCTTGACAAGTTACAATCACCCAATGCTCCCTCCTTATCTGTCAGTATTTTTCCATTTTTTTCACCTACGCAATGGTCCCCCCTTACGTCTTGACAAGTTTCAAACACTCAATTCTCCCTCCTTACGTATCAATATTTTTTCTTTTTTTTCACCTACGCAATGGTCCCCCCTTACATCTTGACAAGTTTCAATCACCCAATGTTCCCTCCTTACGTTTCAGTATTTTCCATTTTTTTAACCTACACAATGGTCCCCCCTTACATCTTGACAAGTTTTAAACACCCGATGCTCCCTCCTTATGTTTCGGAATTTTTCCATTTTTTGCACCTACGCAATGGTCCCCCCTTACATCTAGACAAGTTTTAAACACCCGATGCTCCCTCATTACGTTTCAATATTTTTCCATTTTTTTCACCTACGCAATGGTCCCCCTTACGTCTTGACAAGTTTTAAACACCCAATGTTCCCTCCTTACGTGTCAATATTTTTCCATTTCTTTCACCAGCGCAATGGTCCCCCCTTGCGTCTTGACAAGTTTCAAACACCCAATGCTCCCTCCTTAATAGTCAATATTTTTCCATTTTTGTCACCTACGCAATGGTCCCCCCTTACATCTTGACAAGTTTCAAACACCCAATGCTCCTTCCTTTATGGTCAATATTTTTCCATTTTTTTTCGCCTGCGTAATGGTCCCCCCTTACGTCTTGACAAGTTTCAAACACCCAATGCTCCCTCCTTAATGGTCAATATTTTTCCATTTTTTTTCACCTATGCAATGGTCCCCCCTTATATCTTGACAGGTTTCAAACACCTAATGCTCCCTCCTTAAGTGTCAATAATTTTCCATTTTTTTTACCAACGCAATGGTCCCCCCTTACGTCTTGACAAGTTTCAATCACCCAATGGTCCCTCCTTACGTGTCAATATTTTTCCATTTTTTTCACCAGAGCAATGGTCCCCTCTTACGTCTTGACAAGTTACAATCACCCCATCCTCTCTCCTTACGTGTCAATATTTTTCCATTTTTTTTACCTACGCAATGGTCCCCCCTTACGTCTTGACAAGTTTCAAACACCCAATGATCCCTCCTTACGTGTCAATATTTTTCCATATTTTTCATCTACGCAATGGTCCCCCCTTACGTCTTGACAAGTTTCAAACACCCAATGCTCCCTCCTTAATGGTCAATATTTTCAAAATTTTTTCACCTACGCAATGGTCCCCCCTTACGTCTTGACAAGTTTCAAACACCCAATGCTCCCTCCTTACGTGTCAATATTTTTCCATTTTTTTCACCTACGCAATGGTCCCCCCTTACGTCTTGACAAGTTTCAAACACCCAATGCTCCATTCTTAATGGTCAATATATTTCCATTTTTTTCACCTGCGCAATGGTCCCTCCTTACGTCTTGACAAGTTTCAAACACCCAATGCTCCCTCCTTAATGGTCAATATTTTCCAATTTTTTTCACCTACGCAATGGTCCACCCTTACGTCTTGACAAGTTTCAAACAGTCAATGCTCCCTCCGTACGTGTCAATATTTTTCCATTTTTTCACCTGCACAATGGTCCCCCCTTACGTCTTGACAAGTTTCAAACACCCAATGCTCCCTCCTTAATGGTCAATATTATTCCATTTTTTTCACCTACGCAATGGTCCCCCCTTACGTCTTGACAAGTTTCAGACACCCAATGCTCCCTCCTTAATAGTCAATATTGTTCCATTTTTTTCACCTACGCAATGGTCCCCCCTTACGTCTTGACAAGTTTCAAACGCCCAATGCTCCCTCCTTATTGGTCAATATTTTTCCATTTTTTTCAGCTACGCAATGGTCCTCCCTTAGGCCTTGACAAGTTTCAAACACCCAATGCTCCCTCCTTAATGGTCAATATTTTTCCATTTTTTTCAGCTACGCAATGGTCCCCCCTTACGTCTTGACAAGTTTCAAACACCCAATGCTCCCTCCTTACGTGTCAATAATTTTCAATTTATTGCACCTACGCAATGGTCCCCCCTTACGTCTTGACAAGTTTTAAACACCCAATGCTCCCTCCTTAAATGTCAATATTTTCCAATTTTTTTCACCTGCGCAATGGTCCCCCCTTACGTCTTGACAAGTTTCAAACACCCAATGCTCCCTCCTTAATGGTCAATATTTTTCAATTTTATTCACCTGCGCAATGGTCCCCCCTTACGTCTTGACAAGTTTCAAACATCCAATGCTCCCTACTTAATGGTCAATATTTTCCCATTTTTTTCACCTACGCAATGGTCCCCCCTTACGTCTTGACAAGTTTCAAACACCCAATGCTCCCTCCTTACGTGTCAATATTTTTCCATTTTTTTCACCTACGCAATGGTCCCCCCTTACTTCTTGACAAGTTTCAAACACCCAATGCTCCTTCCTTAATGGTCAATATTTTTCAATTTTTTTCACCTGCGCAATGGTCCCCCCTTACGTCTTGACAAGTTTCAAACACCCAATGCTCCCTCCTTAATGGTCAATATTTTCCAATTTTTTTCACCTGCGCAATGGTCCCCCCTTACGTCTTCACAAGTTTCAAACACCCAATGCTCCCTCCTTACGTGTCAATATTTTTCCATTTTTTTCATCTACGCAATGGTCCCCCCTTACGTATTGACAAGTTTCAAACACCCAATGCTCCCTCCTTACATGTCAATATTTTCCAAGTTTTTTCACCTGCGCAATGGTCCCCCCTTAGGTCTTGACAAGTTTCAAACACCCAATGCTCCCTCCTTACGTGTCAATATTTTTCCATTTTTTTTCACCTACGCAATGGTCCCCCCTTACGTCTTGACAAGTTTCAAACACCCAATGCTCCTTCCTTAATGGTCAATATTTTTCCATGTTTTTTCACCTGCGCAATGGTCCCCCCTTATGTCTTGACAAGTTTCAAACACCCAATGCTCCCTCCTTACGTGTCAATATTTTTCCATTTTTTCACCTGCACAATGGTTCCCCCTTACGTCTTGACAAGATTCAAACGCCCAATGCTCCTTCCTTAATGGTCAATATTTTTCAATTTTATTTTTCACCTACGCAATGGTCCCCCCTTACGTCTTGACAAGTTTCAAACACCCAATGCTTCCTCCTTAATGGTCAATATTTTTCCATTTTTTTCACCTACGCAATGGTCCCCCCTTACGTCTTGACAAGTTTCAAACACCCAATGCTCCCTCCTTACGTGTCAATATTTTTCAATTTTTTGCACCTACACAATGGTCACCCCTTACATCTTGACAAGTTTCAAACACCCAATGCTCCCTCCTTAATGGTCAATATTTTCCAATTTTTTTCACCTGCGCAATGGTCCCCCCTTACGTCTTGACAAGTTTCAAACACCCAATGCTCCCTCCTTAATGGTCAATATTTTCCAATTTTTTTCACCTGCGCAATGGTCCCCCCTTACGTCTTGACAAGTTTCAAACACCCAATGCTCCCTCCTTACGTGTCAATATTTTTCCATTTTTTTCATCTACGCAATGGTCCCCCCTTACGTCTTGACAAGTTTCAAACACCCAATGCTCCCTCCTTAATGGTCAATATTTTCCAATTTTTTTCACCTGCGCAATGGTCCCCCCTTACGTCTTGACAAGTTTCAAACACCCAATGCTCCCTCCTTACGTGTCAATATTTTTCCATTTTTTTCATCTACGCAATGGTCCCCCCTTACGTCTTGACAAGTTTCAAACACCCAATGCTCCCTCCTTAACGGTCAATATTTTCCAATTTTTTTCACCTGCGCAATGGTCCCCCTTACGTCTTGACAAGTTTTAAACTCCCAATGTTCCCTCCTTACGTGTCAATATTTTTCCATTTTTTTCACCAGCGCAATGGTCCCCTCTTTTGTCTAGACAAGTTTCAAACACTCAATTCTCCCTCCTTACGTATCAATATATTTTTTTTTTTTCACCTACGCAATGGTCCCCCCTTACATCTTGACAAGTTTCAATCACCCAATGTTCCCTCCTTACATGTCAGTATTTTTCCATTTTTTTCACCTGCGCAATGGTCCCCCCTTACGTCTTGACAAGTTTCAAACACCCAATGCTCCCTCCTTACGTGTCAATATTTTTCAATTTTTTGCACCTACACAATGGTCCCCCCTTACATCTTGACAAGTTTCAAACACCCAATGCTCCCTCCTTAATGGTCAATATTTTCCAATTTTTTTCACCTGCGCAATGGTCCCCCCTTACGTCTTGACAAGTTTCAAACACCCAATGCTCCCTCCTTAATGGTCAATATTTTCCAATTTTTTTCACCTGCGCACTGGTTCCCCCTTACGTCTTGACAAGTTTCAAACACCCAATGCTCCCTCCTTACGTGTCAATATTTTTCCATTTTTTTCATCTACGCAATGGTCCCCCCTTACGTCTTGACAAGTTTCAAACACCCAATGCTCCCTCCTTAATGGTCAATATTTTCCAATTTTTTTCACCTGCGCAATGGTCCCCCCTTACGTCTTGACAAGATTCAAACACCCAATGCTCCCTCTTTATGTGTCAATATTTTTCCATTTTTTTTACCAGCTCAATGGTCCCCTCTTTTGTCTAGACAAGTTTCAAACACTCAATTCTCCCTCCTTACGTATCAATATATTTTTTTTTTTTCACCTACGCAATGGTCCCCCCTTACATCTTGACAAGTTTCAATCACCCAATGTTCCCTCCTTACATGTCAGTATTTTTCCATTTTTTTCACCTGCGCAATGGTCCCCCCTTACGTCTTGACAAGTTTCAAACACCCAATGCTCCTTCCGTAATGGTCAATATTTTTCCATTTTTTTCACCTGCGCAATGGTCCCCCCTTACGTCTTGACATGTTTCAAACACCCACTGCTCCCTCCTTAATGATCAATATTTTTCAATTTTTTTCACCTACGCAATGGTCCCCCCTTACGTCTTGAAAAGTTTTCAAACCCCTTATGTCTTGACAAGTTTCAAACACCCAATGCTCCCTCCTTACGTGTCAATATTTTTCCATTTTTTTCACCTGCGCAATGGTCCCCCCCTTACGTCTTGACAAGTTTCAAATACCCAATGCTCCTTCCTTAATGGTCAATATTTTTTTCATTTTTTTCACCTACGCAATGGTCCCCCCTTACGTCTTGACAAGTTTCAAACACCCAATGCTCCCTCCTTAATGGTCAAATTTTTTGAAATATATTTTTAACCTGCGCAATGGTCCCCCCTTACATCTTGACAAGTTTCAAACACCCAATGCTCCCTCCTTACGTGTCAATATTTTTCCATTTTTTTCACCTGCACAATGGTCCCCCCTTACGTCTTGACAAGTTTCAAACACCCAATGCTCCCTCCTTAATGGTCAAATTTTTTGAAATATATTTTTAACCTGCGCAATGGTCCCCCCTTACGTCTTGACAAGTTTCAAACACCCAATGCTCCCTCCTTACGTGTCAATATTTTTCCATTTTTTTCACCTGCACAATGGTCCCCCCTTACGTCTTGACAAGTTTCAAACACCCAATGCTCCTTCCTTAATGGTCAAATTTTTTGAAATATATTTTTAACCTGCGCAATGGTCCCCCCTTACGTCTTGACAAGTTTCAAACACCCAATGCTCCCTCCTTACGTGTCAATATTTTTCCATTTTTTTCACTTGCGCAATGGTCCCCCCTTACGTCTTGACAAGTTTCAAACACCCAATGCTGCCTCCTTAATTGTCAATATTTTTCCATTTTTTTCACATGGGCAATGGTCCCCCCTTACGTCTTGACAAGTTTCAAACACCCAATGCTCCCTCCTTACGTGTCAATATTTTCCGTTTTTTTCACCTGCGCAATGGTCCCCCCTTACGTCTTGACACGTTTCAAACACCCAATGCTCCCTCCTTAATGGTCAATATTTTTCCATTTATTCCACCAACGCAATGGTCCCCCCTTACGTCATGATAAGTTTCAAACACCCAATGCTCCTTCCTTAATGGTCAATATTTTTCCATTTTTTTCACCTGCGCAATGGTCCCTCCTTACGTCTTGACAAGTTTCAAACACCCAATGCTCCCTCCTTAATGGTCAATATTTTCCAATTTTTTTCACCTACGCAATGGTCCCCCCTTACGTCTTGACAAGTTTCAAACACCCAATGCTCCATTCTTAATGGTCAATATTTTTCCATTTTTTTCACCTGCGCAATGGTCCCTCCTTACGTCTTGACAAGTTTCAAACACCCAATGCTCCCTCCTTAATGGTCAATATTTTCCAATTTTTTTCACCTACGCAATGGTCCCCCCTTATATCTTGACAAGTTTCAATCACCCAATGTTCCCTCCTTACGTGTCAGTATTTTTCCATTTTTTTAACCTACGCAATGGTCCCCCCTTACGTCTTGACAAGTTTCAAACACCCAATGCTCCCTCCTTACATTTCAATATTTTTCCATATTTTTCAACTACGCAATGGTCCCCTCCTACAACTTGACAAGTTTCAATCACCCAATGCTCCCTCCTTACGTGTCAATATTTTTCCATTTTTTTAACCTACGCAATGGTCCCTCCTTACGTCTTGAGAAGTTTCAATTACCCAATGATCCCTCCTTACGTGTCAGTATTTTTCCTTTTTTTTCACCTACACAATGGTCCCCCCTTACGTCTTGACAAGTTTTAAACACCCAATGCTCCCTCCTTACGTGTCAGTATTTT
Source organism: Xenopus petersii (assembly GCA_038501925.1). Lineage (NCBI taxonomy): Eukaryota > Metazoa > Chordata > Amphibia > Anura > Pipidae > Xenopus > Xenopus petersii. The sequence continues at coordinate 77,914,773 of CM076673.1, read as the reverse complement.
TCCATTTTTTTCACCAGCGCAATGGTCCCCTCTTTTGTCTAGACAAGTTACAATCACCATATGCTCCCTCCTTACGTATCAATATTTTTCCATTTTTTTCACCTACGCAATGGTCCCCCCTTACGTCTTGACAAGTTTCAAACACCCAATGTTCCCTCCTTACGTGTCAGTATTTTTCCTGTTTTTTCACCTACGCAATGGTCCGCCCTTACGTCTTGAGAAGTTTTAAACACCCAATGCTCCCTCCTTATGTGTCAATATTTTTCCATTTTTTTCACCAGCGCAATGGTCCCCTCTTTTGTCTAGACAAGTTACAATCACCCCATGCTCCCTCCTTACGTGTCAATATTTTTCCATTTTTTTCACCTACGCAATGGTCCCCCCTTACGTCTTGACAAGTTACAATCAACCAATGGTCCCTCCTTAAGTGTCAATGTTTTTCCATTTTTTTCACCTACGCAATGGTCCCCCCTTACGTCTTGACAAGTTACAATCACCCAATGCTCCCTCCTTACCTGTCAGTATTTTTCCAATTTTTTCACCTACACAATGGTCCCCCCATACGTCTTGACAAGTTTCAAACAAACAATGCTCCCTCCTTATGTATCAATATTTTTTCACCTACGCAATGGTCCCCACTTATGTCTTGACAAGTTTCAAACACACAATGCTCCGTCCTTATGTTTCAATATTTTTCCATTTTTTTCACCTACGCAATGGTCCCCCCTTATATCTTGACAGGTTTCAAACACCTAATGCTCCCTCCTTAAGTGTCAATAATTTTCCATTTTTTTTTACCAACGCAATGGTCCCCCCTTACGTCTTGACAAGTTTCAATCACCCAATGTTCCCTCCTTACGTGTCAGTATTTTTCCATTTTTTTCACACACGTAATGGTCCCCCCTAACATCTTGAAAAGTTTCAAACACCCAATGCTCCCTCCTTACGTGTCAATATTTTTCCATTTTTTTCACCAGAGCAATGGTCCCCTCTTACGTCTTGACAAGTTACAATCACCCCATCCTCTCTCCTTACTTGTCAATATTTTTCCATTTTTTTTACCTACGCAATGGTCCCCCCTAACGTCTTGACAAGTTTCAAACACCAACGCTCCAACCTTACGTGTCAATATTTTTCCATTTTTTTTACCAACGCAATGGTCCCACCTTATGTCTCGACAAGTTTCAATCACCCAATGTTCTCTCCTTACGTGTCAGTATTTTTCAATTTTTTTCACCTACGCAATGGTCCCCCCTTACGTCTTAACATACGCAATGGTCCCCCCTTACGTCTTAACAAGTTTCAAACATACAATGCTCCCTCCTTACGTATCAATATTTTTTCTTTTTTTCACCTACGCAATGGTCCCCCCTTACGTCTTGACAAGTTTCAAACACCCAATGCTCCCTCCTTACATTTCAATATTTTTCAATTTTTTTTAACCTACGCAATGGTCCCTCCTTACGTCTTGAGAAGTTTCAATTACCCAATGATCCCTCCTTACGTGTCAGTATTTTTCCTTTTTTTTTACCTACGCAATGGTCCCCCCTTACGTCTTGAGAAGTTTTAAACACCCAATGCTCCCTCCTTACGTGTCAATATTTTCCCATTTTTTTCACCAGCGCAATGGTCCCCTCTTTTGTCTAGACAAGTTACAATCACCATATGCTCCCTCCTTACGTGTCAATATTTTTCCATTTTTTTCACCTACGCAATGGTCCCCCCTTACGTCTTGACAAGTTTCAAACACCCAATGTTCCCTCCTTACGTGTCAGTATTTTTCCTTTTTTTTCACCTACACAATGGTCCGCCCTTACGTCTTGAGAAGTTTCAAACACCCAATGCTCCCTCCTTACGTGTCAATATTTTTCCATTTTTTTCACAAGCGCAATGGTCCCCTCTTTTGTCTAGACAAGTTACAATCACCCCATGCTCCCTCCTTACGTGTCAATATTTTTCCATTTTTTTCACCTACGCAATGGTCCCCCCTTACGTCTTGACAAGTTACAATCACCCAATGGTCCCTCCTTAAGTGTCAATGTTTTTCCATTTTTTTCACCTACGCAATGGTCCCCCCTTACGTCTTGACAAGTTACAATCACCCAATGGTCCCTCCTTACCTGTCAGTATTTTTCCATTTTTTTCACCTACGCAATGGTCCCCCCTTACGTCTTAACAAGTTTCAAACAAACAATGCTCCCTCCTTACGTGTCAATATTTTTCCAATTTTTTCACCTACACAATGGTCCCCCCATACGTCTTGACAAGTTTCAAACACCCAATGCTCCCTCCTTATGTATCAATATTTTTTCACCTACGCAATGGTCCCCACTTATGTCTTGACAAGTTTCAAACACACAATGCTCCGTCCTTACGTTTCAATATTTTTCACCTACGCAATGGTCCCCCCTTATATCTTGACAGGTTTCAAACACCTAATGCTCCCTCCTTAAGTGTCAATAATTTTCCATTGTTTTTTACCAACGCAATGGTCCCCCCTTACGTCTTGACAAGTTTCAATCACCCAATGGTCCCTCCTTACGTGTCAAAATTTTTCCATTTTTTTCACCAGTGCAATGGTCCCCTCTTACGTCTTGACAAGTTACAATCACCCCATCCTCTCTCCTTACGTGTCAATATTTTTCCATTTTTTTTACCTACGCAATGGTCCCCCCTTACGTCTTGACAAGTTTCAAACACCAACGCTCCAACCTTACGTGTCAATATTTTTCCATTTTTTTACCAACGCAATGGTCCCACCTTATGTCTCGACAAGTTTCAATCACCCAATGTTCTCTCCTTACGTGTCAGTATTTTTCAATTTTTTTCACCTACGCAATGGTCCCCCCTTACGTCTTAACAAGTTTCAAACACACAATGCTCCCTCCTTACGTATCAATATTTTTTCTTTTTTTTCACCTACGCAATGGTCCTCCCCTTACGTCTTGACAAGTTTCAATCACCCAATGTTCCCTCCTTACGTGTCAGTATTTTTCCATGTTTTTTAACCTATGCAATGGTCCACCCTTACGTCTTGACAAGTTTCAAACACCCAATGCTCCCTCCTTATGTATTAATATTTTTTCACCTACGCAATGGTCCACCCTTACGTCTTGACAAGTTTCAAACACCCAATGCTCCCTCCTTACGTTTCAATATTTTTCCATTTTTTTCACCTACGCAATGGTCCCCCCTTACGTCTTGACAAGTTTCAACCACCCAATGTTCCCTCCCTATGTGTCAATATTTTTCCATTTTTTTGACCAGCGCAATGGTCCCCCTTACGTCTTGACAAGTTACAATCACCCAATGCTCCCTCCTTACCTGTCAGTATTTTTCCATTTTTTTAACCTACGCAATGGTCCCCCCTTACGTCTTAACAAGTTTCAAACAAACAATGCTCCCTCCTTACTTGTCAATATTTTTCCAATTTTTTCACCTACACAATGGTCCCCCCATACGTCTTGACAAGTTTCAAACACCCAATGCTCCCTCCTTATGTATTAATATTTTTTCACCTACGCAATGGACCCCACTTATGTCTTGACAAGTTTCAAACACACAATGCTCCGTCCTTACGTTTCAATATTTTTCCATTTTTTTCACCTACGCAATGGTCCCCCCTTATATCTTGACAGGTTTCAAACACCTAATGCTCCCTCCTTACGTGTCAATATTTTTCCATTTTTTTCACCAGAGCAATGGTCCCCTCTTACGTCTTGACAAGTTACAATCACCCCATCCTCTCACCTTACGTGTCAATATTTTTCAATTTTTTTTACCTACGCAATGGTCCCCCCTTACGTCTTGACAAGTTTCAAACACCAACGCGCCAATCTTACGTGTCAATATTTTTCCATTTTTTTTACCAACGCAATGGTCCCACCTTATGTCTCGACAAGTTTCAATCACCCAATGTTCTCTCCTTACGTGTCAGTATTTTTCAATTTTTTTCACCTACGCAATGGTCCCCCCTTACGTCTTGACAAGTTACAATCACCCAATGCTCCCTCCTTACCTGTCAGTATTTTTCCAATTTTTTCACCTACACAATGGTCCCCCCATACGTCTTGACAAGTTTCAAACAAACAATGCTCCCTCCTTATGTATCAATATTTTTTCACCTACGCAATGGTCCCCACTTATGTCTTGACAAGTTTCAAACACACAATGCTCCGTCCTTATGTTTCAATATTTTTCCATTTTTTTCACCTACGCAATGGTCCCCCCTTATATCTTGACAGGTTTCAAACACCTAATGCTCCCTCCTTAAGTGTCAATAATTTTCCATTTTTTTTTACCAACGCAATGGTCCCCCCTTACGTCTTGACAAGTTTCAATCACCCAATGTTCCCTCCTTACGTGTCAGTATTTTTCCATTTTTTTCACACACGTAATGGTCCCCCCTAACATCTTGAAAAGTTTCAAACACCCAATGCTCCCTCCTTACGTGTCAATATTTTTCCATTTTTTTCACCAGAGCAATGGTCCCCTCTTACGTCTTGACAAGTTACAATCACCCCATCCTCTCTCCTTACTTGTCAATATTTTTCCATTTTTTTTACCTACGCAATGGTCCCCCCTAACGTCTTGACAAGTTTCAAACACCAACGCTCCAACCTTACGTGTCAATATTTTTCCATTTTTTTTACCAACGCAATGGTCCCACCTTATGTCTCGACAAGTTTCAATCACCCAATGTTCTCTCCTTACGTGTCAGTATTTTTCAATTTTTTTCACCTACGCAATGGTCCCCCCTTACGTCTTAACATACGCAATGGTCCCCCCTTACGTCTTAACAAGTTTCAAACATACAATGCTCCCTCCTTACGTATCAATATTTTTTCTTTTTTTCACCTACGCAATGGTCCCCCCTTACGTCTTGACAAGTTTCAAACACCCAATGCTCCCTCCTTACATTTCAATATTTTTCAATTTTTTTTAACCTACGCAATGGTCCCTCCTTACGTCTTGAGAAGTTTCAATTACCCAATGATCCCTCCTTACGTGTCAGTATTTTTCCTTTTTTTTTACCTACGCAATGGTCCCCCCTTACGTCTTGAGAAGTTTTAAACACCCAATGCTCCCTCCTTACGTGTCAATATTTTCCCATTTTTTTCACCAGCGCAATGGTCCCCTCTTTTGTCTAGACAAGTTACAATCACCATATGCTCCCTCCTTACGTGTCAATATTTTCCCATTTTTTTCACCAGCGCAATGGTCCCCTCTTTTGTCTAGACAAGTTACAATCACCATATGCTCCCTCCTTACGTGTCAATATTTTTCCATTTTTTTCACCTACGCAATGGTCCCCCCTTACGTCTTGACAAGTTTCAAACACCCAATGTTCCCTCCTTACGTGTCAGTATTTTTCCTTTTTTTTCACCTACACAATGGTCCGCCCTTACGTCTTGAGAAGTTTCAAACACCCAATGCTCCCTCCTTACGTGTCAATATTTTTCCATTTTTTTCACAAGCGCAATGGTCCCCTCTTTTGTCTAGACAAGTTACAATCACCCCATGCTCCCTCCTTACGTGTCAATATTTTTCCATTTTTTTCACCTACGCAATGGTCCCCCCTTACGTCTTGACAAGTTACAATCACCCAATGGTCCCTCCTTAAGTGTCAATGTTTTTCCATTTTTTTCACCTACGCAATGGTCCCCCCTTACGTCTTGACAAGTTACAATCACCCAATGGTCCCTCCTTACCTGTCAGTATTTTTCCATTTTTTTCACCTACGCAATGGTCCCCCCTTACGTCTTAACAAGTTTCAAACAAACAATGCTCCCTCCTTACGTGTCAATATTTTTCCAATTTTTTCACCTACACAATGGTCCCCCCATACGTCTTGACAAGTTTCAAACACCCAATGCTCCCTCCTTATGTATCAATATTTTTTCACCTACGCAATGGTCCCCACTTATGTCTTGACAAGTTTCAAACACACAATGCTCCGTCCTTACGTTTCAATATTTTTCACCTACGCAATGGTCCCCCCTTATATCTTGACAGGTTTCAAACACCTAATGCTCCCTCCTTAAGTGTCAATAATTTTCCATTGTTTTTTACCAACGCAATGGTCCCCCCTTACGTCTTGACAAGTTTCAATCACCCAATGGTCCCTCCTTACGTGTCAAAATTTTTCCATTTTTTTCACCAGTGCAATGGTCCCCTCTTACGTCTTGACAAGTTACAATCACCCCATCCTCTCTCCTTACGTGTCAATATTTTTCCATTTTTTTTACCTACGCAATGGTCCCCCCTTACGTCTTGACAAGTTTCAAACACCAACGCTCCAACCTTACGTGTCAATATTTTTCCATTTTTTTACCAACGCAATGGTCCCACCTTATGTCTCGACAAGTTTCAATCACCCAATGTTCTCTCCTTACGTGTCAGTATTTTTCAATTTTTTTCACCTACGCAATGGTCCCCCCTTACGTCTTAACAAGTTTCAAACACACAATGCTCCCTCCTTACGTATCAATATTTTTTCTTTTTTTTCACCTACGCAATGGTCCTCCCCTTACGTCTTGACAAGTTTCAATCACCCAATGTTCCCTCCTTACGTGTCAGTATTTTTCCATGTTTTTTAACCTATGCAATGGTCCACCCTTACGTCTTGACAAGTTTCAAACACCCAATGCTCCCTCCTTATGTATTAATATTTTTTCACCTACGCAATGGTCCACCCTTACGTCTTGACAAGTTTCAAACACCCAATGCTCCCTCCTTACGTTTCAATATTTTTCCATTTTTTTCACCTACGCAATGGTCCCCCCTTACGTCTTGACAAGTTTCAACCACCCAATGTTCCCTCCCTATGTGTCAATATTTTTCCATTTTTTTGACCAGCGCAATGGTCCCCCTTACGTCTTGACAAGTTACAATCACCCAATGCTCCCTCCTTACCTGTCAGTATTTTTCCATTTTTTTAACCTACGCAATGGTCCCCCCTTACGTCTTAACAAGTTTCAAACAAACAATGCTCCCTCCTTACTTGTCAATATTTTTCCAATTTTTTCACCTACACAATGGTCCCCCCATACGTCTTGACAAGTTTCAAACACCCAATGCTCCCTCCTTATGTATTAATATTTTTTCACCTACGCAATGGACCCCACTTATGTCTTGACAAGTTTCAAACACACAATGCTCCGTCCTTACGTTTCAATATTTTTCCATTTTTTTCACCTACGCAATGGTCCCCCCTTATATCTTGACAGGTTTCAAACACCTAATGCTCCCTCCTTACGTGTCAATATTTTTCCATTTTTTTCACCAGAGCAATGGTCCCCTCTTACGTCTTGACAAGTTTCAAACACCAACGCGCCAATCTTACGTGTCAATATTTTTCCATTTTTTTTACCAACGCAATGGTCCCACCTTATGTCTCGACAAGTTTCAATCACCCAATGTTCTCTCCTTACGTGTCAGTATTTTTCAATTTTTTTCACCTACGCAATGGTCCCCCCTTACGTCTTAACAAGTTTCAAACATACAATGCTCCCTCCTTACGTATCAATATTTTTTCACCTACGCAATGGTCCCCCCTTACGTCTTGACAAGTTTCAAACACCCAATGCTCCCTCCTTACATTTCAATATTTTTCCATATTTTTCAACTACGCAATGGTCCCCTCCTACAACTTGACAAGTTTCAATTACCCAATGCTCCCTCCTTACGTGTCAATATTTTTCCATTTTTTTAACCTACGCAATGGTCCCTCCTTACGTCTTGAGAAATTTCAATTACCCAATGATCCCTCCTTACGTGTCAGTATTTTTCCTTTTTTTTCACCTACGCAATGGTCCCCCCTTACGTCTTGACAAGTTTTAAACACCCAATGCTCCCTCCTTACGTGTCAGTATTTTTCCATTTTTTTCACCAGCGCAATGGTCCCCTCTTTTGTCTAGACAAGTTACAATCACCATATGCTCCCTCCTTACGTGTCAATATTTTTCCATTTTTTTCACCTACGCAATGGTCCCCCCTAACGTCTTGACAAGTTTCAAACACCCAATGTTCCCTCCTTATGTATTAATATTTTTTCACCTACGCAATGGTCCACCCTTACGTCTTGACAAGTTTCAAACACCCAATGCTCCCTCCTTACGTTTCAATATTTTTCCATTTTTTTCACCTACGCAATGGTCCCCCCTTACGTCTTGACAAGTTTCAACCACCCAATGTTCCCTCCCTATGTGTCAATATTTTTCCATTTTTTTGACCAGCGCAATGGTCCCCCTTACGTCTTGACAAGTTACAATCACCCAATGCTCCCTCCTTACCTGTCAGTATTTTTCCATTTTTTTAACCTACGCAATGGTCCCCCCTTACGTCTTAACAAGTTTCAAACAAACAATGCTCCCTCCTTACTTGTCAATATTTTTCCAATTTTTTCACCTACACAATGGTCCCCCCATACGTCTTGACAAGTTTCAAACACCCAATGCTCCCTCCTTATGTATTAATATTTTTTCACCTACGCAATGGACCCCACTTATGTCTTGACAAGTTTCAAACACACAATGCTCCGTCCTTACGTTTCAATATTTTTCCATTTTTTTCACCTACGCAATGGTCCCCCCTTATATCTTGACAGGTTTCAAACACCTAATGCTCCCTCCTTACGTGTCAATATTTTTCCATTTTTTTCACCAGAGCAATGGTCCCCTCTTACGTCTTGACAAGTTTCAAACACCAACGCGCCAATCTTACGTGTCAATATTTTTCCATTTTTTTTACCAACGCAATGGTCCCACCTTATGTCTCGACAAGTTTCAATCACCCAATGTTCTCTCCTTACGTGTCAGTATTTTTCAATTTTTTTCACCTACGCAATGGTCCCCCCTTACGTCTTAACAAGTTTCAAACATACAATGCTCCCTCCTTACGTATCAATATTTTTTCACCTACGCAATGGTCCCCCCTTACGTCTTGACAAGTTTCAAACACCCAATGCTCCCTCCTTACATTTCAATATTTTTCCATATTTTTCAACTACGCAATGGTCCCCTCCTACAACTTGACAAGTTTCAATTACCCAATGCTCCCTCCTTACGTGTCAATATTTTTCCATTTTTTTAACCTACGCAATGGTCCCTCCTTACGTCTTGAGAAATTTCAATTACCCAATGATCCCTCCTTACGTGTCAGTATTTTTCCTTTTTTTTCACCTACGCAATGGTCCCCCCTTACGTCTTGACAAGTTTTAAACACCCAATGCTCCCTCCTTACGTGTCAGTATTTTTCCATTTTTTTCACCAGCGCAATGGTCCCCTCTTTTGTCTAGACAAGTTACAATCACCATATGCTCCCTCCTTACGTGTCAATATTTTTCCATTTTTTTCACCTACGCAATGGTCCCCCCTAACGTCTTGACAAGTTTCAAACACCCAATGTTCCCTCCTTACGTGTCAGTATTTTTCCTTTTTTTTCACCTACGCAATGGTCCGCCCTTACGTCTTGAGAAGTTTTAAACACCCAATGCTCCCTCCTTACGTGTCAATATTTTTCCATTTTTTTCACCAGCGCAATGGTCCCCTCTTTTGTCTAGACAAGTTACAATCACCCCATGCTCCCTCCTTACGTGTCAATATTTTTCCATTTTTTTCACCTACGCAATGGTCCCCCCCTTACGTCTTGACAAGTTTCAAATACCCAATGATCCCTCCTTACGTGTCAGTATTTTTCCATTTTTTTCACCTACGCAATGGCCCCCCCTTACATCTTGACAAGTTACAATCACCCAATGGTCCCTCCTTAAGTGTCAATGTTTTTCCATTTTTTTCACCTACGCAATGGTCCCCCCTTACGTCTTGACAAGTTACAATCACCCAATGCTCCCTCCTTACCTGTCAGTATTTTTCCATTTTTTTAACCTACGCAATGGTCCCCCCTTACGTCTTAACAAGTTTCAAACAAACAATGCTCCCTTCTTACGTGTCAATATTTTTCCAATTTTTTCACCTACACAATGGTCCCCCCAAACATCTTGACAAGTTTCAAACACCCAATGCTCCCTCCTTATGTATCAATATTTTTTCACCTACGCAATGGTCCCCACTTATGTCTTGACAAGTTTCAAACACACAATGCTCCGTCCTTACGTTTCAATATTTTTCCATTTTTTTCACCTACGCAATGGTCCCCCCTTATATCTTGACAGGTTTCAAACACCTAATGCTCCCTCCTTAAGTGTCAATAATTTTCCATTTTTTTTTACCAACGCAATGGTCCCCCCTTACGTCTTGACAAGTTTCAATCACCCAATGTTCCCTCCTTACGTGTCAGTATTTTTCCATTTTTTTCACACACGCAATGGTCCCCCCTTACATCTTGAAAAGTTTCAAACACCCAATGCTCCCTCCTTACGTGTCAATATTTTTCCATTTTTTTCACCAGAGCAATGGTCCCCTCTTACGTCTTGACAAGTTACAATCACCCCATCCTCTCTCCTTACGTGTCAATATTTTTCCATTTTTTTTACCTACGCAATGGTTCCCCCTTACGTCTTGACAAGTTTCAAACACCAACGCTCCAATCTTACGTGTCAATATTTTTCCATTTTTTTTACCAACGCAATGGTCCCACCTTATGTCTCGACAAGTTTCAATCACCCAATGTTCTCTCCTTACGTGTCAGTATTTTTCAATTTTTTTCACCTACGCAATGGTCCCCCCTTATGTCTTACCAAGTTTCAAACATACAATGCTCCCTCCTTACGTATCAATATTTTTTCTTTTTTCACCTACGCAATGGTCCCCCCTTACGTCTTGACAAGTTTCAAACACCCAATGCCCCCTCATTACATTTCAATATTTTTCCATATTTTTCAACTACGCAATGGTCCCCTCCTACAACTTGACAAGTTTCAATCACCCAATGCTCCCTCCTTACGTGTCAATATTTTTCCATTTTTTTAACCTACGCAATGGTCCCTCCTTACGTCTTGAGAAGTTTCAATTACCCAATGATCCCTCCTTACGTGTCAGTATTTTTCCTTTTTTTCACCTACGCAATGGTCCCCCCTTACGTCTTGACAAGTTTTAAACACCCAATGCTCCCTCCTTACGTGTCAGTATTTTTCCATTTTTTTCACCAGCGCAATGGTCCCCTCTTTTGTCTAGACAAGTTACAATCACCATATGCTCCCTCCTTACGTGTCAATATTTTTCCATTTTTTTCACCTACGCAATGGTCCCCCCTTATGTCTTGACAAGTTTCAAACACCCAATGTTCCCTCCTTACGTGTCAGTATTTTTCCTTTTTTTTCACCTACGCAATGGTCCGCCCTTACGTCTTGAGAAGTTTTAAACACCCAATGCTCCCTCCTTATGTGTCAATATTTTTCCATTTTTTTCACCAGCGCAATGGTCCCCTCTTTTGTCTAGACAAGTTACAATCACCCCATGCTCCCTCCTTACGTGTCAATATTTTTCCATTTTTTTCACCTACGCAATGGTCCCCCCTTACGTCTTGACAAGTTTCAAACACCAACGCTCCAACCTTACGTGTCAATATTTTTCCATTTTTTTTACCAACGCAATGGTCCCACCTTATGTCTCGACAAGTTTCAATCACCCAATGTTCTCTCCTTACGTGTCAGTATTTTTCAATTTTTTTCACCTACGCAATGGTCCCCCCTTACGTCTTAACAAGTTTCAAACATACAATGCTCCCTCCTTACGTATCAATATTTTTTCTTTTTTTTCACCTACGCAATGGTCCCCCCTTACGTCTTGACAAGTTTCAATCACCCAATGTTCCCTCCTTACGTGTCAGTATTTTTCCATGTTTTTTAACCTATGCAATGGTCCCCCCTTACGTCTTGACAAGTTTCAAACACCCAATGCTCCCTCCTTACGTTTCAATATTTTTCCATTTTTTTCACCTACGCAATGGTCCCCCCTTACGTCTTGACAAGTTTCAACCACCCAATGGTCCCTCCCTATGTGTCAATATTTTTCCATTTTTTTGACCAGCGCAATGGTCCCCCTTACGTCTTGACAAGTTTCAAACACCAACGTTCCCTTCTTACGTGTCAGTATTTTTCCATTTTTTTCACCTACGCAATGGTTCCCCCCTTACGTCTCGACAAGTTTCTAACACCCAATGCTCCGACAGAGAGAGGGAATATAGTAGAAGTAGAGTTAAAGAAGGCAACTTTAAAGGAACTGTCAGACAGATAGTAAACCATGAAAGAGCAGTGTCACTTATACCAGCTGAGTGTAGAATGTCTAGGAGGAGTGTGTGGTCAACTTTGTCAAAGGCTGCAGAGAGATCTAGAAAGATTAGTATGGAATAGTGACCTTTAGACTTTGCCAGTAGAATATCATTCATTACTTGGGTGAGGGCAGTTTCAGTTGAGTATGTTGGGCGGAAGCCAGATTGCAGGCGGTCAAGAAGGGAGTTGTGAGTCAGATGCTGAATCAGGCGGTTGAATACAAGCCTTTCTAGTAATTTGGATGTAAATGGAAGAAGGGATCAAGGGAATGTTTTTTTGAGGATAGGAGTGATTAGTGCTTGTTTGTAGAAGGATGGAAAAGTACTAGTGATGGGCGAATTTGCGCCGTTTTGCTTCGCCGTAAAATTTGCGAAATTCGCGAAACGGCGAAAAATTCGCAAAACTGCCCGTTTTTTTTTTCGCGAATTTTCGCGGGCGTTTCGCGAATTTATTGGCTGACGGCGAATCGCGCAAATTTCCCGCGAATTCGCGCCTGGCGAATAAATTCGCCCATCACTAAAAAGTACCAGTAGAGTGAAAGTTAAATAGATGGGTAAGTGCAGGAGAGAGTGTATCAGAGATTGGATAAAGGAGACAAGAGGGTATGGGGTTAAGGGAGCAGGTTGTGAGTTTTGATCAGGCTAGAAGTTTGCTAACTTTATCTAGTGTTGCAGGGATGAAGGTGTGCAAAGTGGATGTGACTGGACTGGTGGTAAGATTTAGATTGTTGACAGACGGTATGCTCAGCCTAATGAGATCGATTTTCTCATTAAAGAAATGAGTAAGATCTTGGGCAGTTACATTAATGGGTGCAGGAGGTGGAGGGGGGCATAGAAGTGAGTTAAATGTGGCAAACAGTCGCTGCGGTTTAGAGGACAGAGTGGAGATCAAAGAAAATTATTGTTCCAATGATAGCGCTCGATTGTAGCAGGCGAGCATGAATTTGAAGTGGATGAAGTCAGGATCAGTTCATGACTTTCTCCACCGTAGATCAGCTGATCTGGTGTCATCAAATATGGCAGATAAGAAGCACCGCCTCCTAGGTTGGTGCGCAAAGGATACCATGTGTTCCACTGAAGTCTGAAGGTGCGTACAAGATGGCGCTGGAAAGCATGGAACGCCTGGCCGGAAAAACAGAGGTACAATGAACGGGTGCGCGACCCTGATCTACGAAGGGGGAAGTGGGCATTATGACTGGACCCAGAGACGGATAGTGTGGGAACAACAGGCAAAGGGGTGGGAGACCCGAGAGCTATCAGAATGCTAGGGGGGAGGGCAAGCAGCAGAGCGATACTGAGAGCATATACAGAGGGAGGATATGTACTCTCAGCTTTGCCGCACCAGTCAGGCCCTCTGCGCTCCTTTCAGGGATGCAGGCATGCCTGGAAATGTTGGTATGGCCAGTGAAGGGCAGGGGATGACTCCGGTGTGGGGATTCTGCGGGGGACAACAAAAAAACAAATACAGGTAGCCCTGTTCCTGATAGCACCCCATATGTCAGTATTCTGAAAAACAATTTTATGCTTGGATTAGTCCATCCTCCTTCCACTGAATGGTTTCAATGGACTGTTGCTGTTTCTACTGAGCCCGCGCCCAGAAGAAAGAAGAGAATTGCAGTGGATCCACTTTTATTCAAGAAGCCCAGGTCGGTGCAGTTTTCTGCAACATTGAGCAATGTCCCAAGGTATCAGGTAAGCAATTACAAGTATAGCAATGGTTATCGAGAATTATCGGTACCTGGATATTTATGTAATTTGGATCTTTATACCATAGTCCACTACTAGAAAATTATGTGAACATTAAGCTCGATTGCCTGGTTCTGCTTTAAATGAGGATTAATTATATCTTAGTTTGGCTCAAGTACAAGGTACTGTTGTATTATTTGTTATCATTTTGGATAACATGGAGTCTATAGACTTTTGCAATTCCATAATTTGGAGGTTTCTGGATAACAGTTTCCTGATAACTGATCCCATGCCTGTATAATTTGCATGATCCAATACCTTTATTATCCTTCCTGGTTGGAAGTTAGTTGGGGAAAGATTTAGGTAGTTTATTAGCTCTCCAAGATACTCTTAAAAGATTTAAAAAGATTTTAGGTAATAAACTCTTTATATAACCTCTAGATATACTTAGACCGTAGCTATACAAATTATATAGAAGGGCTCCTTCACAAAGGAGATTTAGTGGAAATCAGTGATTTGAGTTTGAAGCCTGGATATGGACAGCACTGCGAATCCAAAGTGAGGGTACAGATACCATAAAGTGCAGCGTTCTGCTGCAAAAATGCCTTTATACACCAACGTACAGTGTGTTGGTGAATAAAGGCACTTTTGCAGCATAACTTCGCTTTATGGTGTCTGTACCCTCACTTTGGATTCACTCAACGTATGCTTTGGATGGAAGCAGGGGTTTAGGATACCGGAAGAAAACTTTAAGGGTAAATATACCAGACCACTTTGATCGTCTATGGACAGCGCTGCACGAAGGTAACATCACATACGCTTATACATGGACTCAATGGGGTATATTTATCAAAGAGTGATTAGAGATCACCGAAGTCCACTAGAGTGAAATTCCGCCTTTCTCCATTCACTTCTATTTTTAAAAGAGTATTTATCAATGTGTGAAAGTTCACCCTTTGATAAATGTCTTTAAAAAAGCCATAGAAATGAATGGAGAATGGTGTAATGTCACTCTAGTGGACTGTGGTGATCTTTAACTTCACTCTTTGATAAATATACCCTAATGACTGGCTTCATTTTTGTACAACAGTTGCAAATTTGCATCTCTGCAAAGTAAGTAGATGCTTTGCAGTCAACACAAAACAAAGATCAACCATAGCACCTTTCCTTGAAGTGTATGACAGTAATGAAAAAACATATGCCACCAAAAAACGCAAACCTTATAATGATCTGCATCTCTGGCAAAATTGCCAATGACATTTTATTTGCACATACTCCACAAATTTAGACAGAGGGGATCTATATTTGTGGGGGTGACGTGCAATTGCTCATAGATACCTCATTAAACATATTCTAATAAGATATCAATTAGTTGTCCATTTTATGACTGGTTAATAACATGAGTGCCTTATATGTCTGAAAATAAGCATGCTTCCTGCACAGATATGCACAACTGACCACTTCAAGAGTTAGGCAGAGTGTATGAGTGAAAACACTACTGCTTGCCTTCTGCAGAACAGATCACTTAACTCCATAAATGTGCTGGGTCATTTACAATAGGGGTTATTTTGGGCTCTCAACTCTTGCATGATTGTGTCAACTGTTCTGCTGAAAGGAAAGGAAGCTCCTACCAACTTATTTAGCATTTTGGAAATGTTCAGATGTCTGGGTTTTAAGAAATGTTTTCTCTTAAGTTATGCACTTGTACACACATATTGAAACCAGCACACCCATTAAATTATAGTGTGTACATAGAATTGTGTGTGAGAACACAATTTTTGACGTGCAAACAGGTTTTTTTTAACTGTGCACACAGGTTTAGTAAGTGTTCAGACAGCCAACAAAAATTAGAGGGAACATTGGTATAACTCAGGCACCCATTGTTAATAAACACTCAAAAGATGCAGAGACTAAATACATTTTTTTTTTTATAAAATGACATTTAATTAGACAAAACAAAAAACCACAATGTTGGAGGAGGGGGAAAGCCCATGACAGATCCTATAAATTGAAGAAAATGGGGGAAATACACTTGTCTTACCATAGTACACAGAATAATTCACAGAAAAGCAAAACCATTCAAAAACCTTTCTTAAAGTACCTTACCCGAATACTAAGCAAACTTCCCAATTCTTACTTATAAACTTAACACTCCCACACACACGGTCTAACTTTTTCCCCACTGAGCAAGAAGCAAATCAGGTGCACATTTAGCAAAAAAAGAAAAAAGAAAAGCTGGTTTAAAAAGGAAACATACCGCTTTCTTGTAGTTTTGAGTGCATAACGACCGGTATCAAATATAGCAACAGTTCATACAGAAGTCCACTAACGATTTTAAGCTGTTAGCCACACATATACAAGGCGGACCTGAGAAGGTGTAGTGCTGTTAAAAGTATATTTTGCAGTCCATTGCAAAACTGGAGTAAAAAAATCACTTGTAATACATAGTGAAAAGGAAACCTCTTAGCTTACTTCTTTGTACTAAGTCCATTTAACGGAATGAAAAAAAAAAATTAAAATGAAATAAGGGGCTTAGGCTTCCTCCTACCTAGACGGTGGTGTCCTTTTTTTGATGAGAGAATTAAGGGCTCTGGAGCTTGCTCTCTACCTACCACTTTTTACCCAAGTTGCATAGTATCAACCCAACACAGTCTTTTAGAAGAAACCTGTATAAATTATCTCAATGTAAATAGCCTACACAGGAAGGGGTGATTGGCAAAAGAGCTTTTAAACATCAGTTCTTTGAAAGCCTTCTCCAATTCTGCAACACCCTCTTTTTTTCCAGGAATATGGTAAGGCGTTTAGTTCATAATGCTGGTAAAAAACAATATGTCGATCCACTACAATTTTATATATATATATTTTTTTATAGTCCACAGGTACTGCCTGCATCTCTGGAAGGGATGTAAATACACAGCAACAGCCCCACTTTCTGGGTTATTGCCAGGTCTCCAAGTGCAATATGCTCCCCTTTGAACAGAACCTAAAGTGGTTTCAGGAGCTCAGCAAGTTGTATTCACTGTGGTATTTTTTTATAAAAAACATTTCTGAGAAATGCTTCTAAAAACATCATGGTGAAGCCATGTGGAAATAGTCCCAACAAGGCTCCTCTTGAAAACAAAGCAACATTTCTAAGCTTTACCTCCTCAAGAGGAGTTGGCATCTTCTGCAACACCATTATTGATCCATTATAAAAGTCCCATATCTGATAAAGGTTATCCAGGGATTTACCTGAAAGAAAAGGCTTTTAACAAAAAAATTAACATACTTTCCTTCTTAAAGATGGGTATATACCAAAACATCATTCTGTCTACACAGCATAGTTTTCGGACTTGATTTTTTCTTTATTACAGAGATCTATTCTATACTGTTCTAAATGTGTGCCTCTCCATTAAATATGTTCCCTAAAGTAGGTAAACATTCATGGTGCTCGATTAAAAAAAAAAAAAAAAGTAGTAGGGATGGGGGGGGGGGGGGTGAGGAAGAGAGCAAAAATGGGATCAAAATGAAAACCTCAATAAAGCCACAATCTCCTCCATGCAGCTTGATATGAGGATTTTGCTCTTCATTATGCCATAATCTGGTGCTGCGGTGTCCATCATGTTACTTCAGCACAAACGCCTATTATCAGTCCAAAGAACATTTCTAACCTTCCCACTTCTCGTGTTGCCTCACGCCGAGATGGTCTTCCTCGTGATTTGGATTGTGAATGCATTCGTCTTTTATGCCTCATTTTATGAATGACTTGATACAAGTCAATGGAATCATCCGCCGAGAATAAAAGGCAGAGCTGGATTCCACAATCTGCTTCTATTTCCTGAAAATAGCAACCAATTTACACACAAAAAATGTATATACATATATATTTCTTGCAAAGCTAAACACCCATGTAGCATAACAATTTCCATGCTTTATTACATATAACCCTGGTACAAAGACAATATCAAAGTTTAGTAGTGGCAGCATAGGGATGCTGTACTTGTCAAAAACCCTCACAACTCAATCCAGCAAGGCAATGAACACTATACTGTATGCCTCTGCACCCACCCCAGACCAACTGCACAACTACAATAAATACACAAGTCAAACACCCTTAGCCAGGCTTGAAAGCACAGACATATCACAGAAGCTGTTAAGTGAAACATTCTTCAAGCATGGTTTAACTTACCTAAGCTCCTGGTAACAGAGTGCCATATTATACATATGTTCTTGAGTCAATATATACAGAAAAATTATACCCATATCATGTATTGATGGCAGTAATCTCAGACACTGATATCCCTAGAGTCTAAAATACTAACATTGCCAAACAGATTTATCTGGTATACCTCTTTGGGTATACACCCCGTAAAAACAGCGCCTTAAAACAAAGGAAAAAAAAGACTAACCTGACCATCACGTCCAATCTTTACAGGTTTATGTTCATTCCAAGGGTTGGTTAGATGAACACATTTGGTGAATGGTAGTTCTCTCCTAGAAAGATGACAGCATATACATTTCACAGATTAAAATGCTAATTGAGTTTATTTATGCAAGCACAAACAAATTTGTTGTGTCCTGTACTCTGCTTAAACTTTTAAACACAAATTAGCATATCAGCTTATTTCTATATTATCATAGATCACTTAATGTCACAACGAGTTCTCTAAATAACAGAGGTCTTGCAACTATGTCCCTTAAAAAGTTAACTTTACTGTAATTCTCTGTGTTCTGTTCCTTTTAATATCTTACCACTAATGTGAACCCTGATCTTCCTTCAAGTGTGGATGAAAGAAAGCTTTCACAAAATAAGATACCTACCAAAATAGACCTACTAGAATAAGTGGTAGAGCAATTATATCTGCTACAAGTTGCAATGACATTAATTTTTAAAAAAGGATATCTACTGACCTAGAATGGTTTAAGTAAACAAGGAGATAAGAAAATGGAGGAAATAACTCCAAATATTACACAAGGTGCAAGTTTAACATCATATGGGGTGTTTTGTCAACCACATGAAATGGTCTCCTGCATACAGATGAAGCCACTTGGATTTGTGAGTTAAATGCGTCATGACCCAGGGTTAATTAAAGAAACTGTGTTATCTAAAGTCATCTTAACTCATTTAATGCATTTAACCTTTTCATTAGCATACCAAAGCACCATTGTTCACAATGGTGAATGCTTTAATTAGATGGGATGTTGTGACGCAGTTTTCTGTGTTAAATGAGATAAATGGGATATCTGTGTTTAGTTATTCTGTGTCAAACAGACAAACCAAAGTGGCTGCATCTGTAGGCAACAAACACAGGAAAATAACTTTATACCTTAAACGCTGCCTATAAGTATTTGAAAGATATGTTCCAGACATTTTTCTATTCATTCTTAAAGGCTAATAGACAAACATCTTGCAAGACAAAAATACTGTATAGCTGCAAATCCAATCTATTTTGAAGACTCCACCAAGCATCTTTGCATTCATTCCAGCAGGCAGTACCCAATGAATAGGTGAACCACCTTATGCGACTCAGAGGATAGCCTAGCAAATCCTGAAAAAACACGCGGCAGTGTTAGGAGGTTTTCCTCAAATTATCCAAACAAATTAATAATATGTGCTACATTTAAAGGGCGAGGATTGGGGGAAAAGAATGACAAAGGCAGAGTGAAACCATACTGTACTCTGGTGACAAGTTTCCAAAAAGTTGTTAGATTCACATTGATCATGTCACACAGTTGCTGTTGAGGTGTTAATAGTTAGATATACTGTACTTCACTTGCTTTCTCTTGATAAAAACAATTATCTTTGGACTTTAGATACCATTTACATTTATTTCAATATAATGTGCAAAGAGTAAAGCTAGCTTCATATGGGCAGTCTAAGAAAATCCCAAAAATACATGCAGACAAAATTAAGAATCTAGTCAGGGGCGAAAAGATAAAGAAAGAATGAGCTACCAATTTTTTTGGAAGCACAGCAAAGCTTTTTTGATGTCTGCATAATACATTGTGTGCAATTGTAATTATATTTAAACTGAACCTAAGCAAGGGTGGCTCTATACTCTGTAACAGAATGCAGCACAAGTCTAATAATGGAACAAATTGTAGCTTCAAAAACTACAGAAAATGCACCAGATATACATTTGCAGAAAAGACAACTTGTGGGTACAGTGAGGATTGATGATAGCTGCTTTTTTATCTGTAATAAATGTATTTAAAGGTATTCTGTTATGATTTTATGGTGTAGTTTTTATTTCTAAATGACACAGTTTACACTGCAAATAATTCACTCTACCATGTAAAATATCATTCCTAACCTAGCTAGTGTAATTTATTTTAGTTGTAATATTGGTGTGTAGGAAGCCATCCGATTTTACCAGGTCATGTGCTTTCAGAAAAACCCAGCACTTCAGGATGGAACTGCTTTCAGACAGGCTATTTTTTCTCCTACTCAATGTAACTGAAGGAGACGCAGTGGGACATGGATTTTTACTACCGAGTGCTGTTCTTAGGTCTTACCTTCCCATTGTTCTGCTGATGGGCTGCTGGGGTGGAGGAAGTTAATGACGTTTATCAGAGAACAAATAACATGACTGGGGTCACCTGGGAAACTAACAATATGTCTAGCCCCATATTAAATTTTAAAATTAAATATATGCTCTTTTGAAAATCGGATTTCAGTGCAGAAGTCTGCTGGAGCAGCACTACTACTGATGCATTTTGGAAAAAAAAAAAAAAACATCCAAAAATGTGTCCAAAATGATGCTGTCAGAATGTGTGGAATATACATTCTACACTTCTGTGGACACTGTACTGATATCAAGTGGAGGCAAGATTTTGTTATGGGTATACGACTTACACTATGCACTGATCACATTTGAGAAAAGCTCTAGCAGGGACTAGATCATCTTATTCAAGACAGCACAGTATACTGTCTAGTGGAGTCTAGCCTAGTTGTTCCCAAACACTAGGGCTTCCCTTCACCCCAGAGAAGACCAACACAGAAGGAGGAGTGGGCCCTTTTATTAGGACGCTGCACATATTTAGTCTATAACGAGAGAGAGAGAGAGAGAGAGAGAGAGAGAGAGAGAGAGAGAGAGAGAGAGAGAGAGAGAGAGATTATGTGTATACATAAAAAATTTACCTTGAAATTTTCCACTCTCTCGAACTGAAAACACCAGAATAACACTCCTTGCAGATCGGCAAGCTGCATTCAACTTCTTTTCATTAACTGGTAATGTTGACCAAACACCCTGTGTAGGGACAAAACTGATATCAAACATATCTTTTATACCTTTTATTTTAAAGCTGGCCATAGACGCAAAGATCCGATTGTATGACTCTCTGTTTCGTACGATTTTTGGCCTGTGTGGAGTGTCCCAACATTTTTCGTGCCATGTCGCTCAGACAATCGGACAGGTTAGAAAATTTCTGTAGGCTAACAATAATATCTCTGCATGTATTGCCGATCTGACAATATCAGTGGAAGACTGTCACTAGCTTTTGTCGGACATAACTTTCGTATGATTGCTGTCAGGGGCAGAACATAGTCTGATCTGTTCTTTTACTACTCTATTTGATCTTACATAGTTACATAGTTAAATCGGGTTGAAAAAAGACAAAGTTCCACCCCTCCAAATGAAAATCCAGCATCATAAATATAAATTATATATACCCATACCTATACTAACTATAGAGTTTAGTATCACAATAACCTTTGATATTCTGTCTGTCCAAAAAATCATCCAAGCCATTCTTAAAGGCATAAACTGAATCAGCCATCACAACATCACCCGGCAGTGCATTCCACAACCTCACTGTCCTGACTGTGAAGAGCCCCCTACGTTGCTTCAAATGAAAGTTCTTTTCTTCTAGCCTAAAGGTGTGGCCTCTGGTACAGTGATCCACTTTATGGGTAAAAAGGTCCCCTGCTATTTGTCTGTAATGTCCTCTAATGTGCTTGTAAAGTGTAATCATGTCCCCTCGCAAGCGCCTTTTTTCCAGAGAAAACAACCCCAACCATGAGAGTCTACCCTCATAATTTAAATCTTCCATCCCTCTAACCAGTTTAGTTGCACATCTCTGCACTCTCTCAAGCTCATTTATATCCCTCTTAAGGACTGGAGTCCAAAACTGCACTGCATACTCCAGATGAGGCCTTACCAGGGACCTATAAAGAGGCAGAATTAATCTGAATGGTTAGTAGCATTTCGGGAGATGGCACCGTTCATATCGTTTGTCCAATATGAAGGTAAATCTGCACGTCTATGGCCAGCTTAAGAGTTCTGAAATTTGATAAATAAAAAAGTTCTAACTTTTTCAGGTCACTGCAAATTTGATCAATAAGACCTGCTTTTTGTTCCTTAAGGGGGCCATAGACGCACAGATAATCACGCAACATGCGTGTGTGGTGGGAAAAGAGACGACCAATATCGGCAGAAGACTTGGATATCTGTTGGCTCGTCAATTGGGCAGATTGAAAATTTTGATCAGGCGTCTTTGAGTGCACCTAAACATCAGGCATTATTGAATAGTCAGATACTGGTAGAATTCTATTGTTTCTACCTGTATATCCGCCGATTCAGCTCTACATGTGTGTACTGAAACAAACAATCTTTCTGGGAAAGATCTTTTCCAAGAAAGATCGTAATTGTTACGTCTATGGCCACCTTTATACGCCCAGTTAAAGCTCTTAAAGGAACAGTTCTGTGTAAAATAAAAACTGTGTAAATAAATAGGCTGTGTAAAATAAAAAATGTTTCTAATATAGGTAGTTAGGCAAAGATTTTATGTATAAAGGCTGGAGTGAGTGGGTGTGTAACATAATAGCCTGAACACGATTTCCTGCTTTTCAGCTCTATAACTCTGAACTAGCCAGTGACTTGAAGGGGGGCCACATGGTACATACCTGTTCAGTGAGTTTGCAATGGATCCTCAGCATTCAGCTCAGATTGAAAAGCAACAGATATGACCAATGAGGCCCCCCTCAAGTCTCAGATTGGTTAATGCCTTGTAACCAGGGTAACCAGTCAGTGTAAACCAAGAGAGCTGAAAAGCAGGAAGTAGTGTTCTGGCTATTCTATTAGACATCCAGATACTCCAGCATTTATACATTAGATTTTAGGCTAACTATATTAGAAATATGTTTTATTTTGCACAGCCTATTTACCCAGTTTATTTTTACACTGAAAAATTTCTTTACAGTGATACTGACGCTAAAAATGTTCTTTTCAAAATATTAATCTACATTAAACATTTCATACAGGTCATGCTGATCGTTTTTCACTAAGTTTTTCTTATATAAGTAATTGTTACTTGAATTTCCTAAACCTAACTGTTTTGCCAACCTGACTGTCTGTTCTCAGTCTGTCAGTTAGAGTTTCTAAAGCTAACTAACTCCTGCTGCACAAATATGGCAGCCCCCTGATAGAGAAACATGGGGGTAAGAAAGGTAATGTAAAAGCATCTGGCAAATACTTTAATGACAAAATTATAAATAGTATACAAAGACAATATGATAGATTTTTTTTTTGGTGTCAGTATCTCTTTAAAGTCTACTTTAAAGGGGTTGTTAACCTTCAAACAACTAGTTGTTTTCAGATAGATCACCAGAAATAACGACTTTTTCCAATTACTTTCTATTTTCTATGTGTCACTGATTTTCATATATTGAAGTATAAAGTGTCATTTTTCTCGTTCTAAAGCAGCTCTGGTAGGGGGGGTCGCCAACCCTGTAAACTGTTCTAAATTGATACATTTAGTTGATACATTTCTTATCTGTGTCCCTGCTGAGCATAATCTCCATGTTTCATTACAGGCAGCTGTTAGAATTGATACAATAGTTGCTAATATTCCAGAGATGCTGCTGAGAAATGTATCAAGTGAATGTTGCAAAATTGTAACAGTTCAGAATCTGCACCTGAATTACTGAGCTGCAAGACTGAAACACGAGACAGGAACATTAAACTGTAAACTTAGATTTTGGAACAACAGTAAAAAAGAAATAATGGAAGGTAATTGAAAAAAGTCTATTCCTGGGGAAAAATCTAAAAACAACTGAACTGAAAAGTGTTTGGAAGGTGAACAAGCCCTTTAAAGGGCACCAATCATGTTTGTATAATATAAATCATCAGCTCACTATACCTCCTGCAAGATCTCCCCTATCTCCACTGCAGTTATAGCCAAGGCAGGCATCTTGGATTTCACTGGCTCATCCTACTTATATGTTCCCAGCTTTGAAATCTAGCACATGCTCAGTTGAAGTTCCTTGGTTGCTTATCAACCCTTCTAAGCAATTTTTAAAACAGCCAAACCATTGTGTTAGCTGCTGTTCATTAGTGCTGCCACCTTCTGGAAGTTAGTGTGTGCCCTTCATTTGCATAATATCACCACCAGCAGGGGACAAGATAGGGAAATCTTGTGATACTTCTAGTGGAGGAGTTTACTAAAGCTAGGCATTCTGGGTAGAATACTCAAGGCAGTTCTATAATCTGAGCATACTTCTGAAATTTGCATGTTATAGTCTCTGTTATAGTCTCAGTATGGACTCCCTCAGTGAAAGAACCCATTTGACAAAGTAAGGGATTTTTTAAAACCAGCAGTTTTTTTTCAAAAAACTATATATGTAGTTTGATTGAATGTGTTTAGGTTGTACTGGTCAGATTGTTAATATGTGTTTGATTTTGGCTGTGCCATTTAAGGTTCTTACTGAAGTACTATTTAGATGATAAAGAAAAAGTTATCAGGGTCAAAATGCCAAAAACCATTTAAGGGATCCGGTCATCGGAAAACATGTTTTTTTCAAAACGTATCAGTTAATAGTGCTACTCCAGCAGAATTCTGCACTGAAATCCATTTCTCAAAAGAGCAAACAGATTTTTTTAAATTCAATTTTAAAATCTGACATGGGGCTAGACATTTTGTAAATTTCCCAGCTGCCCGTGGTCATGTGACTTGTGCCTTCACTTTAGGAGAGAAATGCTTTCTGGCAGGCTGCTGTTTTTCCTTTTCAATGTAACTGAAGGTGTCTCAGTGAGACATTGGTTTTACTATTGAGTGTTGTTCTTAGATCTACCAGGCAGCTGTTATCTTGTGTTAGGGAACTATCTGGTTACCTTCCCATTGTTCTTTTGTTTGGCTGCTGGGGGGGGGGGAAGGGAGGGGGGGTGATATCACTAACTTGCAGTACAGCTGTTCCAGTAGAATTCTGCACTGAAATCAATTTCTCAAAAGAGCAAACAGATTTTTTTATATTTAGTTTTGAAATCTGACATGGGGCTAGACATATTGTCAATTTCCCAGCTGCCCCAAGTCATTTGACTTGTGCTCTGATAAACTTCAATCACTCTTTACTGCTGTACTGCAAGTTGGAGTGATATCATCCCCCCCCCACAGCAGCCAAACAAAAGAACAATGGGAGAAACCAGATAGCAATTCCCTAACACAAGATAACACAAGATAACAGCTGCCTGGTAGATCTAAGAACAACACTCAATAGTAAAAACCCATGTCTCACTGAGACACATTCAGTTACATTGAGATTTATATATATATATATATATATATATATATATATATATATATATATATACACATATATATACACACACACACACACATATATATATATATACACACACATATATATACACATATATACATTTATATATATATATATATATATATATATATATATATATATATATATATATATATAAATGTGTTTATATATAAAAATGTATATATATATATATATATATAAATGTATGTATATATATATATATATATATATATATATAAATATATATAAATAAATATCAATATATACATATATATATATATATAGATATATATATAGATATAAATATATATATATAAATATAAATATATATATAAATATAAATATCAATATATATATATATATATATATATATATAAATAAATATATATATAGATATATAAATAAATATATATATAGATAAATATATAGAGAAGTGAAGAAGCTCGCACTCACAGGACTTATCAAAATCAAAAATGGTGTTTATTTCAATATAAGTAACTATAGTATATTGAAATAAACACCATTTTTGATTTTGATAAGTCCTGTGAGTGCGAGCTTCTTCACTTCTCTACTTAATTTTTGGGCGTATTGCACCCAGGCAGCGATGACTTTTTGACGTACTGTGCCGGCTTCCTGATTATCTTAGATATATATATAGATATATATATACAGATATATACAGATATATATAGATATATATATATAGATATATATAGATACAGATGCAGCCACTTTGGTTTGTCTGTTTGACACAGAATAACTAAACACAGATATCCCATTTATCTCATTTAACACAGAAAACTGCGTCACAACATCCCATCTAATTAAAGCATTCACCATTGTGAACAATGGAGCTTTGGTATGCTAATGAAAAGGTTAAATGCATTAAATGAGTTACGATGACTTAAGATAACACAGTTTCTTCAATTACCCCTGAGTCATGACGCATTTAACTCACAAATCCAAGTGGCTTCATCTGTATATATAGATATATATAGATATATATATATATGAAGAATGCAATGGGCGACAGCACTCCAAGGAATTCCTTGGAGTGCTGTCGCCCATTGCATTCTTTATCTCTGACCTACAGACTAGCACCCAGGTTTTTTCATTATTATGGGAGTGCGTTCCATCCTGCTTGTACTATATATATATATATATATATATATATATATATATATCGGAGGATTGAAGAATCCCCCAATGTTTACGGAGAATATTAGCCACCATGTTACTGCGATCATTATAATAAGTGACAAATGGTATACACTGGTTGATTTCATATAGAAGGGGGGAGAACATTGGGTAGTCAGTTGGTTCATTCTGATACGAAGGAAAATCAGATGTTGGCACAATCATATATGGGTACAAGATCGCGGGGGATGTTCCCTTGTTTATCGTGTTCCCAATGCTGCTGTGTACATAAGGGTACAATATTTGAGCATCCGACCACTGGTCGCAAATATCCTCTAAGGGGGTACTACAGGTGTTTATCTAAATTTGTCGTTTATGTGTTAATTTGTCCCTGTGGTCTCCTCTATGTTGGGGAGACCACGTTACAAATAAAAACACGGATATCCCAACATAGATCTACAATTAGGAAGGGCAATGTGAAGTTGCCAGTCTCTAAACATGCGGAGAAGGGTCATACTGATACAGATTTGCAATATATGGTTCTGGAATGTGTACCCTCCCCTAAACGGGGGGGGGGTAACAGAGAGCTGTTGTTGAGAAAAAGAGAGGTATGGTGGATACATCAATTAAATACATTGGCCCCAAATGGGCTTAATAGAGACTATGACCTATATGTATTTCTGTAATGGGATAAGTATTAGCTTCATTTTTGTTTTTTATTCTTTGTTTTGTCTCTTTTTAGCTGGATTTGGATATGCAGTGGACTAACGCTGAGTTGTTGTATACCTGTATGGATGAAATTGAGCAACTAAGGGGTTAATGCGCGAGGATCATTAATGATGTCATGTTCTATATGTAACTTCCTGTGTTACTTTGTATAAATTGGTGTAAACTAATGCCTGTTATTTGAATGATGCCCTTGGCTTGAGAAATGGGTTTGTATACCCCGAAACGACGCCCTATGGGCTTTGGTATGTTTTTTTACAATACATATCCTTCTTTGCATACATAATTTGGAGTGCTGTGTCAGTCTTTATTTTTTCTATGATATTGGCTATTTGGCAGTGCCTTTTTGATTACTTGCACCCAAAACTAAGAGGGTTGTGCGGCAATATCTTCTCTTTTTTATAGTAAATATATGTATATATGTATATATATATATATATATATATTGCAGCCATGAACGTTGGTTTGATTGGCAGTCGCTAAATGCTGAGGATTACATCACGTCAATCAGACTGTTGTTTGCCCGCCTTATGTGTATAAAATGCATTTTCAATATTGAATTGTTACTTTGAGAAAGGCCTGGGACCAGGCCGAAACGTCAGTCTGTAACTTCTACAATAAATAATTTTTTCCCTTTAAGAAGTCCTGAGAGTGCAGTTCTTATTGCATTTGTATATATATATATATATATATATATATATATATATATATATATATATATATATATATATATATATATATATATAAATATAAATAAAATGTATATTAGGGTTGCACCGAATCCATCTTGGAAGATCCGGCCGAATACCAAACCGAATCTGCATATGCAAATTAGGGACGGGAAAGGAAAAAGTTTTGTAACAAAAAGTCATGTGAAATCCCGCTCTCCCCACAATTTACATATGCAAATTAGGATTTGGATTGGCCAGGCACAAGGATTCGGCTGAATCTGAACCCTTCTGAATAAGGCTGAATCATATATATATATATATATATATATATATATATTGGTGCATACAACGAAAATTTGCCCTAAAACACTGGAGTCCAGAGCTCAATTCTGACTTCATTCCTACATCCGTGGTGTCTAAGATCAATTAGGATTGTGTCTGAAGCAAATAGTAAAAATCTCTCTAAACATGCCAGTTCAAATGTTAGAACTAAAAAAAGATAATAAATATACATTCAGAAATATTTGAATGTTTATTTACTCAAGTGACTGCTACATCATGGAGCACCCCAAAATAGATAATTTCCCATACAGACTTGTACAGCAGGCAAAAATATCTGTATATCTAACACTCATGGAAAAATGTGCTAATTAACTAAATATTTATATTAGCAGAATGAGCTGTGCACCAAAGAAATTGCTTCTAGAAGGCATAACTTACACCTGCTTAACTAAGTAAGAAATTTACTTACACCGTCAAAAAATTGCAAATCATCTGGAGTGGAATTTATCAAAACAATCCTACCAGCCAGCATCTGCTTCTTTAAAAAAAAAACACACAAAATGGAAAGGCACTCCTCTATTGGAAGGTGTAAAGGCACTTAATTATCCCACAAGCCCTTAATTAGTATTTTCTCTAGGTAGTTCAATCCCAAAGGCTTATGGCAAAAGCCTTTTTTGAAAGTTGATGCCAACATCCATGGTCATACAGTGGATGCCATAAGCAATGCTTTCCCATCCAAATGAAACATACATTGAAATCAAAGCATATTTACTTGCAATGTTTATATTGATTACCTTTGCCTTGGCCAAGGAGACATTCTCGTGGAAGAATATATATAGCTTCTTGAAGAATATATATAATTCTGAAAAATAAAAATAAATATTTTTAATATGTGGATATGAATCTTACATTATATAAATCTATTCTTGTAAACAGATAAAAATGTCATCAGAGTAAATGTGCTTGATAAAGACAAACCTTCCATGAATGTTGATGTGAAAAAATACTTATCTAAATTTACTTACACATCTGATTAACAACCGTTTGGCACTCCCCAGCGATTTAACCCCCTTTAAAATAGTCTCATCTGCCTCATTTGCTTATTTCTTATTTTTCTCTACAAAAGAGCAGCCGTTGTGCTCTGGTGAGGTAAAGTTAACCAAAGACCTTAAAGGAACAGTTCAGTGTCAAAATAAAAATTATAAATATAGTATATATAATATAGTTAGTTAGCCAAAAATGTAATGTATAAAGGCTGGAGTGATTGGATGTCTAACATAACAGAACACGACTTCCTGCTTTTCAGCTCTCTATCGCTGAATTAGTCAGTGTCTTTAAAGGGGAAGTAAAGTCTAAATAGAATAAAGCTAGAAATGCTGTATTTTGTATACTAAACAAACTTACTGCACCAGAAGCCTAATAAAACACATGATTTATGCTTTCAAAGTTGGCCACCATCTTGTAACTTTGTTAAACATCTTTGCAAGACCAAGACTGTGCACATGCTCAATGTGGTCTGGGCTGCTTAGGGATTGTCATAAATTATCAAAACAGCACAAGTCAAATAATATCTGCCAGAAGCGGATACAGCAAGACTGATTAATTATCAGAATAGGCAGACTGCACTGGGTCCTGTGTTGTCATGTAACTGAATGTGGATTTTATAGTTTTTGTATTATTTAATACAAACGTTCTCAAACTCTGCAGAACCAGTGGCTGCAGCAAAATAATCCTTCAAATAGAATACCAGTTTATGTATTTAAATCTGGCTCCATGATCTTTGTCCCTGCAACTGGAGTTGGAAACAGTAAAGGGGGATGTAAAGGCATACATGCTGGGAGTGCTGGGTGCAAGAAGGGAGTAAGTGCAAATAACGGACTGCTGTGTGTCCCAAGTGTATCTGACTGAGACAAACAGCTTTTTCTTTTCTCTGTTTGGGGTAAACTCATAGATACGTTAAGTGCATTTATTTTTATATATAATATATATTTTTGTGTTTTAGCTTTAGAGTTTCTAAGGGGAGCATTTTTTACTGCTGGTAGCAAATAGCATTTCTTTCTTCTAATTAAGGGGGAGGGGTTAATCTGGTAAATTCTGATCAGGCTTTGTGTGCTCTGGTTGAAACCTTAAAGGAACAGTAACACAAAAAAAAGAAAGTGTTTTAAAGTAATGAAAATATCATGTAGTGTTGCCCTGCACTGGTAAAACTGATGTGTTTGCGTCAGAAACACTACTATAGTTCATATAAACAAGCTGCTGTGGAGCAATGGTGGAAATTGAAAAACGGCTAAATGGCACAGGTTAACTAATGGATAACAGATAACACCATTAGACAGACAGAGCTTATCTGCTATCTGCTGTGTAACATGAGCCTTTTCTCCATTGAATGGCTGCCCCCATTGCCACACAGCAGCTTATTTATATAAACAATAGTAGTGTTTCTTAAGCAAACACAGCAGTTTTACCAGTGCAGGGCAACACTGCATTATATTTTCATTACTTTAAAACAATTTTATTTTTTGACGTTACTGTTCCTTTAACCTTGTGAATTCAAAGCAAGTGTGGGAGCTGCTAAGCGAGTGTTGCATGTGAATTAAGTGTTAAGCAGCGTTAAAAACCTTAAGGCGTTTAAAACCAAAAAGGCGTTTGTGAGGAATTGCATTTGGGAGACTAAGTACCCAGTGTAAATATGAGTGCAAGTGGGTTTGCTGGTATCACTCAGTGTGTGTTATGTCACATGTATGTGGTGTTGGAGCAGCAGTTCCATACAGTATTTACATGTGAGAGATGTCGGTGGGTTTTCATCTTGGAATCTGAACTGCAGACTCTAAGGGGTGAACTTGCAGCACTGAGAGCAGCGGCAAACCAGGGGGAGGAAAGGAGGCTCGCAGAGCAACCACTGGCAGGGGCTAGTGGAGTGGGGGGAGGAGAAGGGGCAGTGGAGTCTAATGAGGGAGGAAGGTTTGTGACAGTCAGGAGTGGAAGTAGGGGACAGAAGGGTAGGGGGGCTGGTCCACAACTTGTCCAAAACAGCAAATTCGCCGTTTTGGCTGAAGATGCTGGAGAGGAAAACTCTGAACTGGCGTGTATGGAGCAGACTGACTCTCAGAGCACCCTGGGAGGCAGTGTCTCTAATACGGGTGGTGGGGGGAGTGCAAGGAGGGAAAGTCAGGTTATAGTTATAGGGGATTCAATTATTAGAAAGGTGGATAGGGTAATCTGTCGTAAGGCCCCTACATGCCGAACAGTCTGCTGCTTGCCTGGTGCTAGGGTTCGGATTGTGGTGGAATGAGTGGACAGATTATTGGGAGGGGCAGGGGAAGACCCAGCTTTCTTGGTACAGATAGGTACCAATGACAAAGTTAGAGGAGGTGGTGAAGTACTCAAGAACAATTTTAAAAACTAGGTGTAAAGTTGAGGGCGAGGACTTCCAAGGTAATTTTCTGAGATATTACCTGAGGCCCGAGCAACGCTAAGGAGACAGCGGGAGCGTAGGGAGATTAATGCGTGGCTGAGAGATTGGTATAGGGAGGAGAGTTTTGGGTTTTTGGAGAACTGGGCTGATTTCTCAATCAGCTACAGGCTCTTTGCTAGGGATGGGCTGCATCTCAATGATGATGGTGCAGCTGTTTTGGGAGAGAAGATGGCTAGAGGGTTGGAGGAGATTCTAAACTAGGTGTGGTGGGTTCAGTAAAAGATTCAGTGGAAGACAGGTTAGATGAGATAGTAAGAAAAGAAAGGGAAAATGGGGGAGGAGATTTGGCTGGGGATACTGTTAAGGATAGGGAGGACCACATGTCATATGTTCAATATGGTATCAGTATTAAATGTATGTTTGCAAATGCACGGAGTCTGACGGGTAAAATGGGAGAGCTGGAGGTGCTGGTGGGAAAATATGATGTGATTAGTGTGGCCAAAACATGGCTGAATGAGTCGCATGACTGGGCAGTAAATATCAGTGGCTATACTTTGTTTCGGAGGGACAGAGGCAATAGAAAAGGAGGAGGGGTATGTCTGTTTGTTAGGCAGGATTTAAAAGCTTATATAAAGGAGGTTGTTATGTTAGAAAATGAGGGGGCAGAAGTCTTATGGGTGGAGTTCTTCACCAATTGTAAAGAGTCCAGCAAATTAATTGTAGGCATATACTCTATAGACCCCCTAATGTAAGTGAGGAGGAGGAGACGAAGCTCCTCGTGCAAATAGAAAAGGCTGATAGTTTGGGTAAAGTAATGATAATGGGAGATTTTAATTACCCAGATATTGACTGGAGCAACAGTACTGCCAGATCAGTTAATGGGAACAAATTTATAAACTTGTTGCATGACAATTTTATGGCACAGGTTGTTGATGAGCCTACCAGAAAAAATGCAATTCTGGATTTAGTGATCTCAAATGACCCAGAACTTATAGCAAATGTGCAAGTCATTAAACCCCTGGGTAATAGTGACCATAATGTTATATCATTTAATGTCTGCTGCAAAAAACAAATATATACTGGGGCAACAGAAACCATGAATTTTGGAAAAGCTAATTTTAGTGCCTTGAGGGTTGCCCTACAGAGTATTGATTGGGGCATTACGTTTTCAGCTAAAAACACAGAACAGAAATGGTTATCATTTAAATGATATTAAATCATTACTGTTCTCAATATATTCCCTGTAGAAGCTCTAAGAATCATCCTCTGTGGCTTAACAAAGAAGTAAAGAAGTTAATAGGGAAGAAGAGAAAGGCATTTAAAAACTACAAATCTGTTGGTACAGAAGCTGCATTTAATGAATATAAACACTGTCCTAGTGAATGGCATTATGAGCA
This sequence comes from Xenopus petersii, assembly GCA_038501925.1. Classification (NCBI taxonomy): domain Eukaryota; kingdom Metazoa; phylum Chordata; class Amphibia; order Anura; family Pipidae; genus Xenopus; species Xenopus petersii. Next base: position 77,881,692 of record CM076673.1, on the reverse strand, counting down.
GCAATCAGCATGGCTTTATGAAGGATAGGTCATGTCAGACAAATTTGATTGCTTTTTATGATGAGGTAACAAAGATGCTGGACAGTGGGGGGGGCAGTAAATGTGATCTATTTGGATTTTGCCAAAGCGTTTGATACTGTGCCCCTAAACTGCTTTCTAAACTAAGGTCTGTTGGGCTTAATGGAGTCGTTTGCACATGGATAAGAAACTGGCTACAGGATCGGGTACAGAGGGTGGTTGTTAATGCCTGGTACATTCTCTACTTGGAGTAAGGTTCTTAGTAGGGTCCCCCAGGGCTCGGTATTGCGTCAACTTTTATTTAACTTGTTCATTAATGACTTAGGGGAGGGTGTTGTAAGTAATGTATCAGTGTTTGCAGATGACACAAAACTATCCAACCCAATTAATTCCATCCAGGATGTTGCATCCTTGCAACACGATCTTGACAAACTGGCAATCTGGGCAGCTAAGTGGCAAATGAGACTCAATGTTGATAAATGTAAAGTCATGCACCTGGGATGTAAAAATATCCAAGCCACTTTTCCATAGTGGATTTGCCTAGTGCAGTACTATTAAGGGTATAAGGACCTTGGAGTCAAGGGCAAATAAGGTCTTGAGCTGTATTAAAAGGGGCATAGAGTCATGGGAGGAGGGGGGTCATTCTTCCACTGTATAGAGCACTTGTAAGGCCCCATCTAGAATATGCCGTACAGTTTTGGTCTCCATCACTCAAACAGGACATTATTGTATAAGAGAGGGTACAGAGAAAGGCAACTAAGCTGTTGAAAGGTATGGAAAATCTTAGTTATGAGGAAAGACTGGCCAAATTGGGGATGTTCACGCTGGAGAAGAGGCGCTTAAGGGGTGATGTGATAACTATGTATAAATATATAAGGGGATCATATAATAATCTCTCTAATGCTTTAATTTACCAGTAGGTCTTTCCAGCTGACAAGAGGTCACCCATTCCGATTAGAAGAAAAGAGGTTCCGCCTAAATATTCGGAAGGGTTTTTTTACAGTGAGAGCTGTGAAGATGTGGAATTCTCTCCCTGAATCAGTTGTACAGGCTGATACATTAGATAGCTTTAAGAAGGGGTTGGATTGCTTTTTAGCAAGTGAGGGAATACAGGGTTATGGAAGATAGCTCATAGTACAAGTTGATCCAGGGACTAGTCCGATTGCCATTTTGGAGTCAGGAAGGAATTTTTTTCCCCCTCTGAGGCTTCAGATGGGTTTTTTGCCTTCCTCTGGATCAACTGGCAGTTAGGCAGATATAATATATATATATAAAAAAAAAAAGTTGAACTTGATGGACTTGTGTCTTTTTTCAACCTTACTTACTATGATACTATGTAAAACTACTGTGCATGCATGTGCCCTAAATAGAAGATTTTATGGACTGCAGCAGAGGTGCAGTGCACTTGGAAGAACAAGTTTAATGTTATTTTAAAACCGAATGCACTTACATAATAAAGAATAGCAGAAATAAATCACTAATGCTAAATATATGTACGTTTAATTGGCAGTGATCAAAACTTTTGGTTTTCATGATTTTCTCAGATTTCAATTTACAAAATTTTGGGCAGAAAGTCTGCCCATTCGAGAATTTACTATTCAAACGCACCTGAAGCAACACGTTTGGATCTATCATTTTGTAAAAATATGTACATCTGAACAGATTCATTCTTATAATTTAGCAACACCTTGCAGTAAATATTCAAAAGAAAAACAAAGTGCATGCGTTGGAAAGCATTAAATAATTAGGAGATGCACAAGGAAGTGGGGAAGCTTTCATAAAGAGTTAACAGCTGTCACATTTGTAATTATCTACAACATACTGTATAAACAACTACTTTGTTTAAATAAAAGTTAGTGACTTTTTAAAATACATAGAGACCCATTTATCAAAGGTAGAGATTCAAATTCATATGAATTTTTTTTTTTTACTCTAATAAATTCAAATATACTCACAACTCGACTGGGAGTTTATGTAAAATAAAATTTGAATGTTTAATATTCAATCTAATGCTTCCGACCCTAAAATTTTAATCTTATTCAATTGGTATTTGAATAGTATGTATCAAGTTTTTCTCCAAAAAAAAAAACAAAAAAAACTTGAATGTCAGGAAGGCTATTAACATCTCCAAATGGCTCAATGGACCTCTGCCATTGATTTGTACATGAACGAGGCATGTTTTAGGTGGCGAATATTCGAATTAGGCCTGTTTCCATGGTCGAGGTACACATATTATTACATTCGAATAGGGGGATTAAAATTCAAATGTCAGAATTTTGACAACAAAAAAATTCTTAATTCTAATTTACTATTTGACCCTTAATAAATCTGCCCCATAATGTGCTATTAAAAGCAATAAAAAAAAAAACCTTAAGAGACCAGTAACAATTTTTTTTTTTTTTTTTAAAAATGTGTTTCTACATAATGAAAAAAAACACCAAAACACATCGATTTCTCCTCCCTGCCTTCTATAAGATTGCTAGGGAGGAGAAATCAAGGCCACACCAAAGATCGTCGCCCTGTTGCCGTTTCTGAAGAGAAGCGCAACCAGAGAATTGTTATAGGATACTGTCATGGGAAAAAATTTTTTTGAATCAATTAATAGTGCTGCTCCAGCAGAATTCTGCACTGAAATCCATTTCTCAAAAGAGCAAACAGATTTTTTTTTATATTCAATTTTGAAATCTGACATGGGGCTGCTAGACATATTGTCAATTTCCCAGCTGCGGTATACAAAAATTGGGAGTCCACCTCTGATTTAAACTTAGTCAAGCCCAAGGGACTCGCCCCAGTTCACAGGCGATGAACATATAGTAAATTCCTTTTATCCAAAGATAGCTGTCCCAAGGCTTTCTTTTCCATAAAAAATATCTTTATTTAAATTAGCATTAAAATACAATTGCAGGTGGGCCTGGTGGGGTCTGTTTGCAATTGTATTTTAATGCTAATTTAAATAAAGATATTTTTTATGGAAAAGAAAGCCTTGGGACAGCTATCTTTGGATAAAAGGAATTTACTATAATTTCCCAGCTGCCCCAAGTCATGTGACTTGTGCTCTGATAAACTTCAATCACTCTTTACTGCTGTACTGCAAGTTGGAGTGATATCACCCCCTCCCTTTTCCCCCACAGCAGCCAAACAAAAGAACAATGGAAACGTAACCAGATAGCTCCCTAACACAAGATAACAGCTGCCTGGAAGATCTAAGAACACTCAATAGTAAAAACCCATGTCCCACTGAGACACATTCAGTTACATTGAGAAGGAAAAAAAGCAGCCTGCCAGAAAGCATTTCTCTCCTAAAGTGCACAAGTCACATGACCAGGGGCAGCTGGGAAATTGACAAAATGTCTACCCCCATGTCAGATTTCAGAATTGAATATAAAAAAAATTCAAGTAGCACTATTAACTGATGCGTTTTGAAAAAAACATGTTTTCCCGATGACAGGATCCCTTTTGCAAATATAAAATTATAAGTGTCATGGTGTTTGTTTTTCGTTATGTAGAAACAATTTTTAAAAAAAAAAAAACATTTATGCTACTGGTCCTTAATGTGCAAGTTCTCCACCTGACCAATGTATTTTCACCACTTTCTTCATTTCCATTTGGCACCTTAGCAATGAAAACTGGGACAACCAGTGTACAAGGAATCAAACATCTTGAATGAAAATGTATTCTATTCCTGTCCTAAAATACATGGTTGCTGTATCAGTTTTCAAAGCTTAAGAGCTTTTTCAAGTCTACTTTGGTTTTATTCAGTTTATGCTAACCACAAAATATGGTAATTGGCACATTAGCTATTCTGCAGTATTTATTCTACCACAGTCCCTTATTATTCAATTTCTTTGATGGGTTGTGGACCAAATCACAGAAGATAAGGAAAAATGAAAGGATACCTTTTCGAACATCACGAACAGAAGAGGGCAATTTTTCGTGCTTCTTTTCTGAACCTGTGTTTGGCCAAAGTACATGTATTCAGAATATGCTTTCAAATTGTGCTTCCAGACATAAAATACATTTTCGAAACTGCTTTGTCCCGTTTTTCTTTAAAACACCATATTTATCAACATACATTAACATTTACTATAATTTTTTTACTGCTTTCCATACGCATTTATTTGTGTAGGGGATAAAACTAGCCAGGTTTCAGATGTAAACCTGTGCCATCAGGGTTAATAGTCAATGCTTCAGCAGAATTCTGCAAAAAAAATTTAAATACAAAAATGTATATCCATTAACTGTTACATAGAAACCGGAATCAAATCTAATACAGACAAATCAGTTTTTTTCTAGAAAGCATAACAAGCCTATAAAGGAAAACACAAACCACATCAGCTAGGGAGTTATCAGGAAAACAAAAAATATGCTTTCATAGAGTTGTTGCAAAAAAATAAATAAATAAAAAAAAGACAAGTATTGGTCTAATACTCTGCATCTTGTTTCATCTGAACTACATGGAAGTGTTATTTCCACCAAAATCAATTACCCTCAGACTCCTTTATTTCAAAAGCTCAGTTATTCACGCTACAAATGAGCATTACTATTTTATCTACTTTTGTGGAAGAAATCAGTATGAGCATCTTAAAAAAGAAATAATACCTGCATAAGAGTCTGATGCAGAACTTCCACTTCTATTAAACACAGTTGGAGAAATACCTCTAGCCCTTTTCCTTTCCTTCTTTTTTTGATCTAGAAAATATTTGAGAAGATAATGTAAGATTGGCAGCGGGTATAAAATCCTCCAACCACTGATCCTTGGGTTTAGGATGGCCGCTCCATTACACATATTGATGTGGTTACTGCATGAGCTATGCTTATTACTACAAAAATGTATGATTCCCTAAGCACTAAAAGCCTGAACTTCATAACAGCTCAGCATGAGGGGTACAGAGGAAAACGTGTTCTAAATGTATAAACTAGTTATAAATGTATTTAATAGACAAAAATCCTGTGAAAAAGTTAGCCAATGCATATTCTCCAATGTATGTGGCATTACAATAATTTGGCTACAGATATATTTCTGCAGCACTCACCGCAATCTGTAAAACAAAATGAAAAAAAAATTAAATAAAATCCAGTTTGTGAACTGGCAAGTAAAAGAAGCTTTAAAAATAAAAAAGGCATAGCCCAAAGGTACTTGCAGCAGCTCTTCAAAGTACTATAAGGTAAAGTGAACATGCATGTACAAATAAACTATTTGCTAGCAACAAATGTCCTATTTTACATAGGAATTTTTTTCAGTCTGTAGTCACAAATGCCAAACACAAACATCCACTTGTTGCTGGGCCAAATTGGGTTGCTCATATCCTTGGGCCAATGAGTGGATCAGAGGCCTATGCAGGCCTGCAGGGAGAAAATTGCATCAACATGCTGAATCTGCATCCTAAATCTGATCAAAATGATGTGTCGTCCTCCGTGGCCAACATTGGTCCCCCTGTAAATAACCTTCTGCACTGCTAGAGATAATATTAGACAATGCAGTTTCTCTGTATGTGAATAAAGGCTGAAACCCACCTCCTCTGATATCACTCCTAACAAGGCTGTTTACCTGCAAGGACCAACTTTGTCTCCCGATATTTGTTGTTAGGGGTATGTTAATGTAGACACTGCAGTACAGCAGCTTCAGGCAATGTATCAGACATACACTGAATATAGTTTCTCAAAATAAGCCTTTTGGTTGAACAGGGGCTAACCAGAGTAGATATCACAAGAGATGCCTGCATCTTTTTTAATAAATTCTGTGCTGAGCACATTTCACAAATATCTAGTAAATGTAATATAAATATAATTTTAATTATATATAATAATATAGTCTTTAATAGAGATGGCGCGAACTGTTCGCCGGCGAACTTGTTCGCGCGAACATCGGGTGTTCGCGCTCGCCGGAAGTTCGCGAACGTCGCGCGACGTTCGCCATTTTGGGTTCGCCATTGTTGGCGCTTTTTTTTGCCCTCTCACCCCAGACCAGCAGGTACATGGCAGCCAATCAGGAAGCTCTCCCCTGGACCACTCCCCTTCCCTATAAAAACCGAAGCCCTGCAGCTTTTTTTCACTCTGCCTGTGTGTGCTGAAGAGATAGTGTAGGGAGAGAGCTGCTGCCTGTTAGTGATTTCAGGGACAGTTGAAAGTTTGCTGGCTAGTAATCGTTTTGATACTGCTCTGTTATTGGAGGGACAGAAGTCTGCAGGGGTTTGAGGGACATTTAAGCTTAGGTAGCTTTGCTGGCTAGTAATCTACCTTCTACTGCAGTGCTCTGTATGTAGCTGCAGTGGGCAGCTGTCCTGCTTCTGATCTCATCTGCTGACTGCTGCAATAACAGTAGTCCTTGTAAGGACTGCTTTTATTTATTTTTTTGTTCCAATACAGAGCAGTATCAAGCAGATTACTAGCCAGCAAACTTACTATCATCTGTCCCTGAAATCACTAACAGCTCTCCCCCTACACTATCTCTTCCAAGCACACACAGGCAGATTTTTCAGATACATTTTTGCCCTTGATCCCCCTCTGGCATGCCACTGTCCAGGTCGTTGCACCCTTTAAACAACTTTAAAATCATTTTTCTGGCCAGAAATGTCTTTTTTAGATGTTAAAGTTCGCCTTCCCATTGAAGTCTATGGGGTTCGCGAACCGTTCGCGAACCGCTCGCATTTTTGCGCAAGTTCGCGAATATGTTCGCGAACTTTTTTTCCGACGTTCGCTACATCCCTAGTCTTTAAGCAAATATTTAGGAGGCATTCTGATCCTGCTATAGGGCTGGTTCAGAAAGGTAAAGAATAGTTTAGCAAGCAACAATAACTTTATGGAAAATTAGGTATAATGATTAAAAAAAAAAAATGCTTGTATGCGGTCAGATTTCCATAACCAAATTTAGAGACTGTTCCCATATTTTATACACAGAACGGAATATGAATTTTAGCAGTAAAATTATATGTTTTCCACTTATCTAGAAATATCTGCTGCCTTTACTTAACAAAAACATGCTTAACATCACTGAACAATGCACACTGGGGTAGGCATGTATTACAAATTGATAATTATGTGTCCAAGTCTTTCATGGTTTTTATCATACCACTACAATAATAACAAGATCAACAATAGAGAATTTAATGCCAAACGCCAGCTTAAAACAATCAGTTTATAAAGATATGAAAAGTAAAAGTAGGGATCAATGCAGAATATTAAAACTTTTCTCGCATGCACAAAGGAATAATGTAATCTGTGGTTTAGATAAACCAATTCAGACACTGATCTTTTCATGTTAAAGGGATACTTTTTTTCAAAATGAATCAGTTAATAGTGCTGCTCCAGCAGAATTCTGCACTGAAATCCATTTCTCAAAAGAGCAAACAGATTTTTTTTATATTCAATTTTGAAATCTGACATGGGGCTAGACATATTGTCAATTTCCCAGCTGCTCCAAGTCATGTGACTTGTGCTCTGATAAACTTCAATCACTCTTTATTGCTGTACTGCAAGTTGGAGTGATATCACCCCCTCCCTTATCCCCCCAGCAGCCAAACAAAAGAACAATGGGAAGGTAACCAGATAGCAGCTCCCTAACACAAGATATACCCTCATACTGTGAGGACGTGTTTTAAGTGTGCTGCAGGACTGTGTGTTCTCCCAGGCCCTTGCGGGTCCTGGGGGAGTTAGTCCCGGTCCCTATCCCTCTGTGACCCCCTCCTTTATACCCCCCAGTATAGTTAATTTCTCCATTTTTGTTATTTTGGGGGTTCCCCCCCTCCTCACCCCTGCCTAAATGGGGTTAAGGAAGAAGGGAGATGCAACCCCTGCAGGTGGACGAACCCGCCTTGGAAGCAACCGCAGAGCAATGGAGGAAAAGTCCCCAGTACCTGCTGAACGTACACGAAGTGCGAAAAAGAACAAACCAACTAGGCGGCAACTACCTGAATATGACTCCTCTTCGATGGAAGAAGCCGAGGAGAGCAATGGAAGACATCCGGGTCCGGGAGGAAGTGCAGGGGCGAGTGCAGGGAGCTGCGGCGTGACTGCAGGGCCTTCCGATCTGGTGCAGAGTGAGATCCTGGCAGTGAGAGGAGGAGAGCTACCGCAAGAGTTGAGTTCAGCAGAGGCAATGGAGGAAGCAGCAGGAACGATTGCTCAGGAAGTTGCCGAGCAGGTCCTGGAGGCAAATGCTGCACAGAATGGACACCTGGCTGCAGGGACTGATAGATCGCTCTTGGTGAGTGTTAACTTGCCTGATACTGAAGTGGCTGCATTTGTGACTGTGGGGGAAGGGGGCACAGAGACTGTGTCAGTTTTGGAAAAGGGAGATGTCAGTTTGGGGAAAAATATTCATGTAAAAGAAAAAAAAACGAATTTGTCTGAGCCAGCATTAGGAAAAGACACTGAAGAGAATGTTGGCTTGGTAATTGAATATGATAAAATCATCGGAGCACTTAATGAGTTAAAATGCCTGGAGACCAAACAGTCTGTTTTAACCAAAGGCATAGATGTGCTGATCAGAGACTTAAGGCTGTTAAAGGGAGATCGAAGGACTGAGGCCATTAGACAACTGGCTTATTTAAACAAAGACTTTGAATCGGTGGACTTACAAATTAAATCAATTCTGAATGTGATTGAACCGTGGAAAGAGTTGTATTATAATAAAAAAAGATTTGAGGAAATGAAAAGTGGGGGAGGGATTGCAGAAACGGAAAGGCTGCTTAAAATCTCACAATTACTAAATGAAAATGTTTCTTGTGATGTATCTGAGGTTGTATCAGTGCAAGAAAGTGTTAACATCCCCTCTTTTAAAAAAATTGGTAGTAACTCCACACCAGAAGCGAAAGGGTTAAATACTCCTTTTAATCAGATAGATGAGTCTTTAAATTCTGAACAGCCAGTAGAGGGCACTTCCCTTTCTGGAGCAATAGAAAATTACCTAGAACCAGGTGCAAACAATAAAGAAGGAGGCAGTGTGTGGGGGAAAAAGAAACTGTTTGAGAATTCACAGGGGGAGGGGCAGGAGGAGGATGAATATGGCAAAAGACAGAATGCTGTAAAGATAAAATGGGTAGGTGAAAGGGAAAACTTTCCAGGTAGGAGATTTGTAGCAAAGATTTTGGTCAAACAAGTTTTGGGATTCGTAGTAGATGATATCTATGCTATGCTCAGTTTTACTGATATTGAATTTGACTTAACAAGGATTAGAAGAATTTTGGAGACGTTACAACCTGACAAAACATGCTAAAGAATGGAAGGATTTTAAAGTCATACCCATTTCTAAACCTGAACTTAATACCTGAAAAAATATTACAGTCATAATGAAAAATGAAACTGTACATCCTGAGGATATTTTGGTATGGCTTAAAAGACAGTGTACAGTGATGTCACCACTTGTAAAAATCTTTGATGAAGAAGGCTTTTGGATACGGGGCTATAAAGTTCAAGTCAAATTAAATACAGAAGGTTATTCACAAAAACATTTACCCACGTCCTTTTTCATTGGTAGAGATAGGGGTGTTTGCTTTTATGTGGGACAGGCCAAACTTTGTTTTAAATGTGGGGCAAGAACACATCTCGCAGGGAATTGTAGCATTAGCTACGGAGAGATTGGTCATACCAGTAAAGAGTGTGAAAAAGATATTAAATGCAACCTGTGTTTGAAAATAGGCCATGCCTTTAAAAATTGTCCAGAAGCTTGGAGAAATATTAAGAAAGCTTGCCCTAATATAGAAGAGCAATTGAGAGAGAATATGACTGATGTGACCAAGGTGACTGATGTGACCAATGTGACTAATCTTCCTGAAATACAAACGCAAGGAAAAAATTAGGTAGATAATAGCATTAGGACAAAAGAAAAGATACCCCTTGTTAAAGAGGGAGAAGTAGATGAATGGAAATCTATGGGAAAGAGAACTAGGAAAAGGAAGACAGAAAAGAAAAATGTGACTGGTGAAATGACTGTGGTAAGCCAAAATAGATATGAGGTCTTGGGAAAAAAATCATGGGGGGAAGTAGTTGAGGAATCAGAAGATTTGGAACAAATAGAGGGGGAGGAGGAGGAAAGAGAAAAAAGAAAAAACCAGGTTCAAGACACCAGTCGAAAAAAAAGTAAAAACGAGCCTGATGATGTCTCCCTAGACCTAGAGTGGGAGTCTTTAGAAGAGGAGGAAATGGAGGTAAATCTACACCCTAGGATACAAGTTAAAAGGATAGGGGATGAGAGTGAGGCCTCAAGGAAAAAAAACAAAAAAAAATGAATCTGTCAGTTGATTTTTTGACCATTAATGTATGTAGTATAAAAACCAGCAAGACCAGATTTTTGGCTTATGATTTTTTAAAACAAACAGAAGCTGACATTATATTTCTCCAAGAGACAAGACTCTCATCTTTGGGGGAAGTTAAGGAGGCAAAAAGGGAATGGAGAGAGGGTTTATCTTTCTGGTCATTAGCAACCAAACCTGCAGAAGGAGTTGGTATTTTGTTTAAAGGAATTAAGAAGGTGATTGTCAAGAAAGTGGTAGATATTTCACTAGGAAGATGTTTAATGTTGGACATTATGATAGAAGAGAAACTAATGAGGCTCATTAATATTTACGGAGCTCATACAATTTCAGAAAGAAGGTCTTTGTTGACTGATATCAAACCTTTTCTCTTCACATCAATTCCAGTAATTTTCTCAGGAGATTTTAACCAAGTTTTGGATGAAAAGGATAGGACAGGCAAAATAAATAAATACGAAAGTTTATTTTTCAAAAATTTGATTAAAGATGCTGGACTAATAGATTTAGCAACTTACGATGGTAGAAATAGCTGTCATACATATAGATGCGGCACAAGGAGTAGCAGGATAGACTTCATCTTCGTAAAAAATGGAGAAATCTTCTCCAAGTTTAGAGAAATTATAGTGGAATTTTCAGACCATCTGGGATTAGCCTTTCATTATGGTGGAACAGGAGGTATGGGAGTAGGTAAAGGCCTTTGGAGATTAGGCAAAGAATTACTAGAGGAGGAGGAGGTCAAAATTGCCTTTAAGAAATTTTTTAAGTTGCAGGTTTCAAAAATTGAATTTTTCGATTCTGTTGCGGAATGGTGGGATTCGGCTAAGGATTCTTTCCGGACCTTTTTCGCTTCTACCTCTTTTAAGAAAGGGAGGGCTAAAGAAAAAGAGAGTTGGTCTTTAAGAAGGAAACTTGAGATCTGTGTTTCGGCAGGGGAGGAAGGGGAAAAAGTAAACCGGCTGAAGTATTTGTTGAGACAGCATCAGTACAACCGGCTTAAGTCCCTGGTTCTGGAGAGGGACTACGGAACCTCGGTTTCCCCGGACCCTTGTCAGAATTGTAAGGAGACTGTAAAGAGAAAGCAGGTTGAGAGCCTTTATGACTCCCAGGGTAATTTAGAAGTATCTAGGGAGGGAATCCTGGGGGTTGTAGAGACCTACTATGCTGACCTTTTCAAAGAAACAGCTTTGGATAAGGAGAAGATCCAAGTTTTTCTAAAGGCAACCCCAGTATCAGACACTGCAAATTTGGACATTTCCCTGTTGATATCAGAGATAACAGAGGAGGAAGTAAGGCAGGCAATTGACAAACAACAGAAAAAGAAAGCTCCTGGACCAGATGGGTTAACAGCAGAATTCTATGTCACCTTTAAAGAAGATCTGGTTCCAGTGTTAGCCCAAGTCTTTAATGCCTGCCTAAAAGAAAAACATCTCTCACCATCTATGCAGTACTCCTCTTTAGTTCTGATATCGAAGGGGAAGGATTCGAGGCACATTGAGAATTGGAGGCCAATTGCCCTTCTCAATTGTGATAGAAAGATTCTGGCAAGGATTCTTACACAGAGGTTGGGTGCGGTGGCAGGTTTTCTTCTCTCTGCATCTCAATTCTCTTCAGTAGAAGGGCGAAATATCTTTGGAGCTGTTTTGTCACTAAGGGAAGCACTGGAGAGATGTAAAGGTAGGCAATGGGGTAAATACTTTCTATCTTTAGACCAAGCAAAAGCCTTTGATAAGGTTAACCACAAGTACTATGGGCTGTTTTGCTTAGATATGGCATTCCGGAAGAATTTGTAGAATGGATTAGGACTTTGTAAAAAGGGGAGTAAAAAAAAGAGCTTCCCGCTGATTAATGGTTGGAAAGGTGAGAACTTTTTGGTGAGAGCTGGTGTGAGACAGGGATGTCCCTTGAGTCCGCTCCTGTATGTTTTCTCTTTGGATCCTTTCCCGGGGAGACTGCAGAATTGCGGGCTTGAGGGAGTTCCATTTCCGCTGGGTCAATCCTTTAAGTCCCTTGCCTACGCGGATGATGTCACTCTAGTAATATCAAAGCCTGAGGAGGAGGACAAGGCTTTGGAGTGTATCAGAAGCTACTCTGAGGCATCAGGGTCTCAGATCAACCAAGAAAAGTCGGAAGCTTTTTGGACTTTAGAAGGGGAACCTTGGTTTAAACTCAAGAAATTCCCAGTGGCCCCAGAAGTAGTTAAGATCCTAGGGGTGAAATTCGGGAAGGGAGACCTGGCGAAGGTAAATTGGGAAGATAAACTGAATGCTGGTCAGGCAAAAGTTCAGCGATGGAAAGCATGGAAGCTGACCTATAGGGAAAGAGTTGACATTATTAAGACTTTTTTGATTCCGCTTTTTCTTTTCATTTCGTATGTTTTTTTATTGCCAGAATCTCTCTATGCCCAGATCCAGAGCCTGTTCTTCCAAATGCTTTGGGGGAATAGGCTCAACCCAGTAAAAAGGGTTGGACATGCCTTGTCCAGTGGGTTTCTTCTGCACCATTTTTCTGAAGTTTAACTTTGGAGGGGTGGTGCAGGGGAAAGAGTCTTTGTGGGAAGTCAGTGTAAGAGACTGGGCATTGCCTTTTATTAAAGATTGGCTACTCGGCGGTAGAGTGAAAGAGGTAAGGATAAGAGGAGGCCTTGTTCCCACCTATCTGCGGCAGTCAGTAAAAATCTTAAAAAAATGGGATATTTGTTCAGAAGATTTAAGATCCTTAGATAGGAAATCTCTATATTGGAAAACAATAGACCTTCACTTTTCCTCTGAAATCAGCGTCAGAGATTGTCCCAAGGAAATGTTAGAGGAAAGTATAAAGTATCTGATAGAAAGAAGAATGCCAAAAAAGTTTTGGGACACATCATGGCTTTCCCTACAAGGCAAGATGTTTGTAAGAGGAAACATGAAACACCTTAATGTTACAGACAGAGAATGTCCTTGGGGGTGCAAAGTAGAAGAAACCCAACAACATTTTTTAGTAGATTGTCCAGTCTCTTGTTCTCTAAGGGAAAATGTTGCAAAGCATCTAAAACAGAATCTAGTAAAAAATCTAGACTACTCAGAATTGTCTTATGGAATAGTAAAGAAACAGAGAGTTGGAAGGAGAAATAAAGCCACTTTGTACATTATTATTGCAATACTGCGTTATCATTTGTGGCAAATGAGATGTAGACTGACTATTGGGCAGATACAAGTATCAGTGAAAACAGTTACAGAAGCAATTTGCAGAGACATTGTTTTCATAAAAACTAAAGAATCAGAATTTTCAGATGCTCAAAAGAAAATGTGGGAAAATCTATAAATTACTCTGTCTTTATATTTTGTTTTGATTAATCATGTAAATGATTGAAACGTATTCTTTTTGTACCTTTGTTTGAAAATTTCTGATTCATGTTTATTGTATTATGAATATTTTAAATAAAATACCCTAACAGAAGATAACAGCTGCCTGGTAGATTTAAGAACAACACTCAATAGTAAAAACCCATGTCCCACTGAGACACATTCAGTTACACTGAGAAGGAAAAACAGCAGCCTGCCAGAAAGCATTTCTCTCCTAAAGTGCAGGCACAAGTCACATGACCATGGGCAGCTGGGAAATTGACAAAATGTCTAGCCCCATGTCAGATTTCAAAATTGAATATAAAAAAATCTGTTTACTCTTTTGAAAAATGGATTTCAGTGCAGAATTCTGCTGGAGCAGCACTATTAACTGATTCATTTTGAATTTTTTTTTCCCATGACAGTATCCCTTTAATAAAAAAAAATATTCCTCAAAACAAGTTACTTTGTTTTGTGTAGTATAATAAAATGGTGGATATTTTTACTTATTTTGCACAGAAGAAAAATACCATTTGACAAATCTTTGCTCACAAGTCTTTGTAAATAATTCTGCCGACATGTAAATAATCCATGTACTACAGATTTAAAGGACAAGGAAAGTCTAAAATATATTAAGGCTAGAAATGCTGTATTTTGTATACTAAACATAAGCATGAACTTACTGCACCACAAAGCCTAATCAAACAAATGATTTATGCTTTCAAATTTGGCCACAGGGGGCTGTCATCTTGTAACTTTGTTAAACATCTTTGCCTGACCCTGACCCTGCACATGCTCAGTGTGGTCTGGGCTGCTAAGGGATCGTCATAAACAAAGCTGCTTGAATTCTGCATGGCTGGTAAGTAAGGTGGGGGCTCCCCCTGCTGTTTATAAGTATGATTGTTTCCCTGCTTAGCAGTAAATGAAGGGAGAATTTCACTGCATACAGCCAGGTTTCTTATAAAAATGTTGCACATTTTTTAATTAAAGTATATTGGTTTCTTTTTCATTAAAGAAAGTAAAAATGGGATTTTATTTTTTTGCCTTTCCTTGTCCTTTAAATTATTGTGATAAATATTGTGGGAGATTAATTAAAGAATACCTGAAATGTCAGATCCTGAACCAGATCTAATAGAATCTCCATCAGTGAAAGATGCAGAATCTGATTCAGAGTCGCTTGCCTCGCTACGGGTATCATAATCATTTCCATCTCTCTGGTCTCGAGCATGTTCATCTTGATCATACTCTTCCTCCCCTTCTTCAGCTTCCTCACCCTCATCTTCCTCCTCATCCTCAATTCCTTCTTCATCATTCTCACTGTTATTGCCTTGTTCTTCATCAGATGATTCACTGCTGCCAGTTTCCCTATCAGATTCATAATCATCAGAGTTGCCTTCATTTGAAGAATGGCTAGATCTGCTCTGACGTTTGCTTGTATCTTGTCTTATTTTCTAAAAACAAAAAGCAGATTTTTATACTTAAAACTTTGCAGCAATATATTTATGAAAAAGAATCAATTGTTTATGAGCTAAGTGAAGCAGCAACAAATAAGGTTTGAACTAAATTTATTTTGACAAACCAAAACACACATGCTTGACACTGCTAACAGTGCATGAATTTCACAGCAAGAGCCAAATGAAAACACTATAATAGGTTTTCACCAGCCCTATGATCAATGTGGACTCTGAGGTTAGGGCCACACTAATGCAGCCTACAGAGATGCAGGCCAAGAATCTGCTCCTCCTCTGTCTGCACCCAGAAGCATTGTATCCGCATGGGTGCAAGCAGACGTGGCAGATTACAGCACAAAAGAAAGAAAACAAAAAAACAAAGATGAGCTTTCACATTTCACAGTCGGTATACACCACATGCCTGCACCCGAGGGGAGATAATGTTTCCGGGCATAGGCATATTGTTAAGGACATCATATTCAGGTGCAGATTCTCGGCTTGTGTTTCTCCATAGGCAGAAATCCACAAAATCTTGCCCCAGTCTAAGAGTTCGAGGGGGATACTGAAAGATGGGGGTATTTATAATAGAAATAAGTTTTACTTAAGTGGGAGAAAAATGTTAGGTTATCGGTACACTTTACATAAATATCAGAGCGTTAGTGATTTCTTGAAGTAAACAGGACAAAGAAATTAAAAATACAGCCCTTCCAACTGCTTGGATCTTAGGAGCCGGTTAATACAAACACCTGTGAGTTGAGAAGTCCACTGTACAAACAAATCTCTATTTTTCTCCACCAGCAGTCTTTGTTGTACTGTAAGGCTGAACTGTCTATCTGGAGGCCCGCAGGCCAGATGTGGCCCTGTGGTGGATCTTTATGGCCCCCATTCTGCTCAGAGGCTATATGGACTTCGCTTTAAAGGAACAGTAACACCAAAAAAATGAAAGTCTGGAGTACTTGAGAGGTATGCTAGTTGGCTATTTTTGCTGACCGGCCTTTGACAAGAAGATCATTCAAATTTGGAATGACGGTTATTCCCTTGAACCTGAGCACCTCTAGTGCTGCTGCCGCCATTACCTTGGTGAAGGTGCCCGGAGTGGGAATGGGAGTGCTAGAAAACTGCCAGTGGTTTCTGTCCACTTAAAATCTGAGGAATCTGTGATGTCCCGGGTTAAGCGGTACACGGAGGTACGTGTTTTGACGTCTATTACGATTGTCTGATGAAAGGATTGAGGGTCTTTAAGTCTAGAAGGAGCCTTGGAGGGGGCGTGGCCTGGACGCTGGAGAAAATGGCTGCCTAAACCTTAGCTCCATTGTCTGAACCCGCCTTGAGCTTACATTAGCACTCTCTAGCATCTCAAACTCCGCTAACGTATGTGGGTCCCTGGTGACAGGGACGGAGCACACTACTGAGGCATTGGCACTGCTGACGGCGAGAGGGGAAAGAGATTTGTGGCCTCCAAACGAGGCGCATCTGCGTCACGGAACGCTTACCCGGCAAGAGTGAGGGGAGAGTTGGGATCCCATCAGGCAGCACTTTGCAGGTAGCGCATATTGGACGACGGCTGCTCGCCGGGCTCACGAGCACTAAACGGACGCCGTGCCGGTCGCTTTACCGGGCTGATTTACCGGGCAAGTACACCATTTTGTGGAGGAGGGCCTATATTAGCACGGCAGGGGCAGAGGGGGCTCCAATCCCAAACCCAAGGGGCCTTTTACATCGCGTACCGGCCCAGTCCGGAGGGCGATCAGGAATCATTTTCCATAAACCAGGAGATTATCGCTGCGCTAATACTATCCCCCCTGGGAGCCCGCCTGTGCTAAGTACTGGCCCAACCCAGAGTTTGACAGAACACCTCAAAAGTGTTGCTACTTGCACCCCCAACAATAATCAGATACATGGGCTCTAGATAAACAGAGCGCAAGCTTACTACCTTTCACTGATCCATTCAGGATATTTTGCATTCTGCCCCAGATACCTGCGGCTGCAACAGCACAGAGGAACTCCCCCCTTTTGCAACCCCAGTGACACCGAGTTTTACAACGCTCTCACGTCCTCACCATATTGGGGGTACACTTCCAGCTTTGCAAACCCCACTAAACCGTCAAACATTGCGACTACCTTGTGCCACAGTAGGACATTAAAATTTTAAGCTCCTTCCCTAAACCATCTACACAGGAGTAAAGAAGGCCAGTGTCGCTCACTCGGACTCATTCTTGCAGACAGGCAATACTTTGCAGTAACATAAGACACACACCTAAAGGCCTGAACATTGTCAAACTTACTGCTTTACCTCATATCCTAGTCCCATTCGATATGGCAAGTGGTAAGCAAAAACAAACTGCTACCCAACCAGACGGAACAGCGGACTTCTTTAAAAGCAGGGCGTCCACTACCAGGACCACCAGACAACTTACTGCTAATATGGAATCAGATTCAGAGGCTCCATGCACCAAGAAAGATATGAATGAACTGAAATCACTCCTTCTCTGTGTTAAGGACGAGATTCAGAGTGAAATACGGCAATCCCTTACAGAGATTAAGTCTGACCTCACTGTAATGGATCAAAAAATCCAACACCTGGAACAAGCGCAAGACTCGGCTCGAGAATCATCAGCCAATATGGATACTTTGATGCAGGACCTACAGACCCAGCTAAGAGAACTCCAGGATGCCCATGAGGACCTGGAAAATCGTACTAGGAGAAATAACTTAAGATTCCGAGATATACCGGAAACGGTTCAATTAGACTCTTTTCTACCTAGACTTTTCAGAACCTTAGTTCCGGATATTGAGGAGAGATATCTGTTATTGGATAGAGCGCACAGGGCATTGCGGGCCAGACCGAAACCGAATGCACCACCTAGAGATGTCATTGTTCGATTCCATTACTTTCAGTCTAAAGAAGCTATATTGAAAGCCTCCAGAGCTTCCCAGGTGGAATTAGACGGGATCCACCCGAAAATTTACGCTGATCTCGCCCAAACCACTTTACAAAAACGAAAAGAACTCAAGCCTCTGACGGATGTTCCACGTCAAAAAAATATTCCCTATCGAGAATCGGTTTCCCATTTAAGCTCATTTACCAACAAAATGGGATCACCTATACAGTTCGACATCCTAATGATATTGAGGAAGCCTTACCTTATCTTCAGAATGACGCGGATACCCCCAAAGAGATGGAGGGGTGACTTCAGACCACTTTGACACTACAATTATTCTTTTCGGATCCCCATTAAAATTTTAAGATGTCGCAGAGAAATGGTGGAAATATCTATCACGACCATCGTAATTGGTCGCTGCAGCTGATACGTAATGTCATCTCAAACCACCCTTACTTACCTAACGAATACCAAGCTGATGACAAGAGACGATTTTATATTTTTTATTATTGTTAATTCATTTTACTATTTTATTGGTTACTTACCCTACTCTACTTTCTATTTTACTGATATCTTCTTCACCCTTATCCCTTTTCTTAGTAGCTTAGATTAGACACCTCATCACTCCAGAGCTCTCCAAACGGAACCGGGATGGACACTCGGGCTCCCTCTGGCTCCTCCTCCTTCGACTTAAAGGTAGGCTCACATAATGTCAATGGCTTTAACACGCCACAAAAACGAACGTTGGCCCTTTCAGATTATCACAAAAATAGAGTAGATATCTTGCTGTTACAGGAAACCCACTTCAGCAAAACATCTTCATCTGCTTACCTGTCGAAATATTACCCGCAGGTATATCTGGCTAACTCGCCCACCAAAACAAAAGGTGTGGCTATCCTTATAGCAAAACAGATTAAGTTCCAACTTAAACAGAGACATACAGACCCCGAAGGCCATTTCATCATTGTCACTACAGAACCAACTGACTACAATAGCCTCAGTTTACGCCCCTAACACGTCCAGGCAGACATTCTTCAAAACTTTCTTTGACAAACTTGCGGAGATCTCGGAGGGCAGAGTCATAGTGGGGGGAGACTTTAATGCCACTCTCAATAATAACTTAGACAGATCACGGACGATCCTGGTGCCTCATATTCCCAATCCCTGTGATAGAGACTCCAAAACCTTAGCTAAGCATCTGACAGCAGAGACGTTAGTAGACGTATGGAGGGAGAAACACCCAATAGATAGAGACTACTCATACTATTCCAGCGTCCACAACACCTACTCCCGCATTGACTTTATCTTCACTAAGGCAATACATGTACATTATATCCACTATGCTAAAATTCACGATATCACCTGGTCCGATCATGGTATGGTGGAGATCATATTCGACAAATGGGATGTGCTGAGGGGGGCAGGGAGTTGGAGACTAAATGAATCTATACTTTTAGATGTTGATGCATGCACGGACGTCGTTAGCACGATCAAAGAATACTTCAGGATAAATAGCCCATCAGAGACTTCCCTTGCAAATAGATGGGATGCACACAAAGCAGTGATCAGGGGGATATTGATCAAACACGCCACAAGATTGAAAAAGATTAGAGAAGCGAAAACTCAACAGCTTTCACTCAAATTACATAACCTAGCTGTATCCCATAAACAACATCCGACCGAAGATAGTCTTAAGAATATACAAGATACAAGAGCACAATTACATCAAATTCTATCAGACAAGGCTGCATATATGATGCAGAGAACTAAGGATCTGTATTATGAATATGCTAACAAACCACACACAATGTTGGCCCGTAAACTTAAGGCCGTACAGACCTCGCAGACTATCCATGCTATCCGCACTTTAGAAGGGACAACAACAAGAGATACCCGACAAATTTTCAAAACCTTTCATGCTTTTTATTCTAAATTATACGCAGCAGACAAAGCCCCTGATGCAAAGTTGGCAAGTCGTTCAGATTTTTTAACCAACTGGGCCCCTGCTCCCTTGTCAAGGGTAGATCAGGACTTGTTGGCAGCACCTATAGATTTAGATGAGGTTACACAGGTAGTTAAGGACTCTAAACCAAACAAAGCCCCTGGCCCAGATGGCTTTACTGCCAAATACTATAAAAAATTCTCCGAACACCTGATTCCACACTTACAAGAACTATTTCAAGGGCTTCTGGAAGGGTCACCCTTAACACAACACATGCAATCTGCGAACATTATCATGATACTAAAGCCTGGGAAAGACCCCCAAAACTGTGATAGCTACCGACCCATTTCCCTCATTAACTCTGATATAAAGATGTTTGCAAAAATATTGGCGAACAGACTCACCATGATACTCCCACAACTCATCCATCATGACCAAGTAGGCTTGGTGCCAGGGCGACAAGCAGCCGATAGCATACGTAAAGCAATTAATTTACTAAGTCTAGCCCAAAGAATGCAAACCTCCTCCATTCTCCTCTCTTTGAATGCACAAAAAGCATTTGACAGATTGGATTGGGGTTACATGTTTGCGGTACTGGAGAAATTACAAATCCCTAAACCATTCCTCACAGGGTTTAAACAATTGTATGTGGCTCCTTCGGCTCGAGTGTTGAACATGGGCCTCCAGTCTAACCGTATTGAGATCCAGGGAGGGACGAGACAGGGTTGCCTGTTGTCTCCCTTAATGTTCGCTTTATCCCTCGAACCCCTAGCCCACGCTATCAGAAATGACCCTAACATCAAAGGCTTTCAGGTGGGTGAAACGATGCACAAGATAAATCTTTTTGCGGACGATATCCTTCTTCTTACACTTACATCCCCTCAGACCACTTTGCCAAATGTGTTACAGACGCTGGATCAGTTCCAACGTATCTCTGGCTACAAAATTAACCCTACGAAATCTCATGCACTCCCACTGAAAATGTCGAAGCCAGAACTGAAATTATTGCAGCTCAATTTTGATTATAAATGGGAGACAGACTCTTTAGAGTATTTGGGGATCCGCTTGACTTCGTCCTACGATACTTTATACAAGGCCAATTATACTAAACTGTTGGACAAACTTAAAAGAGACTTGCTCACCTGGCACAAATACCAAGTTTCTTGATTCGGTAGAATAGCAACAATCAAAATGACATTACTACCGAGACTATTATATCTATTCAGGACTTTACCAATACACTTTCCGGAAAATACGGCACATGCCCTTCAAAGGGCTATATCAGACTTTATTTGGGAAGGCAAAAAACCTAGAATTAAGGCAGCGATCATGACTAAACCCAAGACTATGGGGGGATTGGGAGTCCCAAACATACATCGATACTATTTGGCGAGCAGACTAGAATCAATTATCCATATACATGCATTGACTAGTGAGCCTTGGAAGGAAATTGAAAATCATTTAATTTGCCCTCTACAGCTAGCCTATTTATTCTGGATACCGAAGGCTTCCAGAATTACTCCTCTAGATATCCTACCTACATCACAACATGCGTTAGACTTGTGGGATGCAAATTATCTAAAAATGAAATTAAGCACCCTCAACTCTAGATTTCGGACCATTTTTTGTAATACAGATTTCACACCGGGCTGTACCCCCGTCAGACTTCATCCCCTGGATAGCGGCGAATATGATCACACTTCATGCCTTTTTGTCGGGCCAGACTGTTATTTCTTTTCAACAATGTAGAGAGAAATATAGTATACCGCACTCACACTTTTTCAGATATTTACAAATCAGGCATTATTTGGAAACTAAAACGGACAGTTTGCTCATATATTTTGAGACCATTTGTCATAACCGTACATACCCGACACATTTGATCTCCAGCCTCTATAGCAGCCTAGCTTCAGACACGACAAGCTTGAACCAACCCTATATGACGAAATGGGAGGAAGATCTAGGCCTCACAATATCTGACAAAACCTGGTCACATATATGGGATACGGCGAAAAAAACTTCTGTCTGTGCAGTCTCAAACGAAAGGGCATATAAGATCATATTTCATTGGTATTACACCCCCACCCGCATCAGTAGACTTAGTGGCAACCCAGACCATGCTTGCTGTTTTAGAGGTTGTGGGGAGAAAGGCTCCTTTATACATACGTGGTGGACATGCAATATAGCCCAGGATTACTGGAAGAAGGTAGCAACTCTGCTCTCCGACGTTCTCCGCTGCACTATTCACACGTCCCCACATACATTTCTTTTAGGCATGAGAATCCGAGCGATCCAATCCCGAAGCTCGCACAAATTGGCCACACACATTCTAACTGCAGCAAGATCTCTATTAGCAGCAAATTGGAAAAAGACACAAATACCAGGCATGCAAACACTTATTGCTAAAGTAAACTGGATTCGAGCAATGGAATCAATAAGAGCCAGACTTTTGGATAGAGGTTATGAGGAGGAGCTGGAGTGGCATCCCTGGGTCCAACACCTGGCGACGCTTCAGATGGGGACAATTGTTGCAACTTAAGGTATCATACTAAGATCAGGCCCACGAAAACTAAAGACTACTTTAGACATATGACTAACGATGCCTTCCAAATGGTGTGCATCGGTAGCTAACCTCATTCTTGCTATTTTCTGTTTCCCCTTTTTCTTCTCTCCCCTCTCTATCATTCCTTTCCTTTCTCTTTTCCCTCTTTCTCTTTTTATCAATTAATAATACAGTAGCTGTGGAATTGTCACGGACTTAGCTTGTTCACGAGACCTACGTTTAATGTTCTACTGGAAAGTTACATTCATTGTTGATACTCGTATACAGTAGATGTTTCTCTGTTGAACCACTTCTTGAACGCTATACTGTATTGAAAAACATTCAATAAAAACTTAAATATTAAAAAAAAAAAAAAAAAAAAAAAGTCTAGAAGGAGCCTTAATGAGCCAACCTTTTTGGGGATCATGAAAAGGTTCGAATAATATCCTTTTCCTAGGTATGCCTGAGGAGCCGGTTGAATAGTTCCTGCCGACGTGAGGTCTTAGATGACTGTGAGGAATTTTGCTCTTTTGGGGTTCTACTTGGGCAGTCATGATATGAAGAATCTGTGGGGTGGGCGTTGTGAGAAGTCTATCAAAAATCCTTGTGACACCACCCGAAGGACCCCCTTACTTTGCCTTTCCACACCTCTCGAAAGGATTTGAGATTCCTAAGGGAATCCCTTTGGGGTGGTTATGTTTTCATGTCGTGTTGGACTCCTCCTGGGAGGATTTGGCTGGTCCTTTGGAGGAAGATCAACTGGCACCCGGTAACGAGAGCGGAAGTTTGAGTTGGTTTTGTCTGTCTATGGCTTTGTCCCGTCCCTGACGGAAGGGACAAAAAAAGGTTCATCGTTTGAAAGGGGTTCTCTTAGTTCTGGCCTGTGGAAGAAGGGTGCTCTTGCTGCCGATAGCTTCGGATATTATCTTGTCAAGTTCAGCCCTGAAGAGTAGTTTTCCATGGAAGAGGAGACTGACTATGGACCTCTTTGATGCCGCTGACCATGTCTTTAACCATAGGAACCAACAGGCAGCTGAAGCTTGGGTGACCAATTTTGCTGCGTCCAGGGCCGTGTCACAGATGTAGGCTGTAGCATTTGCTATATGTGAGAGTAGATTATCCGTAGAATGGTCCTCTGTCCCGAGAAGCTGTGCTGGTTGTTCTAAACAGACTTCCATGGCCTTTGCCACCCGGGCTTTGGCGAAGATCGGTCTGAAGGCTGTACCAGATGCTGTAAAGGTAGCCTTGCAGAAGTCTTCCAGTAATTTGTCTATTGGGATAGTGGTATTCCTGGATAGCCTGGAAACCGGTGGAAAGGGGTATGCCTTTGAAAAACAACTGAAAACTTGTACCCTGTGGTCAGGGGGTTTTCCATTGAGACAATAATTTTGTCTAGTTGTTCGTATCCAGGAAAGACACAAGCTTTTCTTTTGTTTGTTAAAGATATTCTTTGCTGGTTCTATGGTGGAGACTGTGTCTTCGATGTTAAAGGGGTGGTTCACCTTTGAAGTAACTTTTATTGTGTTATAGAACAACCAATTCTAAGCAACTTTTCAATTGGTTTACATTATTTTTTATAGTTTTATAGTTATTTGTCTTTTTCTTCTGATTCTTTGCAGCTTTCAAATGGGTGTCGCTGACTCCCTTCTAAAAAAAACGCACTGTAAGGCTACAGATGTATTATTGTTACCGTATATACTCGAGTATAAGCCGACCCGAGTATAAGCCGAGGTACCTAATTTTACCTAGGAAAACTGGGAACCTGTATTGACTCGAGTATAAGCCTATACTACACTTTTGCCTGCAGGGTCACATTTTCCTTTCCCGGCACAGCTACCCGCCCACTTCTCCTTCTAACCGGATCTCAGGACAGGCATGCAGGGAGGATTCTGAAGTTTAAGGAGCTTCTTTCTACCTGCCTCTAGCCATCTCTGAGGTCTGGGTTGGGTTTCTTTGCATAACAGTTCTGTCCTCACACTCATTAGCTGTCAGTGCTGTCAATCATAAGTTGTGGAAGGCCAGGGTCGGTCAGTCAAAGTCTCTGTTATTCGCACTGTGCTGCATTTATCCTTTTCTTCCCTGCAGCCAGATACCCCCTTGCCAGCCTCAGTACTTTAATAATTCCATTTTACTAAAAGCTGCTCTCCTTCTGCAGCTCCCCGCTCCCTCCCAGACAAGCAAGTGCAAAGAAAGCTCAGAAAAAAGCTCCCCCCCTGCAAGCAGCCTCCGTAGTTTCAGGTCTCCGTGCCTGTTTCTTCAAACATTCCTTTCCCTCTGTAACACCCCCTCCCTCGCAGACAGGCACGGGAAATAAAGGGAGACTGGCTGTGTATTTGCTCTTTGCCGAACATTCCTTTCTATGCGCTGAGCACTGACACGCTCGAGTATAGAAGGTGCTGTTTCAGGTGAATTATGCTGCTTATGTGACATTTGCGCATGTGTCAGTGCTCAGCGCATAGAAAGGAATGTTCGGCAAGGAGCAAATACATAGCCAGTCTCCCTTTATTTCCCGTGCCTGTCTGTGCGGGAGGCGGTGTTACAGAGGGAAAGGAATGTATGAAGAAACGTGCACGGGAGACCTGAAACTACGGAGGCTGCTTTTGGGGGGGGACTTTTTTCTGAGCTTCGTTTCCACTTGCTTGTCTGGGAGGGAGGGGGGAGCTGCAGAAGGAGAGCAGCTTTTAGTGAAATGGAGTTATTTAAGTTATTAAAGTACTGAGACTCGAGTATAAGCCGAGGTAGACTTTTTCAGCACATTTTCAGTGCAGAAAAACTCGGCTTATACTCGAGTATATACGGTACTTTTTATTTACTGATCCTTCTATTCAGACTCTCTCCTATTCATATTCCAGTCTCTTATTCAAATCAATGCATGGTTGCTAAATAAAAGCAATGCTTTAAATTGAATTACCGTATATACTCGAGTATAAGCCGACCTGAGTATAAGCCGAGCTACCTAATTTTACCAACGAAAACTGGGAAAACTTATTGACTCTAGTATAAGCCTAGACACAACTACAGCCCTGTCTCCCAGCAGCGCACGTTCCGCCAAAGCGACCCCCCCAGCAATCAACCGGACTTCTTTGCAAAGTTGATGGTGACAGAGAATTGCCAAACGGATTACTGTGTGCATTGTCCCACTACCATGTGCAGAGGGTGCTGTGTGATATTGCCATCACTGTTAATCTTTCGTATAACCAACAGAGGGGGCGCTGTGTAATATTGCAGTCACTGTTCTTTCATATAACCAACAGATGGCGCTGTGTGATATTGCAGTCACTGTTATTCTTTCATATAACCAACAGAGGGCGCACTGTTATTCTTTCATATAACCAACAGAGGGCGCACTGTTATTCTCATATAACCAACAGAGGGCGCTGTGTAATATTGCAGTCACTGTTATTCTTTCATATAACCAACAGAGGGCGCTGTGTGATATTGCAGTCACTGTTATTCTTTCATATAACCAACAGAGGGCGCACTGTTATTCTTTCATATAACCAACAGAGGGCACTGTGTGATATTGCAGTCTCTCCCCAAGCAAACTGTTGGTATAGGAATGATTAAAGTGACTGCAATCTCAGCTACTGCCCACTGACCCGAGTATAAGCCGAGGTAGACTTTTTCAGCACATTTTGGATGCTGAAAAACTTGGCTTATACTCGAGTATATATGGTAAGTACTTATAGGTGGAAAAAAAAGTTGCTGTAAAGCAGGAGTGCCCATACTTTACTAATGCAAGGTCTACTTTTAGTCATGATTTCCCATTATGATCTACATCCATAAAAGCTTTACCATTCTGCTCCATTACTTAAATATTGATTTATACCTTTGATATAAATGATTTATAAGAAAATGAATATTTAACAAATTACTATTTCTAATATAACCATAACATAATAAATATCTGAATTAAAATAATTAAATAGCAGGGTGATTTAGACAAGCTGTTTGTTGACATTGTCATGTACCTTTTGGGCACCCCTGCTGTAAAGCATGTTGTCATCTTTTGTACTTTTATGTCATTACTCGTTTAATTGTACTCTTCCAACTATTTATTTCCTTCCTTAAAAGGAACAGGAGGCCTAAAGGTGATGTTGGTGATTCTAGATATAAACTCATGATCCAGACCAAATACCCTTTATTAAAAATATCTCCTTCTCCCTATTGTCTCCTAATATGCATTTTTTACTGTGCATATATTCAGGTAAAATGTTTGTCTGCATATGCAAACCATTATGTCTTAAACTTGTATTTAGGGATGCACCGAATTAAGGATTCGGTTTGGGATTCGGTCTTCTTCAGCAGGATTCGGCTGAATCCTTCTGCCCAGCCGAACCGAATTTGCATATGCAAATTAGGAGTGGGGAGGGAAGCTTTTTGTCACAAAACAAGGAAGTAAAAAATGTTGTCCCCTTCACACCCCTAATTTGAATAAGCAAATTAGGTTTCAGGTTCGGTAATCGCCCAAATCTTTCACAAAGGATTCGGGGGTTCGGCAGAAACCAAAATAGTGGATTCGGTGCATCCCTACTTGTATTCCTTTACTTTGTCAACTACTGTGAGGCACAATGGGGCTATATTAATAATAATGTATGCGGCTAACAGGACAATGATATGCGTTTCATAGCATGCACATCCCTTAGGACAAGGGCGCATGAAATTTCCCACTTAGAATGGCCTGAAGAATGTGAAAAGCAGGAATTTTCTGGCTGATCTATGCTTCATGTACCTGCACTCAAGCAGAAGCTGTAATTTTCAGAGCAGACACATCGAGATGTAAATGAGAAGTGGATCTGCTGTTATCCTCCTCACATTTTCATGAATTTCACTTAAAACAGATAGAAATTCACAGTGCTTTTAATATGAAGGAATTTGAGATGTCACCTGTGCAGAAGGTGATATTTTGCAAGCAAAAATAACTTTTCTGCCATTACTGTATACAATACTGGAAGCTTAGCTTTGTCACTTGCAGGATAGCATGATTCCCCACAGGTTCCAGGAGTGCTGGATCTGTCATCCTGGCCAATTATCATATAAATGCAAATAGTATGTTTTACCACACAGTTCTGCATGTTGCAGTGTTAAAGCCAGAAGGTAGTACTGGGGAAGCTTGGACATATACACATTTTCTTAAGTCTGATATACGGAACAACCATGTTTCTTTTCGCAGTCTAAATGAGCAGAATGCACTTTTCCCCCCAAAATTGTTTTGTGTCTTATATTGGGCATTCAGAAAATATGTCTCACCTCAGAAACCATATCAGGTGTAATGGATTTGGGTTGCCTGTCTGATTCTCTCTTTCTCAAACTGATTTTATCTTGTAGACCTTTATAATTGTCTCTTGCAGTGCCGCTAGAAGAGTTTATCCTTCTATCACCATCTGACCTTCTCTTCTGGTCTTGCCTATGAAAGTCATCACACTTGTATTCTGTAACTGGTTTCCCTTTGGTGCTGATTATCTTCTTGTTAGCCCCAGATGCTACTCTTTGAGGAGGTTGTCTGCTCATATGTGAAGACTGCTTTTGTCTCTTATTTTCAGTAATTTCAATTCTGTCACTTTTTCTTTTGGAACCTTCATAAAAAAATTCACATATTGCAAATTAGTTTAATACATTTAGTGCTACTTATTTTTATTTGTGTCGGGAAAATAACACGCAATACGCATTATAAGGAAAATACAAATCTGGTTTTGGAGTTTATTCATGTACCGAAAATCCTATTGGCCTTAGATGCATTTAGGTGTTAAAGTCAATTTAACTGGCAAAACACATTAAACCATGGCAAAAATTATTAAACATAGGTTTAATTATACTGAAATAAGAAACTTTATTCTTTGTTTCTGAAATATTCTAGTCAGTCTTCGCTATCACCCATTCATTCTTGCTTCATGCAGGAGTTAGGTGAATGCCTTTAATTGACAGATGTAATATCTTTTGGGGGACTTCCTTTCCTAGCATATTTTTATAAGCTAACTTAAATAATTGACTCCAGTATAAACAAAATCTAAAACGAATAACTGTCAGGCACAAATCTTGCCCATAGAGACAGGATTTCTGGTGACTGTAAAAGAGTGAGCTCTAATAAATCTTCTAGGCAAAAGAAGCACTTCCAAAGACTATTATATCAGTCAATCACAGACTCCTGCATGAAGAGAGAATGAAAAGCAACAGATGCTGAACAGAAGATTTTTTATAAAGTTCCTTTTTCCAGTAAGTTGGTTCTTATATTAGATTTTCACTTTTGCAATACTTCCCCATTAATATCCATTTCACCTGCCAGCCTGACAATGACCTGACAATGACCGGATCTTTACCTGAAGCTGAATAAAATTGGGTTGATCTGTTTGGCCAAGGGACCAACAAATCAAAATAGGCCCTTTGTGAAACGCAATCTTTTATATCTGCCAGATCTCTCCCAAGAATGGTCCATATATCTGTGGATAAGCTGCCAATTATCTGAAGGGCCGAACCAGCAGCTCTGCTTGTGCATGCTCAATTTATGGAAATTGTTCAGTAAACAAATAAAAACTGGCTAGATAGGTAGGCTGTGCAAAATAAAAAAAAAAGTTACCAATATAGTTAGTTAGCCAAAAATGTAATCTATAAATGGATGTCGAACATAACAGAACACTACTTCCTGCTGTTCAGCTCTCTTGGTTTCCACTGACTGGTTACCCTGGCGACCAAACAGTAACCAATCATTGACTTGAGCAGAGGGTACATGGGCCATAACTGTTGCTTTTGAATCTGAGCTAAAAGTGGAGGATCAATTGCAAATTCACTGAACAATTATGTCATATGTGGCCCTCCTTCAAGTCGCTGACTAATTCAGAGTTCGAGAGCAGAAAAGCAGGAAGTTGGATTCTGGCTATTATATTAGACATCCAGTCACTCCAACCTTTATACATAACATTTTTGCGTAACTATAATAGAAACATGTTTATTTTGCACAGCCTATTTATCCGGATTTCCTTTTAAGTCACTGACTAACTCAGAGTTACAGAGCTGAAAAGGAAGTTGTATTCTGTTCTGTGCGACATCCACTCACTCCAGCCTTTATAGATTACATTTTTGGCTAACTATATTAGAAATATTTTTATTTAGCTCATTCTATCCATTTACCCAATTTTTATTTTTACACTGAACTGTTCACCAAAAAGGAACAGTAACACCAAAAAATTTGTGATTTAAAGGAAAGGCAATATCATGTACTGGTGCCCTGCATTGGAAAAATTGATGAGTTTGCTTCAGAAACACAACTATAATTTATATAAATAAACTGCTGTGTAGCCATGGGCAGCCATTCAAGCACAGGATACACAGTATCTGAGAAGTTCAGAAGAATCCCATTGTATACCACAGAGCTTATCTGTTATCTGCTGTGTATCCTGCGACTTTTCTTTTTCAGCTTTCAATGGCTGCCCCATGGCTACACAGTAGCTTGTTTACATAAACTATAGTAGTGTTTCTAAAGCAAACACACCAGTTTTACTAGTGCAACACAACACTACATTATATTTTCATTACTTTAAAAGACTTGCAAAAAAAAAAAAAAGAAATCAGTTTGATTACCTTGACAGTCATTATAATGACAGTCAATCATAATGAACATGCATTCCCTCAGATTGTCTCCGCACAATGAATATAAATGAGGTGGAGACAAGCAGCTGTTCCGAAATCAGCACTGCATTTGAAAGAATGGCGGACCACTGTTTAGCCGTGTAGTCGAACTTTTTTTTTTCCAAATGTAGAGCTAATTTCAGCACATCTGCTTATCTCAGCACATAAATATTAATCAGGTGGAGGTAAGTAGAGGCAACGCATGTGTGGCATGAGCACAAAGGCTTACAAAGAACAATTATAAGTATAATGCCAGTTACCAAACAGAAGACATATGGTACCTTTTTTTTCATTCACATCTTGTTCACTTGCAGTGTTGTATGATTCATCATCTTGATCTGGTGCTTCAGTTAAGATATCATCCAAAACATTCACTTCACCTTCTGAAACAAATAAATAAGGTTTAATAGGAGTATATGATACAATATATTAAGACATGGAGCAGAAATTTAAATCTAAAAACTGCTTGGCAACTCAACTCTGGCATTTATGTTGATAGAATGGTTAGTTGCCACACAGAAACTAAACACTGCAAGGTGAAACTGCTATGATAGGATCCTTAAGAGAAATGTTTGGTGTATATTAAAAAAAAAAAAAAAAAAAAAAACTTGGTAAATAGATAGGCTTTGCAAAATAAAAAGTGTTTCTTATATAGTTAGTCAAACATGTAATCTATAAAGGCTTGAGTGACCGGACGTCTAACATAACAAAGTGGGTTCATGAACAGCCTTTTTACTATAGGGAGAACACAAATTGTGGCCAATATTTTAGTCATTTTGCTTATGCAAAACAGTTCAGCTGGGAAGAAATGTCCCCTTTACAAATGTTTCTCTATATACTAATTTGAATATGCACCTTGTCATCTCCCCATGTCTAATGAACAGTGCAAGTAAGCTAAGTGTATCCATTGTGTATCACAGTATTGAGCTGGGGGGTTATAAGGTTTTATTTGCATTAAGATTTAAAGAAAAAGGACTACTTTATTCAGTTGTATGGAATTTGTTATATTTCTGATATGCAACTGATTTAGTTATTGATTAGCAGCTCAGTATATTTTATGGAATGCAGTAATCAATGCATATAACAGGGCAGCACTGGTTTATATGTACCTGTAACCATGATACACCTGTGTTTATATGTCCTGGGGATGTATCTGGTCAGTATCATTTACGAAACCCATCAGGGTGTATTTTGTGAATCCCCCCAGTGCTGTATAGAAGTTGAAGAAAAACTTTATGGATGCAAGATGATTAACCAGTAGGAATTCTGATTAGATTCCCAGTACTATGCCAGCCATCTTGCTCTTATCTTAGATATATTATTGTGCCATTTTTTAGGTTATTATATGACACTGGAATCAGACATGGTGATAAAGGACAGACTTGTTCAGTGCTGGGAAACGGTGCTTAAAGCTTCCAGTTCAGGAACAAAGAACCTAATGTATACAGCTGGTATTCTCATTGGAGGATTATTCTGCATATTAATTACACAGTTGGCTCTGGAGTGTCGGGAAAACGTTTTTTTAGATAATACAAAAATACTCCACATTAGATAACATGGCAAAACAAGAACTAGTGCAATCTGCATATTCTGATTATTAATCAGTCTTGATGTATCAGCTTTTGTGGGAGATTTTATTTGACTTTTGAGCATTTTCGACAATTCCCAAGCCTCCCAACAGTAGCCCAGAGCACACGCATGCCCACGGGCATTTGAATGGCCGAGCAAAGCTATAAAATGGCCCCCATTAAGATAACTTTTGAATCAAAAATCAATAATTTTATTATACTTAACCTCTGGTCTGACGCAGTAATTTAAGAATATTTATGTCTATGTTCAGTATACAAAATACAGCATTTCTAGAATATTCTATTTTAGGTTTAGTTCCCCCTTTAAGCGGGGGGGCACATGAACATAACTGTCTAGTGAGTTTACAATTGATACTTAGCATGCAGCTCAAATTCAAAAGCAAGTTAATACTATAAATATTAAACAAGAGGGTCCCATTTACTGGGCAGTGGTATAATGTGTTAAGTGTGAGCCTAAATAAGTAAAAAAATAAATAAATAAATCACAAAATGACCGATGGATACAAGACTTCTCTCTGTAACTACATGTGCTTAACCTTACTTAAGCACAGATGTCCATCTTCTATAGAGAATTAACTACCCAATGCACAAAAACATTAAAATCAAGTTGCACACAGGAGATTGTGGAGTTTAACAGGATAAAGGAAAATTAAACTTAAGACCCAGTTATACCTTAAGAAAGCCGCAGGTGATGACAGTTGAAAAAACTTTTAAATGAAAAGAAAATCCCATATTCACACAACTCCAATGTAGTCCTTGTTGATCAGGCAACCTAATGTCATTATAACTGATGGGACAGCAAGTGCAAGTATAACATAGCACTTGACAGTGATTGGATTTATTTTATTAAGGCTTCATTTTAGGTTCATAAGATGAATTTCGTAAACTACATCATTACATTATTGGGCTTCACAGAACATCCATCGGTGATGCTCTAGGATTCAACTTAAAGCAATGGCACACTAGGGTGGTTGCCTGCAGGAAGTTATGCTCCCTGTTGGAGACAATACATTATTATTATGTATTTATAGAGTGGCAACATTTTGCAGCGCTGTAAAATACCTGACTTGAAAAGCATTTAAGTTACCTGCTCAACAACTCCCTTATTAGTATGAATTTGCATTCTTTTTGCATAATTCAAGAGACCCAGAGCAGGCAATTTCATTGTATGAGCACGATTTCCAGGGGGTAACAAAACATCCTGTGTGATCTATGTCTGTGAAGGTTCTCATTCATCCAGATCATGGATATCTATAGTAATAAGTCAAATTAAATGCACAGTGCCTGCACTCAAACCAAAGGGTGAAGCCAGAGGTGCACGATCCAAATGTAATTCATATATGGAAAGAAGATCAGCACTCACTGTAGTTTTGGTGAAATTGTGTTGATTTATTAATCAAAAATCACATCTTATCCGACGTTTCGGTCCCACATGGGAGGTCCCCATGTGGGACCGAAACGTCGGATAAGATGTGATTTTTGATTAATAAATCAAAACAATTTCACCAAAACTATAGTGAGTGCTGATCTTCTTTAATATATATATATATATATATATATATATATATATATATATATATATATATATATATATATGGAGCACACCCTAAAGTTGTTTAGCAACTTGCCCAGGTGCTGGTAAATAAAGTGACATAGTACCGCACTCAACGGGAATACTTGTGAAACACCAACTGTGCTCAGATAAAGATTCCTTGAGAAAGAGCACAGTTGGTTTTTTCAATAAATCTTGATTTTATCACAAGTATTCCCGTTGAGTGTGGTAATATGTCATATATATATATATATATATAT
This sequence comes from Xenopus petersii, assembly GCA_038501925.1. Classification (NCBI taxonomy): domain Eukaryota; kingdom Metazoa; phylum Chordata; class Amphibia; order Anura; family Pipidae; genus Xenopus; species Xenopus petersii. The sequence continues at coordinate 77,848,263 of CM076673.1, read as the reverse complement.
ACACACACAGAAGCCATGAATATCTTGTAAATTATATACTTATAAGCGGTGAGTTCTGATGTCATCAGTTATAAACGGTGAGTTCTGATGTCATTTCTGTCACGTGACTTACTGAAATTTTGTATTATAATAAATTAAGTACCCCCTCTTGTAAACTATGAGGATATTATAAGTTACCTCGGAGTTCCATGACCTGTATAAAAAGGCCTTCAGCCTCGTGTTTTTATATGGTCATGAAACTCCTCGGTAACTTATAATATCCTTATATTTTACAAGAGGGGGTACTTTATTCACTCCTCTGTAACTTAAAATATCCTTATATTTTACAAGAGGGGGTACTTTATTCACTATATATATATATATATATATATATATATATATATATATATATATATATATATATATATATATATATATATATATACACACACACACACACACACAAAGGTATGTAATCCTTACTGGAGGCAAAACCAGCCTACTGTGTTTATTAAACATTTGCATGATTTTATAGTAGATAAGATCCAAATACAGAGATAAGATCCTGATACAGAAAGATCAGTTATCAGGAAACCACCAGGTCCTGAGCATTCTAGATAACAGGTCCCATAGCTGTATATGGGTTTTGTTAGTTATGGGCAAGAAATGGGAAATGTTATTGCAAAACGTTGGGCAACAAATTAGGTCTTGAATGAAATAAAAAAAAAAGTCACCACAAGTGTTCTAGGCCCCCCAAATGCCTGACTAGTCGTGCCTTCAGCCTGGTATTGTTTCGTTTTTTTCCAGGACGCCTGCGTGGGTTGGCATTGGTCACACAATGAGCTGCATTCAATCAGTACTGCACAGTACTGCACTAAGCCAGATATATACATGCACGCGCCCACGTTAAGCCCTTGCCCACAACGATTTTTCATAATAGAGCATGACCTAGTGCGAAATGCAGAAGAACAGGAAAACACAACACTATTCCAACATTAAAGAAGGTTTATGGCTAGTTAGAGGAGAACTAGGCAGTGAGTCAGTACCTTTAATATGTTCCCCTCTCTCCGCCTCCATGGTTCTGTCAGTGCTATCCCACAACAATCCGCCTTTTCTCTTTATACTTCGGCAGTGGCGTTTACTGTTAAAACCAACGCTGTTTGATATCACACTGTCCCCCCCCCCGCCGGTCGCCCCCGGTCGCCCCGCTCGCCTGCCGTGGCGAAGTAAACCCAGTGGGAACAGCCACCCGACCCAGGATCGGGGGGGGTCTTGAGGATGTAAATTTTTGCCAGTGAAGCGTTGGGTAAAAACGCAAAGACTCAGCAATTTCCGAAATGTCTATCCTTCCTTTCCAGTAGGCCTTATATCAATCTGTACACAGCGCTTCTACCACCTCTTCCTGTTTGCTTGTGTCCCGCAAGATGGCTGCCTAAGTTTTTCGCGACAAAAACACCTCCTCCCATCATGCGCTGCGAAAGCGCACACGCGAACGTCCCTCCATTACATCACTCAAGCTCCGCATGTAGATGTTCCAGGGCGGTAGCGGCTAGTTCCCATACCTCCTAACATTTCAGAACAAGAACATTTTTTGACCACACCTCCTAATTACCATATTAAGTTTACAAAATTTGGCTGGTTATGAAAGTTTAAACACACTCCCTTTTCCTCCATGTTTGCTGCTCAGCCCTTTCTTCCCCTCAGTGCTTGTTGCTGTCAGCCCCCCTTCTGTGTCACTGCTTGTTGCTGTCATCCCCCTTTCTGTGTCACTGCTTGTTGCTGTCAGCCCCCCTTCTGTGTCACTTCTTGTTACTGTCAGCCCTCCTTCCGTGTCCCTGCTTGTTGCTCAGCTCAGCCCTCCATCTTGTCCCTGGTTGTTGCCGTCAGCCCCCCTTTTGTGCCACTGCTTGTTACTGTCAGCCCCCTTTCTGTGTCACTGCCAGCCCTCCTTCCGTGTCCCTGCTTGTTGCTCAGCTCAGCCCTCCATCTGTGTCCCTGCTTGTTGCTGTCAGCCCCCCTTCTGTGTCACTGCTTGTTACTGTCAGCCCTCCTTCCGTGTCCCTGCTTGTTGCTCAGCTCAGCCCTCCATCTGTGTCCCTGGTTGTTGCTGTCAGCCCCCTTCTGTGTCACTGCTTGTTGCTGTCAGCCCCCCTTCTGTGTCCCTATTGTTTGCTGTCAGCCCCCCTTCTGTGTCCCTGTTGGTTGCTGTCAGCCACCCTTCTGTGTCTCTGTTTGTTGCTGTCAGCCCTCCTTCTGTGTCACTGCTTGTTGCTGTCAGCCCCTTCTGTGTCACTGCTTGTTGCTGTCAGCCCTCCTTCTGTGTCACTGCTTGTTACTGTCAGCCCTCCTGTGTCACTGCTTGTTGCTGTCAGCCCTCCTTCTGTGTCCCTGTTTGTTGCTGTCAGCCCTCCTTCTGTGTCACTGCTTGTTGCTGTCAGCCCCCCTTTTGTGTCCGTGTTAGTTGCCTAGCCTTACCTTCTGTGTCTGACGTGCTTACTGCTCAATATCTCACCCTCCCTTCGTTCCATGTCCATGCTTGACTCTGCTCTCTGCCCCCGCCTTCTCCTCTCCAGCCCTGCATTCCTTTCTCCTATGCGCTCTGCTTGTCAGTTCTCTGCCTGCCTGCTCTCCATTCTCCTCTCTCAGCCAGCCCTTGCTGCTCAGAGGAGAAAGGGCCTGTTCCACCAAAGAGTGTGAGTGGGGCTGTCTGGAGCGGGTTCTGCAGCTCTCAGTGACCCACGTCGGTAAAATAAAGATGGTGGCGCCGGCTGAGCTGCAGCATATGCTCTCGCGAGACTTCGGACGTCACAACCAGGAAGTACGGTGGAAACGTCGGGCAGGTCGCGGGACATCTTCAGTCACTATCCGGGACAGCGGGACAGGCAGGCAAAATCGGGAATGTCCCCAGTTGCGATCCTAGAGGGGGGCGGGCCCTGGTGTGTGACGCGCAGCCGGGCCCCGCCCCTCTCCGTAAGGCCGCATTTTCAGTGGCGAACGGACTGCCGGGGGGCCCTGAGGGGGTGCGGGCCCTGGCCCGCTCACACCCCCTGCTCCCCCAGTAGTTCCGCCACTGACTGTCCCGCGTAATGCGGCACAGTTGGGAGGTATGAGTTCCTATCCTAGGAAAGGACCTGACGTCACGGTCATGTGATCCTACCATGTGACCGCTCCACTGCGGCTACCTATTCGTGAGCTGCAAATTCAAACATGGGAAAGTGGTAATGGGTTCTAGTGGCGGGCTGCGGACCCTTGACAGGACCTGTAACTAAATTCCCAGGGTTGCCAACTTGTAATGTAGGTTTAGTACAGGTTGCAACCTCTACCTCAGGTTTTGGGGCAGTTCATTGTGTCGCTGGATGTTTGTAGGGATTGAAGGGATAACTGCCTCTGAATTTCTGTGGGGTGAGGGGGATCACAGGTAGACTGTATTCAATATTTAGACACTCAAATGCAGCTACAATATTGTTGATGGAGCTGTTTTTTTTTGTGTTCTTTTTCCATTACTCTCGCACAATTACGGTGCAACAATGGCAAGATAAAAATGAAAGGCAAGGACATACTGACACAGCTATAATAATATAATATTCATTAACCATAAACAGGTTTGCTTTTCTGCCATGCACTGAAAGTCTCCCTTAATGGAGAATAATGTAATGGACAACTTGGGAACAATTAATTGTATAGAAATTGTTGCCTTGGTTCTTCATGAGCTGACGGAAAATGTGAGCGCCCAGTCAAGTAATAGAACATGGGATAACGGTCATGAGAGGGACTTCTTAAGGAGAGGATCATTGCCCCTAAACCTTTTTAAAGGACCAGTAACACCAAGTTAGCTTAACACTTATTTCCCCACAAACTGCTATATAAGTCAGGCTTAGTCTCTCCTTTGGTTTTCGTTTTAAAGGAAAACTATACCCCCAAAATGAATACTTAAGCAACAGATAGTTTATATCAAATTGAATGACATATTAAAGAATCTTACCAAACTGGAATATATATATTTACATAAATATTGCCCTTTTACATCTCTTGCCTTGAACCACCATTTTGTGACTCTATCTGTGCTGCCTCAGAGATCACCTGACCAGAAATACTACAACACTAACTGTAACAGGAAGAAGTGAGGAAGCAAAAGGCAGAACTCTGTCTGTTAATTGGCTCATGTGACCTTGCATGTGGTTTGTTTATGTGCACAGTGAATCTTACGATCTCAGGGGGTGGCCCTTATTTTTTAAAATGGCAATTTTCTATTTATGATTACCCAATGGCACATACTACTAAAAAAGTATATTATTATGATAATAGTTCATTTACATGAAGCAGGGTTTTACACATGAGCTGTTTTACTCTGTATCTTTTAATAGAGACCTACATTGTTTGGGGGGTATAGTTTTCCTTTAAATCTTGAGCTTCAATCTGACTTCCAAAGTGCTTCATTACAGAATGTGAAAAGGTGACGGCTGCTTGAATTCCTCTGTGTGCTGAACCAGAAGTCTCTGCAGTTCAAATGTCTGTTTCTTTTCCTTCAGACAGCTTTGGGGGTAAAATTGTGAACATATATATTAAAGGAACAGTTCAGTGTAAAATTAAAACACTGGGTAAATAGATAGACTGTGCAAAATAAAAAAAATGTTTTCAATATAGTTAGCCAAAAATGTAATGTATAAAGGCTGGAGTGATTGGATGTAGAACAGAATAGTACCCAAATTCCTGCTTTTCAGCTCTCCAACTCTGAGTTAAGGTGGCCAAACACGGGCAGATTAAAGATGCTGATATGGGTCCTTTAGACCGATTCGGCAGATCATTTGCCCATGTGTGGGGGCTCCCAACGGGTCCCCCCAATCGATATCAGGCCAGAAATCGAGCAGATATAGATCGAGCAAGTTTGATTTTTTTCTTTGATCCAGGACCGCATCAGCTAGTTGATGCGGTCCTGTGACCCATCAGCGCTCATTCACAGCATTGTAATCTGATTGGCCCCAGGGCCGAATGTTCGTATTAACCTGATATCGCCCAGCCGTTAGTGGGCATATTGGGTTAAGATCTGCTCGTTTGGCGACCTCTAATAGTGTACAGCCACCTTTAGTCAGTGACTCTCTCTGGCCATGATTAACTAAGTGCTTCAGTGAGTGCTTCAGAACAGACCCCTGCAGCTTTCACTATGAGCAGAAAAACCTCTGTATGTACCTATGTGTCTCTCAAAAGCTCACTGACAGCTGCTAACACTGGGGGAGAACGGCTGGGGCAGGGCCCTGAGACAGTAATCCCGATGGGCCCCGGACCCCCAGCCCGACCCTAACAACATATGTAAGGGCACAGCCTGCCACTAGACATGTAAAGTCAAATGTGGTAATAACTAAGCTGGTATGCAAGAATATGATAGAAATTTTTTTTATTTCAGATACTGGAGCATACAACTACCAGCATCCTCCCTGCTAGTGCAGGAATATGTGGAAGTGCCACAGCAGGATCAAACTTTGTTTTATATGTGACATTTGGTAATAAAGTTACACTTCCTATGCTAAATGCAGAACCCCCTGTACCCCCTCAGGGGGGGCACCCATTACTGCCTCAGAGATCTCTGTATGTCTCTAGCCATTGATAAAGTACCCAGCAGTCCCCATGATAACTAGTAGCTGATCTGTAGTTCAGAGACAGAGATTTAAGCAGGGCCGTCATTAAATAGGGACAGGAGGGGTCCAGTCAGGGGTCCCTGGCAATCTGATGGGGGCCCTGGTTCTAAAGCTGCTTATATTTATAGTTTATTATTGTTGTTTTAGAATGTGCAAGTTTGATATGTATGTGATTGGCTGTCAGTTACTGGGATATCATGCCTTAGCTCGGTGACATCACTCCCAGCTTAGCTCTGATTGGCTGAAAGCTGCAAGGAAGGTGATTTAACGGCTCAGGTACACATGACCGTTATTTCATTTCTGGATTCAGAGGTGAGTACAGCAGAACCATACACGTGGAACAGGGGGACATATTTAGATGATACAAAGGGCAATTTTGGGTGTTTTGTCAACCATCATTTATAGTAGCTTGGGTAGTGGGGCTATCGCTCCCAAAATTGCCCCATTGCCTACCACTCTAATTGCCTGGGGAGCTGCTTGTCATGAAACTGTTCCAAATGGCATCTGTGTGACAAGCAGGAATGGGGGGGGTAATTTAAGGCAACTTGGCATTACATTCCTGCAATAAATACACTATTGTACACGGGGACTGCAGCCTGTTGAGAGGCACTGAACATATATTCAAATAAACTCTGTATTAATTGGATAAAGATACCTAGATATTACACTTATACAGGGTATCACCTGAAAATGGGTTTCTGATGGCAGCCCTGACCCCCAATCAACTAATACATGTGGGTGTCTAAAATCTCCCCATATGCCATCTCTAATGGGAGTGAGACCATAAAAACTTATAGTTCTAAGGCAATGGGTGTTTGGTTTACTTGTTGTTGCATTTGAAGCATTAGACATTTTTTTCTGCCTCTACTGTAAATGCCAACGGTCATTTGCCAACTGTCATTTTCCAATGGTCGCACTCATCCTAGCAACAGTCAGTGGCCTCAGCACTAGAGTGGGTGACAGTTCAGAGAGGCTTAAGTAGAAAGACAAGTAGCACAAATCAGAAGAATAAATGTCTCCCCTTAAGATTCCTGGCAGGGGCACTGATCAGAACACAGCTGGTTATGGGAAGCAGGCACACTAGGTACATGCAGGGGGAAAGGGAAACCAATAGGAATATGGAGATGACCCCTGTATTAATATAACCAATGATTCATAGAGCATGATGGGATCTGTAGTGCTGTTACAAGCCCACCCTGATCATGACATTATAAGCAATACAAATGCTACCTTCCTCTTATGGTCAACCCTTATAGTGCATCATGGGAGATGATGAAGGCCCTTTCCACATGCCAGTGATAAAAGCCTACATCTTGATTGCCCAATATTTTTGTTAGCTAAATAGCACACACAACAGCAGTCAGGGTCCCTCACTTCCAATTACAGCCTTATAGAGAGTGCATTATGGGATCTGTAGTTTATGTATTGGCATGCTAATTTTAATCATAGTGTAGAAGGATAAAGAGCTGACTGCCATTTAGGGCATCTGGGGCTCTAGAAGTGTCAGGGTCCACAGCCCCCATTATGCTCCTGCTCACAATCTCTTATTATTTCTCCCCAAAAAGTGAAATATTCCGAGTGATTTGCGAGAGACCGATTTGAGAGAGAAAGCGATTGTGAGAGAGACAGCAAAAGAAGAAGAGAGAGAGAAGACAAAGAAGAAAGAAGACCTTTAGTGACCCCCTGCCAGAGATTAATAACATCTTCTCATTTGGGATCCTCTGGACAAAGGTACTGGTCCTGTATTTCCCCCTCTATAATATGCACTTGCAATAGTAAGGTTAGCTTATCCCTTTGCTGTAGGAGTTGCCATGCTGCTCATTATAGATGTGGCTATAGCTGTTCTTCTTTAGTCTCACCTTTGTGAGTTGGGGTTTATCGTTAGTCTGTCCCTGCAGTCCCCCTTGGTTGGTCCCAACCCACTATTGTCCCTGAAATTCAATGTACAGTCCCTACCCCAGCAATGTACTTTATCCCACTAGTATAAACTGAACTGTATGCTCTTCTATTCCAGGGCAAATTATGTATTATCTAATTTAAGGCAGGTGGGCAGCCAATCGGAGCATTTGAATAGTTCCAGTTCAACAGGTTCAGTAGAAGCCCAAAAAGCGGCATAATATTATGGCAGATAAATCATATTAGTAAATGTGCTTGTTCCTATGTGCTGTCCCTATACATATGGCACCTCTCCACATTAACTCTAACGTTCCCAAATCTCTATTTTATATTGCATGGGTGTCGGAGATGGGCTTGTGTTCAAAAGTGCTCTCTAAAGTGGCTGCTGACAAAGGTACCCAAGGGGTTAAAGGGATTACTAACCCGATAGATATATAGAAATATAACAGGGTTTACCTTAGTGTTTGCCCTGAGCGTTACATTTCCCATATTTAGTGTTAGAACTTATTAGTGAGGGTTGCCATGTTATTTGCTCTTTCTATAGAGATCAATGTAACAGCTCCCCTAGTGGAAATAAATACATATTGTTTTCCTTATTGGCCTATGGGAAGAAATTGTCACTTTCATTATTACTGGGTATTAAACACAAACTGCTGGAAACCTTAACATTTTCTTTTTTCTTACATTTCTCTAGGACTCACAGTGGATCTACAGGAAGGAGGAGGGGATCTGTGAGATGACGGATTTGGAGCGCATGAGGAAGGAAATCATAGGTGAAATCAAATGGGCAAGCTATGATTATTGTATGGCCAGAGACTGCTTGGAATTCACCAGGTGGTGGAAAATCAGATTGATGGCTGAGGTCCTGCAGGACAAGATGAAGGCCAAAGCCCAACTGAAATCCCTCTACAAACAACTAGAAGAAATAAACCGGGCAATTTTCAGGAAGTTCATTGATATCCAGGTGCAGTATCTAATGAATATATTTGTTCAATTATTACTATTTTGTAAAGGGGCTGATGTATTGAAAGCCTTTGCAATGCTGCGATTTTGTGTAAAACAACCACAAAAAGAACATATAAATCCTGCACAGCTGAAACCTATTGAGATGCCATAGAAACTAATAGGAAGTGTATCTTCATCATTTTGGCAAGGAATTGGGATTGGGATCAAATGGCTTGAAAATGCAGAGCACCTACGATTTGCAACTTGTCCCATAATCACAGAGGGAAATGGTACATTAGCATTTAGTAATGTTAATTTGCATAACTGCCATATTTCTGATTAAAATCCCCCAAAATGTTATAGAATTTCTACAGAGATATCACTTGCTAAGGTAAAACCCTTGGGTACAAGTTTAACATTATTTTGTTTATGTTTTGCAGAAAGCCCACCAGCCCCGTCACAGTTTACACGGTACCACGTATCGATGCACCTCTGTGTAGGTGATCTTCATGACACAGAGGTGAGTGAGCCATTCTCAATTCTACCAGCGGTGCCTCCACTCCAATACACCATGATTCCACCAGTGGTGCTCCCCCCTTACACCTAAAATATGGTTCCATAGATAGGAGAACCCTTAGGCCACTTGGTGGACCCTGCATTCCTTTTCAATCCAGCCGTCAAACTGCAGAAGCCGGGTCTGCAGGCTGCCTGGAATGACTATGAATGCAGGGCTCAATTTGTAGCTTAATGGTGCTCATGTATGTGCTGCCATATTCCCTTCTATTTTAGTTCCCTCCAACGCAATTCCAACCATAGTGTCCCTTATTTCCCCAATTACCGTAATTCCACCAGCAGTGCCACACTTACACTTAAAATATGGTTCCATAGACAGGAGCACCCTCAAGCCACTCGGTAGACCCTGCATTCCTTTTCACTCCATCCCTCAGACTTGCAGAAGCTGGGTCTGCAGGCTGCCTGGGGTCAAATGGAATGGAGAGGAATTCAGTGTTCACTAAGCAGCTTAAAGGTGCTCCCATGTATATGTAGCCATATTCCCCTCTGTTTCAATTCCCTCCACTGTAATATTACCAGCGCTGCCCCCCTTACACCTAAAGTATGGTTTCATAGACAAGAGCACCCTTAAGCCACTCAATAGACCCTGCATTCCTTTCCATTCCATCCCTCAAGACTGCTAAAGCTGGGTTCTGCAGGCTGCCTGGGGTCCAATGGAATGGAGAGGAATGCAGTGTTCACCTTGTAGCTTAAAGGTGCTCTTGTGTATGCTGCCATATTACCTTCTATTTCCATTTCCTCCATCGCAATTCCAACCACAGTGCCCCTTCTTTCCCCCTAAATATGGTTCCATAGACAGGCGCACCTTTTAGCCACTCGGAAGACCCTGCATTCCTGTCCACTCCATTCCTCAGACTGCAGAAGCCGGGTCTACAGGCTGCCTGGGGTCCAATAGAATGGAATGTTCACCTTGTAGCTTAAAGGTCGCTCACTTGTATGCTGCCATATTCCCTTCTATTTCCCTCACCCTGCTTCCCTTAATTTAATTTGGCGCATTGATCCTGGGAGAAAATCTTATCACTGTTAAGGGGTCAGGAAGGAATTTTTCCCTCTAGTAAGCAGATTGTCCCAAGCTTGCCAGAGGTTTTTTTCCCTTCCTCTGGATCAAATAGCGCAGTTTATCTAATTATTATCAATAAAACTGTGACTTACACAGATTTAACATCAAGTTGCTTTGTGTGTGTCTTTATTCTGGGTATTGGTCACATTTACGAGGGGTGACCTATAGATGGGGTGGGTGGGGTGAGAATGTAACAAATAAGAAACACTAAAAAGTTAAAGAATGAAGAATGAAAGTGAAATGTACTCATGTTCTTGTTTTATAAGAAACCCAATTAGTGGAAACCAAGTAAGCTTCAAAGCAGGAAGTAGTTTTCTTTTCTGTTAAACATGCAGTCACTCCAGTCTTTATACATTACATTTTTGGCTAACTAACCATATTAGAAACATGTTTTTTTGCAAAGCCTATCTATTTACCCAGTTTTTATTTTTATACTGAACAATTCCTTTAATCTCAGCATAGCAGAGGAATTCAAGCTGCCGTCACCCCCCTGCTATGGAGCACTTTGGAAGTCAGATTCAAGCTCAAGATTTAAAAAAAAAAAAATTAGAGTAAACCTGACCTAGTACAATAGCTATTTGAGGATGAATTAAAGTGTTAAAAAATGTTGGTGTTACTGTTCCTTTAAACATAAATTCTGTCATCCCAGTGTCTTTACTATAGATGTCAGGGAGCCGGGAGCTCCCTCTAGGGAGGTAGTCAGGATCAAGGAGGAAGCCCTCTTGAGGGAGCAAGGTCGCGGAATCCAAAGCCCTTCCACTTCATGAGGTACTGAAGAGAACCCTGGAGATTCTGGAATCAAGGATCTTTTCCACCTCATATTCTTGTTGACCATCCACAGAGAGGGAAAAAAAGAGTAGGAGGGAAAGACTGGACAACAGAAAAGCGGTTGGAGGTAGCGGGTTTCATCAAGGAGACATGGAACACATTGGGGATTTGCATCTCAGGGGGAAGCTGAAGTCTAACCATAGGATTGATAACCTCTGAGATGGAGAATGGACCCACAAACTTCGGACCCAACTTAGGAGGTGGCACCTTCAACTGAATGTTCCTGGAAGACAACCAGACTTTATCACCTTGTAGGGAGGAGAGGGTTTACGTTTTTGATCTGCAAACATCTTGTGAACCAGAGCGCTCTTCTCCAAGTTCAACTTGGTTGCAGCCCAAATAGCAGACATGTGGGCTGCATGGTCATCTGCAGCCGGGACATGAGACAACACAAAGTCCTGTGGGAAGGCTTGAGGATGTTGAGCATACACTGACATGAATAGAGACCTTCTAGTGGAAGTGTGGCAGGCATTGTTATGAGCGAATTCCACCCACGGAAGGAGATCAGACAAGTCATCTTGACAAAGGGAAACATGGTTCCTCAGGAACTGTTCCAAAGCTTGGTTCACTCGTTCAGCTGCTCCATTTGTCTGGGGATGATAAGCGGAGGAGATCTGGAGAGTAATATCCAGATCTTTGCACAGGGAATGCCAAAACTTCACAGTGAACTGGGAACCTCTGTCAGAGACAGTCTCCGCCGGAAAGCCATGCAGGTGGAAAATGAATTGAATAAACAACTGCGACAACTCCACTGCAGATGGAAGCTTCCATAAAGGGATGAAGTGGGCCATCTTGCTAAAACAATCTATGATGACCCAGATTACGGTGTTCCCACTGGAGGGAGGAAGTTCGACTATGAAGTTCATTGCCAAATGCGTCCAAGGACGAGAGTGGACATGCAAAGACTGTAGTAACCCGCTAGGGCGAGAATGGCTAGGCTTGGAAGTGGCACAAACGGTACAAGCAGCAACAAAGTCTTTGACACGAATAGTCGGTCACCAGACTAGACGCCATAAAAGTTCTTAGCGTCTTAGAGTCTTAGCAGGACCAGGACAGAAGATTGACCAGCCAGAATTTGATCAGCAAATTGAGGGTACAAAGAAGCGATGAACTTGACAGGAGGAATAATTGGCTCTTGTCTTTTGAGACAGAGCATCGGCTTTCCGATTCTTGGAGCCAGGGCGATAAGTCAAGACAAAGTTAAATCGAGAGAAGAAGAGAGCCCACCTTGCTTGTCTGGGATTCAGCTTCTTGAGAGATTGAATGAACTCAAGATTCTTATGATCTGTGTAGATCGTGACTGGGATCAAGGAACCTTCAAGGAGGTGACCGCACTCTTCTAAGGCAAGCTTAACAGCCAAGAGTTCTCGATTTCCTACGTCATAATTTTGTTCGGCAGGAGAGAACTTCTCAGAGAAATACGCACATGGGTGCAACTTTCCATCTTTGGGACAGGATAGCTCCAGCTCCAACTACAGAAGCATCCACCTCAATGAAGAAAGGTAACTCCAGATCAGGATGGTGGAGAACCGAAGCAGAAGTGAAGGCATCCTTCAAGGATTGAAAAGCTTCTATAGCAGGCGGGGGCCATGAGCTGGGTTTACCCCCTTTTCGGATGAGGGCCAGGATAGGGGCAATACAAGAAGAGAACCCCTTAATGAATTGCCGGTAGTAATTGGCAAAACCAATGAACCTCTGGATTGCCTTGGTGCTCAGCAGTAGGGGCCACTCTTGGATTGCAGACACTTTCAGACGATCCATCTCAAAACCCTCTGGGGAGATGATATAGCCCAGAAAAGGAATCTTGGACACTTCAAACATGCATTTCTCCAGCTTGGCAAATAGGGAGTTCTTCCTCAAACGAGAGAATACTTCCTTCACCTGGGAGTGATGGCTTGCTAGGTCCTTGGAGAAAATCAGGATGTCATCAAGGTACACGACCACACATTTTCCCAAGAGATCCCGGAAAATGTCGTTCACAAATTCTTGGAAGACAGCGGGGGCATTGCAGAGGCCCCCGCTGTGTTGAATGCAGTCTTCCATTTGTCACCTTCACGGATGCGGATGAGGTTATATGCCCCACGGAGATCCAACTTAGTGAAGACTTTAGCCCCCTTCAGTTGGTCAAAAAGTTCTGCAATCAGAGGCAAGGGATACCGGTTCTTAACCGTGATTTTATTAAGACCTCGGTAGTCAATACAAGGACGTAGGCCTCCATCCTTTTTCTCCACAAAGAAGAATCCAGCCCTTGCCGGAGAAGTAGAGGGGTGAATAAACCCCCACTGGATATTTTCATGGATATATTCCTTCAAGGCAGCGGTCTCTGCTGGAGAGAGAGGATAAGTGCGACCTCTAGGAGGCATGGTTCCAGGCAGGAGATCAACTGGACAATCGTAGGGACGATGAGGAGGGAGAAATTCTGCAGACTTTTTACAGAATACATCGGAGACTTCCTTGTAGAAGGAGGGAAGTGTCTTCAAATCTGACATAGAAATATTCCCCTCTGGATGGGTTCAGCAGGAAGGCAGTGCTGTTGGCAGTATGGACTCCAACGGGAAACCTGCCCCGAGGGCCAATCAATGATAGGGTTATGCAGGCGTAACCAGGGAAGCCCCAAGATGACTGGAACAGAAGGACAGGAAATAATCAGGAACGATAACTTTTCTTTGTGTAAAGTCCCAACCTGCATAGGCAATTCCCCAGTCGTCATAGAGATAAACTCGGATTCAAGGGGTCGGTCATCAATGGCGGTTACTCGAAGTGGAGGAGTCAATGGAAACAGAGGAACATTCATATACTTAGCAAAGAGAGCGTCCATGAAATTTCCGGCAGCTCCAGAGTCAATGAAAGCTGAGCCAACAATGGTCTTATTGGACAGACGGATCTGTAAAGGAAGGAGAAACCTGTGAGTGTTCTCTTGAGAATTCAGAGTAGTGCCCCCTACATGAGTTACCCTATATATACCTCTGGGAACAGAACTCATGGGCTTCACAGGACAAGAGTTCACAAAATGAGATTGCCCGCCACAGTACAGACATAGGCCAGCCGTCCGTCTACGGAGCCTTTCTTGCTGGGAGAGACGAGCTCTTCCAACTTGCATAGGTTCCTCTGGAGGAGAAGTAGAAGCTTGAGTAGCTGGGGTATTCAAGAGAGGTCTTTGGAAGCGAGGTGCCGACAAGGGTTGAAATATTTTACTGCGCTCTTTCTCTGCTTGATGCTCTCTGAGACGAGTGTTCACTTTAATGGATAGAGCAATCAGATCTTCCAGCAGGTCAGGGAACTCCCTGGAGACATGATCATCTTTAATTCTAATAGACAGACCTTGATAGAATACAGGCTTATAGGCATCGTCATTCCAGGAAATCTCAGCCATTAAAATTCTAAAGTCAATAGCATAGTCACTGACACTGCGGTTTCCCTGCTGGAGTTGCAGAAGACGGGAAGGGGCGTTTGTGACCCGACCCGGGGCATCAAACACAGTACGAAATGCTTGGAGAGAAGCCTTGGCTCTCTCCAAGTCACTGCAGAATTCTTCTCCCAAAGAGATATTGCCCACTGAAGCGGTTTGCCCACCAAACGAGACATCACATACCCCACCTTGGAACGTTCATTGGGGAAGTGCGAGGGTTGAAACTCAAACTGGATCTGGCACTATGTAGCGAAACCTCTGCAAGCTTGTGGGTCCCCACTGAAGCGAGGAGGAGGCGGAATGCGAGGCTCATCGGACGAGAAACCTGCGGAGGATTTACAGCAGCTTGGGAAGCAGGGGGCGCAGAAGGCATATGAGAGAGAAGGGTATCGAGTGCCTGCCCTATGCGGTACTGCTGGGCTTCATAATCCTCCATGCGGGATGCCAGTCCGCGGAGCACTCGTCCGAAATCAGACGTAGCTTCCTCAGTAGGATCCATGGCCCAAGAATAATGTCAGGGAGCCGGGAGCTCCCTCTAGGGAGGTAGTCAGGATCAAGGAGGAAGCCCTCTTGAGGGAGCAAGGTCGCGGTATCCAAAGGGTAAAAGCAAGCGGATGGTCAGAGTCCAGGCAAGAGTTCAGTGGCAGGCAGATCAGGATCAAATAACAAGAGTCTAGGCAGAGGGTCAGAACCAAGGCAGGAAACAGGCTGGAAACTAGAAAAAAAGGTTGGGAGCAGGAATCAAGCAATAACAGGAACCCAGGATTCTTAGACAGCAAATCCTATTCTTGGGCGCAATTCTGGAAGCACTTTTATATTCGAATTTGGCGCCAAAGTGACATCATTGGCGTCCTTACGCCGGCGTGCTTGCGCCGGTGTGTTCTCGCATGTGTGATTACGCATGCGTCTGAGTTGCTGCGCTGGCATCCCAGCGCCAACGTGGGCCGACTGGGCGCTGCCATTTTGGATTCTTCGCCGCTGGAAGCAGACGCGCCTCTTCGCGTTCCCGGTGGCCTTGACAATAGAGACTTGACAGGGCTGGTAAACACTTGTAGGCTGCAGCTACATTTATATGCAAAATGTATTTCAATAAGTGGGGAGAAGTTATTGTGGAAAGGGTTACTACACAGGACAGGATATGGTTAAAAATCAGCTGCACAAGGAAGATGAAGGCAAATTATAGACTAAGAAAACTGAAGGGCCAATTTCTCGAGGGAGGTGACTATAATGGTCTGCAAATCGTGTCCCTTTGTGCTTGAGAGGGTGGTTACAGATAGGTGCGGTAAATATGTGATTATTCATGGTACTTTAATGGGAAAGAAATTTACATTTGTGAATGTATATATCCCGCCACCCTTTGCAGATGAGGTGTTATATGAGGTAATGGATAAAATTCTTACTCTCTACCCCTCCCCATTGCTCCTGATGGGAGACTTTAATGCTATGACTAACCTCGACATAGATAAGCTACATCCTCCCAAGGTTGGTACTCCAGCGTTTACCAAGCGGTGTTCGCTATTTAAAATGGTGGATTTGTGGAGAGTCCGCAACCGTATGTGAAACAATATACCTGTTACTCGTCTAGCCATAATAACTCTTCTAGAATAGACCTAGCTTTGGGGTGTACAGAGACCAACAAAATGGTACAGAATGTAGAAATCCTCACCAGAGGAATCTCGGACCATTCCCCTCTGCTCCTCAAGTTGCAAATCTCTATGGAACCTGTGGGCAGGTTATGGAGATTGAGTCCCTATTGGGTAAACCACGAGAAGTTGACTGAAACCATCCACAATAGTATAGAGTCATTCCTGGCAATAAATGGGGAGGAGGTTCCCTTAGATATAACTTGGGATGCATTCAAGGCTTTCATAAGGGGGAGTACATTAGCAATATAAAAGCGTTAACCCACAGCTTTGCAGCGGATATTGCGGCCAAAACTCGGGAGGTGGTTGAAGCGGAGGCTGAGTATGTACTGCAACCTACAGACGCAAAGCTTAGGGTCTGGCAGAACAGCCAAAGGTCTCTCTCACTAGCTCAAATGGAACTCATCAAAAAACAAGTCCTATACCAGAGAGCCAATATCTTTGAGCACGGGGATAAAAATGGGAAACTCTTGGCGCTGTTGGCCAAGTTGAACAATATGTCCATTGCCATCCTGGCAGTAACACTAACTACAGGGGAAACAGTCTCCATGCCAAGGGAAATAAACGACAGGTTCAAGCAATATTATAAGGATTTATATGATACTAAATTAACTACCTCCCCAGAGGAGATTAGGGAGTATCTGGAGGGAATCAATCTACCCAGACTGGACGAACCAATTTCTGTTTTGGTAGCGCAGGAAATAACTCAGACAGAGGTGGAAAATGCTATTACAGCCTCTCCCACTGGAAAAACCCCAGGGTTAGATGGTATACCTATGGAGTGGTACAAGAAGCACATTAAACAAATTGCTCCACTTTTAGTACAACTGTTTAATGGGGTGCTTACAGGGACCCATTTACCAGCCTCTATGAGAGAAACACTAGTAATTCTAAACCAGGGAAAAGATCCCATAGAATGTTCGTCATACAGGCCAATATCCCTAATTAACGCTGATGCAAAAATTCTGGCGAAAGTTTTATCTCTTAAACTTGTAGACCATCTATGCGTTGTTATTTCGGCAGATCAAGCAGGTTTTATGCCAGGAAGAACCACGGATACTAACATTAGGTGTTTGTACACAAACTTGGCTATAGACAACGATAAGCCAGGGAATAGATTAGTAGCCACTTTGGATAATGAAAAGGCCTTCGACTCTGTAGAGTGGGAATACCTTTGGGCTACTATGCTTCAAATGGGAATTCATCCCAATTTTGTAAAATGGGTAAAGGAATTGTATTATTTTCCAGTGGCGAGAGTGCGGACCAACACTACAGTTTCTAACACTTTTTCCATTACTAGAGGTACGCGACAAGGGACCCTTGTCCCCACTCCTCTTTGCCATTGCCATGGAGCCTATGGCTTGCCGCATTAAACAACACGTAGCTATTGAGGGATTGCACATAGGCCCGCTGAGAGAGGTAATATCCATGTATGCGGATGACACACTACTGTATTTAGCTAACCCGTATCGAGCCTTACCTCTAGCCCTAGAAATAATTGACAAGCATACTATATACTCGGGCCTTAAAATAAATTGGGCAATGTCAGTACTCTTTGCAATGGACCCTCTCCTGCCAAACTTTCCTACACATTCCCATGGCTTACAATGGGTAGAATCATTCAAATAT
Organism: Xenopus petersii; assembly: GCA_038501925.1. Taxonomy (NCBI): domain Eukaryota; kingdom Metazoa; phylum Chordata; class Amphibia; order Anura; family Pipidae; genus Xenopus; species Xenopus petersii. Next base: position 77,830,668 of record CM076673.1, on the reverse strand, counting down.
TTAGGAATTCGGATCCATATGGATTTAAAAAAATTTGTGGAACTTAATATATTCCCGATTCTCAGATATATAGAACAAAAGATAGAGGCATGGTCTCGCCTACCTCTAACCCTTATGGGACGAATTAATCTGTTTAAAATGGTAATTTTACCAAAACTGACTTATGTCTTCAGACAGGCCCCAAATGGAATACCAAAAACTGTCTTTGCGAAATTAAGGAGTTGCATGGTTTCAATGTTTTGGAATGGTACCCCCTCGAGAATTGCCATACGCACGCTGTAATTGCCAACACACAGAGGCGGCCTAGCGGCACCGAACCTATATCACCACTCTTAATCAGCTATGTGCGAAATGGCAAAGGGATGTTCCGCAGATTACTGATGAAGTGTGGTAGAATGTACTTGACACGACATTTGAAGGGGTCATTAGTAGTAGGGACAAAATGACTCAGTTGAATTACTTACACAGGACATACATTACCCCGCAGAGGCTTACTAAATTTAAACCTGACCTAGTACCGGAATGCCCCAGATGCAAACATGACCCGGCAGGCTTTATACATATGGTTTTCTAGTAGCCTTAAGGTTTGAAGATCCAAATTACGGAAAGTTCAGTTATCCAGAAAATCCCAGCCCCGAGCATTCTGGATAACAGTTCCCATACCTGTAGTTTCCTACTGTTAGCATTATTATGGTATTTTGATTTACTCATTTTCTTACATTTTATTTTGTTTAGATTACAACCATTTCTTTTAGCCAACACTGAACCAAAGCCCAACGGTGGTCACACTACTGGTGAAGCTTGGCACTTGTTCTGGTATTGGGTGCCGGCAGTGACATTGACATTATCAAGGGCCCAGATGGAGGACGAAAGTCTAGACGGTGCTTCTGCTTCCGTTACACCTCCTCCAACTACCACCGAAGCGCTCCTTACTGCCCTGCTTCAGTGCATGGAGGACCATAAGCAGAAACAAAACTACTTGCTTCAGGGGTTTCACAGTCTGACCCGCAAGCTTGAAATTCACAGCAGCCAATCAGTCCTGTTGTCTCTTCCCCTGTGGGTTCCTCTGCTATGTGGGGTAATTCTGCTAGACCCCAGGAACCCAAAATTGCCTTTCCTGATAAGTTCAGTGGGGATAGAACAACACTTTTTGTCTTTAAAGAGGCATGTAAATTATACCTTGGTTTCTTCCCTCACTCTTTTCCAACAGGTGAGGAGAGAGTATGGTTCGTCATGACCCTATTACAGGGTGATCCCCAAATTTGGGCTCTTAGACTGCCCGCCTCAGATCCAACCCGTTTCTCCTTAGATACTTGGCCATACTTTACGATGACCCGACGACCATGGCCGATACCGCAATTCGTAAGTTACGCCAGGGGAAACGGGATGCGGAGGTGTACTTGCACTGAGTTCCGCCGGTGGGCAGTAGAGACCGGGTGGAACGATATGGCTCTTCGTAGCCAGTTCTGTATAGGGCTGTCAGATATTGTCAAAGACAGTCTTGTTAATTATCCTCTGTCTTCTAACCTGGATGATCTCATGTCTCTTGCCATCCAGGTGGATGTGAGAGAGAGAGACAGAGACAGAGACACAGACAGAGAGACAGACAGACAGACAGACAGACAGACAGACAGACAGACAGACAGAGAGAGAGAGAGAGAGAGAGAGAGAGAGAGAGAGAGAGAGAGAGAGAGAGAGAGAGAGAGAGAGATCTGTTTTGGTGTCCGCCTTTGTGGACTCGGGGGCGGAGGGTAATTTCTTGGATGCTACCTTTACAGCCAGACATAATATTCCTTCCATCTCATTAAGTGTCCCCATGAAAATATTAGAGGTGGACAAGAGACCCTTAGGGCAGGTAAAATTTCCAGGAAGACAATGTTTTTATCTATGTGTATAAATAACCTCCACTGTGAGGAAATAGCCTTTTTCCTTTTTGAAGGTGCTTCTTCCCCCCTTATATTGGGGTTACCTTGGCTCCAGGTCCACTACCTTCGGTAGTGGCCACTATCATACTAGAAGAGTTACCATCTGTCTACTCTGGTTATTCTGATGTCTTTTCAAAAAAGGCAGTCGAGACTCTACCCCCACATCGGCAGTATGACTGTCCAAATGATCTGGTTCCTGGGTCAAGTCCTCACCGGGGTAGAACCTATCCTCTTTCTTTGCCTGAAGCCCAGGCAATGAAGGAGTATATTAGTGAAAACCTGGACAGGGGTTTCATTAGACCTTCTAATTCCCCTGCGGGGGCGGGCTTCTTTTTTGTAGGGAAGAAGGATGGCGGTCTTCATCCCTGTATTGATTACAGGGGACTTAACAAGATCACTATTAAAAAACGCTATCCCCTTCCCTTAATATCTGAACTCTTTGACCAAATTAGATTTGCTAAGATTTTTACCAAGCTTGATCTTAGGGGGGCTTATAATCTAATTCGAATCAGAGAGGGGGACGAGTGGAAGAATGCATTTAACACCAGGGATGGCCACTATGAATATCTTGTAATGCCGTTCGGTCTTTGTAACGCTCCTGCAGTATTTCAGGAGTTTATCAATGACATTTTTCGTGACCTATTGGGAATATTCGTTGTGGTCTACCATGACGATATTCTAATTTTTTCTTCCTATTTATCTGAACATGTCTGTGAGGTTTTACGTAGACTAAGAAAAAAATAATCTCTATGCAAAACTGGAGAAATGTACCTGTGAGGTTGCTTCTGTTCAGTTTTTGGGGTTTAAATTTCCAGCAAGGGTCTAGAAATGGATCCAGGCAAGGTGAGAGCAGTTCTGGACTGGACCCAACCCCTTTCGTTATGTGCAAAAAAATTCCATTCTTGTCGCCCCTATTACCAGTTTAATCAAGAAGGGAGCTGATCCCAGCTTATGGCCCCCAGACGCTGTACAAGCCTTTGAAATTCTTAAAAAAGAGTTCAGTTCGGCCCCTATCCTCCGTTATCCCGATTCTACTCTTCCATTTATTGTGGAGGTAGATGCCTCTGAAGTAGGAGCAGGGGCAGTCCTTTCTCAAAGGCACCCGACAACCGACAAAATGCATCCATGTGCCTTCTTCTCTAAAAAATTTTCACCGGCAGAGGTGAATTATGATATTGGGAACAGGGAATTGTTGGCTGTCAAGTGGGCCTTTGAGGAATGGCGGCATCTTCTTGAAGGTGCAAAACATCCGGTTACGGTTTATACAGACCATAAGAATCTTTTGTACTGTATATAGAGTCTGCTAAGCGCCTCAATCCTAGGCAAGTCAGGTGGGCCCTATTCTTTTTTAGGTTTAACTTTTCTTTAACTTTTTGTCCTGGATCAAAGAATGTTAAGGCAGATGCACTCTCTAGGAGTTTCGAAGCAGTTTCAGCTGACCCTAGTGAGTGTATTCCCATCATTCCCAGCGAAATAATTGTTGTAGCCTTAGAGTCTGACCTCTCTTCCTTATTGTCCCCTTTACAGTCTTCTGCTCCTGCTGAAACTCCATCTGGTAGATGGTTCATACCTGAGGAGCTTAGAGAAAAAGTGTTGAGGGAGGTTCATGACTCTAAGGTGGCAGGTCATCCAGGTATTGCAAAGACAATTTCTCTACTTTCCCTTCATGTTTGGTGGCCTTCTTTTAAGTTGGATACTAAAGCTTTTGTTAATTCATGTCCAATTTGTCAAAGATCTAAATCCTCTCATAGTTTATCCCAAGGTCTGCTAAATCCATTACCCATCCCTGCAAAACCATGGCCCCACATTTCCATGGATTTTATTGTGGATTTGCCCTCTTCTCAAGGGAAAACTGTGATTTGGGTGGTGGTAGACAGGTTCATTGGCTCATTTTATTCCTCTTCCTCACATTCCTTCTGCTAAAACCCTGGCTGACTTGTTTATTACTCATATTTTTAGGTTACACGGTTTTCCTGAAAATATTGTTTCTGACAGAGGGTTTCTAAATTTTGGCGTGCTTTTTGTTCTTTAGTTGGTAAAGAGTTGTCCTTTTCTTCTGCCTACCATCCCCAGACAAATGGCCACACTGAAAGGGTCAACGAATCCCTTGAGCAATATCTTCGATGTTATGTGTCCCATAACCAGTCTACTTGGTCTGAACTGTTGCCTTGGGCTGAATTTGCATATAACAATGCTTCCCATTCATCTTCTGGGGAATCTCCTTTTTTTGTAGTTAATGGATTACATCCCAAAGCTTTTTCTTTTTCTGGTTCTGTCTCTCCTGTACCCTCTGCCAATGTTTCTGTAGAACAATTTTCCAAGATTTGGTCACAGGTCCACAACTCGCTATCTGCAGCTTCCTCGGCCCAGAAAAATGCTGCTGACAGATCCCGTAGAGAGGCACCTCTGTACAAGGTGGGGGATTTGGTATGGTTATCTACAAAGAATATTAAACTGAAGGTTCCCTCTCCCAAACTTGGTCCCAGGTTCATTGGTCCATATCCCATCATTGCCAACCCTTCCTCTGTTCGTCTAAAATTACCTTTAATTTCTAACTCCTTTCATGTTTTTAAAACCTGCATCTAATGTCCGTCATTTGTCTGTTCCTCCTCCAGTGTTGGTTGAAGGTCAGCCTGAATATGAGATCCAAGAGTTCCTTGACTCCCACCTTGTGCAAGGTAAGCTACAATACCTTACTAGGTGGAAGGGCTTCGGTCCTGGGGAGAACTCTTGGGTCTCGGTTGAAGACCTCAAGGCTGATTGCCTTAGGAAGCAATTCCACACCAAGTTTCCTGGTAAACCTGGGGGTCCTGTGACCCCCCCTGGAGAGGGGGGTTATATAATAAATAAAACTCACCCTGGTGGTCCAGTGATGCGGTGGGGACGCCCACTGCACCATCGGTGGAGACACCCGCCGCTCCGTGTCCCGCGGCATCTTGTTTCCTTAAGGCACGCGTGCCTCAGTGTTCTTTATAGGCGCAGGAGAGCTGGCGTGATGACGCCAGTGCTATGGCGCCAAATTTGAAAGTACAAAAGCCCAATTTAAACCACAGGATCTTGCCCGTGATAGGATTGTTATCCTGGTGCTTCCTGAGCCTTGTGCTTTCTGTCCCTGAATCTGTATCCTGTTTTGATTGTCCGTGTTTGACCCTGCCTGTATCCTGACTATTCTGAACTGTGAATCCTGACCCAGCCTGAACTTTGACTACTCTCTTGCCTGATCCCATCTGTCTGTTTGATACCCTGTTTTGACCCTTGCCTGCCTGACTATTCTGATATCCGCCTGCCTCGACCCAGCCTGTCTGACCATCCGATTGCCTTGTCCTTTTGTACCGTGACCTTCAGCCTAAAGACTCTGCTAACAGCCGTGCCCCTTTGCCAGCCAGAACATCTCGCCTTGCACCCCTCGTTAGGTCCAGGTGGCACCCAAGTAAGCGGAGGGCTCCTTCTGAAGCCCAACGGTGGTCACACTACTGGTGAAGCCGAGCCGAGACCAGGGTGCTTGGCACTTGTTCTGGTATTGGGTGCTGGCCGTGACATTGACAAGTACCTTGTACTTGATCCAAACTAAGATATAATTAATCCTTATTGGAAGCAAAACCAGCCTATTGGCTTTATTAAATGTTTACATGATTTTATAGTAGACTTAAGATATGCAAATTTTGGAAAGATGTATTATCCAGAAAATCCGAGCTCCTGAGCAGTTTGCATAACAGTTCCCATACCTGTTCTGGATAATAGGTCCCAAGCATTCTGGATAACAGGTCCCATAAATGTTATAAAACAGCAATCCAGAAGGCAAAGAAAGGAAATGAAGAGAGCATTACGGCTGAGGCTAGGGGGCACATTTACTAAACTCGATAGTCGAAGTACTGTCTCTTTAAAAAAAAAAAACTTAGACTACCTACTTTGCCAACTAAAATCTACCGAGTACCAATGTTAGCCTATGGGGACCTTCCCCATAAGCCTTCTTAGCAATATCTGATAGAAGGAAAATTGTTCGACCGATGAATTAAAATCCTTTGAATTGTTCGAGTCGAAGGATTTTATAGTTTGATCGACCGATTTTTCCTTCCATCGTTCGATCGAACTAAATGCGGTAAATCCTTCGACTTCGATATTCGAAGTCGGAAGGATTTTAATTCGATGGTCAAATATCAAGGGTTAATTAACCCTCAATATTCGACCCTTAGTAAATGTGCCCCTAAGACTAACCCCAAAAGTTTTTTAAGTATATTAATAGTAAAAAAGATGCAGGTTATTTGAAGGCTTGTTAAGGGATCGTGTTCAAAATGTCCTAGTGAATGGCATTATTAGCAGCAATCAGCATGGCTTTATGAAGGAAAGATCATGTAAGACAAATTTAATTGCTTTTTATGATGAGGTAAGTAAGATGCAGGACAGTGGGGGCAGTAGATGTAAACTATTTGGATTTTGCCAAAGCATTTGATACTGTGCCCCACAAACTACTGCTTTCTAAACTAAGGTCTGTTGGGCTTAATGAAGTCGTTTCCACATGGATAGGAAACTGGCTACAGGATAGGGTACAGAGGGTGGTTGTTAATGGTATATTCTCTATTTGGAGTAAGGTTCTTAGTGGGGTCCCTAAGGGCTCGTTATTGGGTCCACTTTTATTTAACTTGTTCATTAATGACTTAGGTGAGAGTATTATAAGTAATGTGTCAGTGTTTGCAGAGGACACAAAACTATCCAGTCCAATAAATGTGGCATCCTGGTGAAAGGATATTGACAAATGGGCAATCTGGGCAACTAAGTGGCAAATGAGATTCAATGTTGATAAATGTAAAGTCATCACCTGGGATGTAAAAATATCCACTTAAAGAATTCTCCCCTCTATACTCACCTCTAATCAGATGGGTTTTCTCCAAAACAGGCACCCTGTACAAGCGATCAGTAAAGCTACAATCTATCAATGTAACCTGGAAAAAAGAAGACAAGGTTTATTAATCAACTTAGATGCGGATAAAGCATTTGATCTCGCACACACATATACAACGAATTCTGAAACTCCAACACTTTGGGATACACATGCTTAATCTTTTCAAAGCCTTATATGACTCACCTCAAACCTTCCTGACAGTTAATGGGTATAACTCCGAAAAATTTAGAATTCAACAAGGAACCAGGCAGGGTTGCCCCCTCTCCCCTCTATTATTTAACATAGCATTAGACCCTTTAATACAATATCTCCTTCTTAATAAAACCTTTCAAGGAATCCCTCTGGGACACTTAAAACAAAAAATACAGCTTTCGCAGATGATATCTTATTATTTTTTCAACATCCCCAAACAGAATTGCCCGCAATTTAGATACAATCCAACTCTTTAGTACATTCGCAGGTTTCCGAATAAATCTGACTAAATCAGACTGGATATTGGTGTCGAAGGAACAAATAACAGGAATGACTTTCCATTTACGTTAGCAAGATCACATATTTGGGTATTAAACTACCAAAAAAACATACAGAATTATACTCTCTGAACATTGCCATACTATAGATAATACACAACAAGAACTCAAAAAATGGGAGAATTCATTTAATAAAAATTGTTTTCCCCAAAATACTATATCAACTGCAGATGTTACCGTACAGCAATATACCTTCAGATTATAAAAGATTACTCAAAACACTTCACACCTTTATGTGGAAACAAAAAAGACCTAGGATAAGCCTGTTTAAGTTGCAACAAACTAAAGAGATGGGTGGGGTAAATTTCACAAACATACGTGAATACAATGAGGCATCACTCTTACGTTTCGCAGGTGATTGGATCTACAATAGAAATGTATATACCTCAACAGAACTTGATCAAGTACTGACAGGAGGCCTGTCTCTTAATTTCTTACTCCACTCTCAGCTAAAAGACATTCCTCAAGATATTCATGAACATCCTCTATTCATAGACACATCCAAAACTTGGAAAACAATAAGGCACAGATTTAAACTCACATCAGGCAAATCCATCTATCTCACATGGATGGGTAACAACATTTCTAATGGGGAAAAATAATAGAACGTTACTGTACTGGCAAAATCAAAACTTGAGATTGATCAAAGATGTTGCTACTGACAAATTCACCATAATTACCAAAGGAAACTTCCCATTTCTATCTGAGGACTACCTACTCTCTATTCAAATTCTACATTTTGCTACAAAAGCTCTACAACATCTTACTCAGATCAATAAAAATAACCCAATATATACATGGCCCAGAGGCACTACAGTTAAGACTACATCTCAAATCTATCGTACAATTAGGACCACATTATTAATTGAAACGCCAAATAATTTTATAAGCAAATGGACCTCAGTAATTCCACAGACAGAAGCTGCTAAGATACTCCAATTTCACAAGACTATGCAAATGCTTTCTACTAGTAAATATCAGGAAATGTCTCTACTGATACTACATCAATCGTATCTGACACCACTTCGGAGACATCATATAGGTACTACAAATACAGACAAATGCCTGAGATGCCAACAACCTAGAGTTGACCTCTTACACTGTCTATGGCTTTGCCCTAGTATCCAAAAATTATGGGGAGGAGTTCAGGGATATTGGAAATCTCTAACACAACAAACTGCACCCTTTACATTAACATGGGCAATTTTTGGAATACCTCCCCACAATTAAAACTTACACGCTCGGAGAGACTCTTAGCAGAAAGATTAACTGCTGCAACCAGGAAAACTATTTTACATCACTGGCTTTCTTCATCTGCCCCCCGCTCTCAGTCAAACAAAAACTCCATCACATTTTTCATGGATTGGCTGCAATCTATGACAAATAAAGAATAGCATACAGAAAAAAATTTCTTAACTTGGATGAGTTACATAGCCTTCCTTCCCACACACATTAAACACCTAACTATTTACTCATTTAGACACACTAACTAGTTTGACACAGAATTAGTATCTAACAATCCCACCGTACAGGAAACAGATCTATACATCCAGAACCTTTCTCATTCACGGGAACAGAGCCATCGATCACCCCCCAGGAGTTGCCAGATGAACCGGATGTTACATTCAAATTGCTAATTATTTTCAAACTATGATGTAAGGAAATATTGTTGTTTTAATTAATCCCATATGCAAGCTATCTACATTAACTCACAATTTGACAGGTTTTCAGAGAAATCGCTAAGCTTGTATTGACAATGGAATCTTTTCTCTTTGTATAATGTATGTACCTCCAAATTTCCATTTTGTTACTTTGTTATTTATTTGATTTGGAAAATAAATAAAAACATATGTTAAAAAAAAAAAAAAAAAAAAATATCCACTTATATCCTTAATGGGACTGCACTAGGCAAATCCATAATGGAGACAGAGCTTGGCGTCTTTTTATATAATAAACTTGGCTGTAGCAAATAATGCAAGTCAGCAGCATCAAGGGCAAATAAGGTCTTGAGCTTTATTAAAAGGGGCATAAATTCACTGTAGGAGGTCATTCTTCCACTTTATAGAGCACTGGTAAGGCCCCATCTAGAATATGCCGTACAGTTTTGGTCTCCATCACTCAAACAGGACATTATTGAATCAGAGAGGGTACAGAGAAGGGCAACTAAACTGGTAAAAGGTATGGAAAATCTTAGCTATGAGGAAAGACTGGCCAAGTTGGGGGATGTTCACACTTTAAAAATCATAGGAATGTTTCATTATCAGGTGCTGCACCCGCAATAGTTCCCCTCAAAGCCACCGCCAGCCCCGCGAACCTGCGTTGTCCCGACCATTTGACTTGATGGACGTGTGTCTTTTTTCAGCCAAACTTACTATACTATAGTATACCATGCTACTGTGTCAAAGATTTGTTGTCTGATCCTGTTACATGTTTATTTTTCAATAAAATTATGAATAAAATGACCTTTTTCAGTTAATTTTTAGAAGTTTAAAGATAAATTTACCTATTTGTCTTGAAATAGACCCTGCACAATGTTACACTTGTCAAAGTCAGCCTTAGTTCATAGTACAGGTATGGGACCTGATATCCAGAATGCTCGGGACCTGGGATTTTCCGGATAATGGATCTTTCTGTAATTTGGATCTTCATTCCTTAAGTATACTAGAAAATCATGTAAAAATTAAATAGCCAGACTAATGGCTTCCACTGATCACCTTTGGCCAGCTAAGGTACAGTGGAAACAGGCCATACCTACTTGCAAATTCAGGGATAGCAATATAAGTGAACCAGTACCAAAGCTGTCGTAGTTCGTGTCTTGGATCAACTTAAAGAAATGTGAATCACAGTATTTATCCATTGGCAGCTCTAAACAAACCTTGACAGACTTAGAATTTCAAGGATTTTGTATGGACCAATAAACTTAGGTCAGAACTAGGGTGCACCGAATCCACTATTTTGAATTCGGCCGAACCCCTGAATCCTTTGTGAAAGATTCGGCCGAATACTGAACCGAATCCAAACCCTAATTTGCATATGCAAATTAGGGGTGGGAAGGGGGAAAAATGTTTTACTTCCTTGTTTTCTGACAAAAAGTCACGTGGTTTTCCCCCGCCCCTAATTTGCATATGCAAATTAGGGTTCGGATTCGGTTCTGCCTGGCAGAAGGATTTGGCCGAATCTGAATTCTGCTGAAAAAGGCCCAATACCGAACTGAATCCTGGTTTCGGTGCATCACTAGTCATAACTGGGCAGAGGGAACCTGGAATTGGATATTTTTAGTAGACTGCTAAACCCTGGTACCTAGGAGCAATCCTATGATGTATGTCAATGGCTCTGTTAGAGAAGGTCCTAGAGAAGGACAGGATAGGAATTACCCTATTTTCTATCCCTTTATTGGACCTGTCAGGTATTTGCCTAATACAGATGGTTTCTGTACTGTTAGAGAAGGTCCTTAGAGAGGATAGGCATTAGTTTGTTCTTATATGAACTGACTAGTTTCTATCCCTTTACTGGGCCTGTTGGGTAATTGCCAAATACAGATGGTCCTTGTACTGTTAGAGAAGGTTCTTAGATAGCATAGGAATTAGTTTATTCTTATATGAATGGACTAGTCTCTATCCCTTTACTGGACCTGTCATATATTTACCCAATACAGATGGTTCCTGTACTGTTAGAGAAGGTCCTTAGACAGCATAGGAATTAGCTTGTTCTTATATGAACTAACTAGTTTCCATCTCTTTACTGGACCTGTCAGGTATTTGCCTAATACAGATGGTTCCTGTACTGTTAAAGAAGGTCCTTAGACAGAACAGGAATTAGCTTGTTCTTGTATGAACTGTCTAGTGGCATAACTACCGGGGGAGCAAAGGGTGCAATTGCACCAGGGTCCGCTCCCCCTCGGGGCCCGCCGGAGATCACGCAACAGTGCGATAGTCCCGCCAAAAACCCATCGGCCATCCATCTATAAGCTAGTGACCATAGCGTCCTTATAGCTTTCCCTCCTAACTTTTTAATCTTTTTGGTTTATTTTGGGCATACTTTTATCTTCCTATTAATAAAAGTTATGTTTTATTTTGAAAACCTTGTTCGGTGGAAATTTCTGAATATATACTGGGGTGGTGCAGCATATGGGTCATTCTATTTTACTTTTCGGGTTCTTCAGTGTAATCAGCATGTGCAACTCCTGAATCATACAAGTTGTTGCTGCGACAACATGAATGTACCGGCTTATCGAATGAAAACCAGTGCAAACAGCCCAAAACTATTGAGAATCCTGAAGGTAAAAAACATGTTCCAATTGTTAAAGGTACCATCTGCCATTGACTTCTACATGATTTTGACAGGTTTTAGCTGGAGTATTTTCAGATTCAAATTTTTATCATCTTCAGGGCATAATAAACCTTGAAAAAGAAAGAAATCAAAGATTTTTCCCCTTTAAAAACTTGACCAGAAAAATTTGAGGTTTAATAAATAGGCCCGTATATAAAAGGGCAATATATACTGTATTAAAATATTTTGCTACTGCTTGTTTTTTGGCCACTAATCACTATCCTACAGTGAATCTCTTAAGCACCATGTTTTGTTTTTTTATGACAAGCCTCTGTTGATTTCTATAAATAGTTTCAAGATGTTGTGATAGCAGTGTTTTCCTGAGATGCTGCAACCTGTGCTGGAGGCATTAATAAAAAATTTTTAAACAAGGACCAAGACTGACTATTGTTTGTTAGAATTATGCAGTAACAAATTGGTTCAATTTTGGTTTACTGTATTTACAGTAACATTTTTGTAATGGAACCTTTTATAGCTAAAAGCATACACTTAGCTTTCACAATATATCCAGGCTGAAAGCAGCAGAGCCTAAGCTCTGTTTACCCTTGCCCTTGAATAAACCTTGCCCAACTTATGTTTTGTGTAGCACAGCGCTTTCAAAGGAACTTAAATAAAAGTCTCAGAATGGCTTTATAGGCCATGCAATATCACAAACAGTGGATTTTCATGAGGGTCAAATGTAAACATGTTCTCAAGATTTGGTAGGCTTTTTGGGTGAATAAAGATTGTCTTATTTTGTACTTGAGTTTGGCTTAATATAAAGGGGAAACATTAATTTTAAAGTTTGCTGCTAAATGTTGTTCCCTTTGGGACCAATCTTATATGGAAGGCAAAAAACCCATTTTAAGCCTCTCCAATTTACCTCAGGGGGGAAAAATTAATTTCTGACTCCAAGATAGCAATCAGTCCCTGGACAAATTTGTACTATGAGCTATCTTTCATAACCTTATATTCCTTTGCATCCTATGCAGCAGCACAGCATGAGATTCATTCTCCCCTTTAAAGATAGGACAGTTAGTCACACCCCCAAAACAATCAAGCATCCCATAAAAGCCCCTCCTTTACCCCACCTCAGCTATTGTTTTTTCTGTCCTACAGGACAGATAGGATGGTTAGTAGGCAGAGAAAAAATTCTAAATACCTCCAGGAGAACCGGATTATGCACAGCAAGTATCCAATTATTTGATTAAGGGATCAGAGGATCCGTTGTAATCAGCCTGAAATAGGCATTGGAAAAGCAGAACGAGTCTTCTGAGGTAAGATTTCAAATCTGTTTGGTCGGCAGGAGAGATCCCGCATGGCTGCGGCGCTTCCGGGTAGACGTGTGGGAGGTCACGTGGCTTATGACGCAAGGACGCGGAAGTGCGTCTTTGCACCTGCGCAAGATTGGATTGGCGCGCAATGGCGTAAAGACGCAGCGTTTTCACGCCTAAACAAATCAAAGGGCCTATTTAAGGCATTTTGGCTATAAGCCTATGGCTCCTGGTTGTATATGGAGGAGCTGCAAGTGAGAATTTTTTTTCTGCCTGAAGATTCTGGGAGCCCTGTTAAGGTAGTTCCTGGATTTATTTTTTAGTTGAAAATAAATAGATAAATATAGTAAATATTTTGGTTTTCTATGTTTTCCCTAAATGTCATAGATGTCAAGCCCAAGAGAGAGCAAAGGAACTAGGAAAAGATCAAGGAAAAGTAAACATATTGTCTGTAGGGAATGCGAGGCACCCCTACCAGATGATTATCGGAGAGGTCGCTGTGCTGATTGCTTAGAGAAGGAATCCCAGAGGGGAAACCAACTCTCAGCATCCACTATAAGACTAATTAAGGATCTTATTAAGGAGTCATTGCAGGAGACAGGACACCAGAGTAGTGTTGCTAAAAAAGGTCTTTTTCAGCAGGATTCAGATACGGGACCAGAAGGTGACCTGGTAATCCTGGATGAGGTCGGATCATCATCCTCGGAGGAGGAAATTGATCTAGCAATCTTTCAAACTGAAAAAGTACCAAAGCTAGTGAAAGCAGTGAGATCTGAAATCGAAGCATCAGAAGGTGAAACTCATGCAAAAGAGTCTGAAAGTGATCCTAAAGGGTGTATGAAAAATAAGGTTTTTCCTTTACACCCATTAATGAAAGAACTGATTAAAATGGAGTGGAGTACCAGTAGGTATAAGGCCCCAAAGAAAAACACGGAGGGTGGATCTAGGGGTAAAACCTCCTATTCTTTCAAATCCTCAAATGCATGACGCCAAAGTGGGGGTAGGAGGAAGATTAAATCTTTTTTCACAACAGTGGGCACAGGTTATTCGAGATCCCTGGGTACTGCAGGTAGTACAAGAAGGATTAAGGATAGAATTTGTAAAAATACCCTGCTCACGTTTCCTTGCTACCCCTCAGTCAAAGAATCCAGTAAAACAGATGAGTTTACAAAATGCAATTTTGGAATTCGTCCAAAACAAGGTTTTGGAAGAAGTTCCAGCAGACGAAAGAGGATTAGGAATTTATTCCATGATTTTTTTGGTTCCAAAGTCAGATGGCAGATTCTGCACGGTCATAGTTCTGAGATATCTGAATACTTTTATCAAAAAGAAAACATTTCGGATGGATTCAATCAAATCAGTAATCGATCTCTTGGAACAGGGAGACTTTATGGCAACAATAGACCTGAGGGACGCATATCTACATGTGCCGATTTTTCCACCACATCGGAGGTTTCTGAGGATTGCAGTACATATTCAAGGGGAAGTTTGGCATCTCCAATTTACAGCCCTACCATTCGGCATTTCGTGCACTCCAAGAGTCTTCACAAAGATAGTGGCAGCAACTCTAAGAATGGAGGGAATATCCATTGTACCATATTTGGACTGGTGGATCAAAGCAGTATCAGAAACGCTGTTGAAGAAACATCTGGACAAAACCTTAGACCTACTGAGGTATCTAGGGTGGATGTCCAAAAATCATCCCTAGAGCCGGAGAGAGAAACGTTTCTTGGGTTTTGTGATAGACTCGAGGGAGATGGTGTTAACAATCTCCCAGGAGAGGCGGATAAAATTATTACAAAATATAAGGCAGATCATTGCTTCAGAGGAAGTGGTGTCTGTTGACTAGGAATGCATCCAGCAAAGGTTGGGGAGCACATATAGACAACCACTCAACACAAGGTGTATGGAGCATAATGGAGAGGACAATGTCCTTGAATTTCAAGGAATTAAGAGCGGTGGGACAAGCATTACAAACCTTTCAGGACCGTTTTGTGGGCAGATCTGTAAAGGTTCAGACGGACAATGCTACAGTCGTATCATATATAAATCGGCAGGGGGGGACGAGGTCTCCATTCCTGTTGAGAGAGTCCCTGAAAATTTTGGATTGGGCAGAGGCCAATCTTTACCAGTTGAGCGCAGTCCACATAAGAGGAGTGGACAATGTGTGGGCGGATCAGCTGAGCCGGAATATGATAATTCCAGGGGAATGGTCCCTCAAGAAGCAAATTTTTTGGCAGATAGCGAGGAGATTTGGAGTACCACAAATAGACTTAATGGCATTGAGAAAGAATGCCAAACTTGCCAGGTTCCATTCATTATGTGTCAAGGACAGAACGGTATTCCTGGATGCGATGTCAGTAAAATGGGATTACGGACTGGCAAACATCTTTCCACCATTCCCAATGATAGACAGAGTGTTGAAAAAGGTGAGGGAGGATCAAGCGAGAGTAATTGCGGTGATCCCCTTGTGGCCCAAGAGATCATGGTTGGCCCAACTCATGCAAATGAGTCATGGGGAATATTGGGTACTTCCGCAGGTCAAAGATCTGCTGACACAAGGGAAGTTCCAGTACAAGGGGCTGGAAAGACTTCACTTGACGGCATGGAACTTGACAGGCCCCTATTAGTTCAATACAACCTGTCCGATAAAGTTATTGAAACTATGTTGCAATCTAGGAAGTCATCTACAAATAAAGCATATAAGAGAGTTCAAAAAATATTTGAAAGATGGTGTGCGGAGAAGAATGTGACAGCCTTAAACCCTTCGGTGGGGGAAGTTTTAGATTTCCTACAAAAAGGCTTTGACAAAGGTCTGAAACCGGCTACAATCAGAGCACAGGTTTCAGCAATCTCAGCTTTTACTGGAATTTCTTTATCATCTAATCCGTTGGTGGCACGATTCATGAGGGCTCTAGGAAAGATTCGTCCTTCTTTTAGAGAACCTGTGCCTAGCTGGGATTTGAATGTAATTCTAAATAGACTTTGTGCCGCTCCATTTGAGCCAATACAAGACACGGACATCAAATGGTTGTCTATGAAAGTTGTTTTCATATTAGCAGTTACTTCAGGTAGAAGAGTTGGGGAACTAGGAGCCCTCTCTATAAAGGAGCCGTTTCTACTTTTTCTAGAAAATAGAGATTTATTAAGAACAGTTCCGTCCTTCCAGCCTAAAGTCTCCTCGAGTGCTAATATTAATCAGGAGATAATATTGCCATCTTTTTTCTCAAATCCAGCTAATGAAGAGGAGGAAAAACTACACTCTCTAGATGTAGCAAAGGCATTAAAACATTATTTACAAGTATCTAACTTGTCAGAAAGTCAGAAAACTTGCTGGTATCTTTTTCAGGAAGAAATAAAGGAAGCAAGGCTTCCAAATTCACAATCGCCAGATGGATTAAAGATACAATTCAAGTATGCTATGAATTAGAAGGTCTTTCACCTCCGGAATTTATCAAGGCACATTCTACCAGAGCAGTGGCCACGTCCTGGGCAGAGAGGAGCCAAGTTTCAGCAGAACAAATATGTAAAGCGGGTACATGGAGTAGTTTGCATACTTTCTCAAAACATTACAGGCTTGACATCTGGGCTTCACAGGAAGCTGTTTTTGGCAGAAAAGTCCTGCAGTCAGCGATGTCTGGAAGTTCCCTCCCTATATGAGAAATTACTTGCTACGTCTCATGCTGTGCTGCTGCGTAGGATGCAAAGGAAAATGGAAATTTGTTCTTACCGTAATTTCCCTTTCCTTTGGATCCAAGCAGCAGCAAGGATCCCACCCTGTTTTTTTCAATAAATAGTGATTAAGCATTATATGGTGTTACTTTTGTATGACAATAGCTGAGGTGGGGTAAAGGAGGGGCTTTTATGGGATGCTTGATTGTTTTGGGGGTGTGACCAACTGTCCTATCTTTAAAGGGGAGAATGAATCTCATGCTGTGCTGCTGCTTGGATCCGAAGGAAAGGGAAATTACGGTAAGAACAAATTTCCATTTTCCCAACCATGCTAAAAGGCCATCCAATCCTATTTTAAAACTATCTAATGTATCAGCCTGTATGACTGATTCGGGGAGAGAATTCCACATCTTCACAGCTCTCACTGTAAAAAACCCCTTTCGAATATTTAGATGGAATCTCCTTTCTTCTAATCAGTATGGGTGACCTTGTGTCAGCTGGAAAGACCTACTGGTAAATAAAGAAATAGAGATATTATATTATCCCCTTATATATTCATACATAGTTATCATATCACCACTTAAGCAGCTCTTCTCAACAACCCCAAGTTGGCCAGTCTTTCCTTATAGCTAAGATTTTTCATACTTTTTACCAGCTTAGTTGCTTTCTCTGCACCCTCTCTAATTCAATAATGACCTGTTTGTGCGTGGGAGACCAAAACTTTACCGCATATTCTTCTGTACAGTGGAAGAATAACCCCCTCCTCTCGTGAATCTATGCCCCTTTGAATACAGTTTTAGACCATGTTTGCGCTTGATACTGCTGCCAAGTATATTATCTACAAGGGCTCCAAGGTATTTTTTCATTATGGATTTGCCAAGTGCAGTCCCATTAAGGGTATACATTGCTTGGATATTTTTACATCCCAGGGGCATGATGGCTTGATACAGCCAAGTTTATTATTACAGCCCAGGGGCATGATGGCTTGTTACAGCCAAGTTTATTATCTACAAGGACTCCAAGGTCCTTTTCCATTATTGATTTGCCTAGTGCAGTCCCATTAAGGGTATAAGTGGCTTAGGTATTTTTATATCCCAGGGGCATGACTTTACATTTATCAACATCTAATCTCATTTTCCAGTTAACTGCCCAGATTGCCAGCTTGTCAAGATCCTGTATCCTGTACCCTCCCCATAGTAATTAATGAACAAGTTCAATAAACTAATGAACAAGTTCAATAAACGTGGACCAATACAGAGCCCTGAGGAACTCCACTAAGAACCTTAATCCAAGTAGAGAATGTACCATTAACAACCACCCTCTGTACCCGATCCTGTAGCCAGTTTCCTATCCATGTGCAAATGACTTCATTAGCCCAACAGACCTTAGAAATCAGTTGTTTGTGTGGCACGGTATCAAACAGCAAAATCTAAATGGATCATATCAGCTTCTCCCCTGCTGTCGAGCATCTTACTTACCTCATCATTAAAAGTAATCAAATCCGTCTGACATGACCTATCCTTCATAAAGCCATGCTCTATGCTGCTCAAAATGCTATTCACTATGACAAAATTTTGAATGTGATCCCTCAACAAGCCTTCAAATAATTTGCCCACCACAGATGTCAAATTTACTCGCCTATAATTGCCATGCTGAGATTGTAATCTCTTTTTAAATACTGGAACAACATCAGCTTTCCTCCAATCCATAGGTACCATACCATATTTGAATAATCATAAGAATTTCTATGTGATTAACCTGGTGGCTAACACTGGCACCCAGAGATTCTATTTGACTAAATGACACAGACTGATGAATTCATAAGATATTTCTGAGTGTTTCTATGTATCTTCTCTCATACAGATATTGTATAGCAGAATATTGTGTTCAGCTTCAAGATAAGAATAGGATGTTTAAATATGTTAGTGTGATGTTTAGCACTGGATCCTAGGTCCGATTCCAGCCAAGGTACTATCTGCAAGGAGTTTGTATGTTATTCTACATAGCTTTCCTCCAGGTTTCTTCCCACACTAATAATAACATTAATCATTGTGTGTGTTTGGTGTAAACCTTTATTTGTAAATTTCAATCTCTGTAAAGAACTATTGAATAATTTGTTGCCATCTCAATAAAGGTTTTGATGAATTTTTCAACAGTGATTTTAAAATAAGAGTTGCTGTTATATACAGTGGCAGTACACTAATCATTGCTAAACCATTGCCCCAACAATGGGGTATATAAAGAGTGAAGTTAGACATCACCACAGTCCTCTAGAGTGAAATTCCGCCACTCTCCATTGATTTCTATGGGATTTTGAAAGGCATATTTATCAAAGGATGAACTTTCACTTTTACCCATTGATGGTGGAATTTCACTCTAGAGGACTGTGGGGTATACCAATGTGTTTTACCAAGGAAGAGACATGGCACTATTAAGTACTCACATCCAGTATATAATAATGATCAATTAAATGCAATCATTTTATTGTGCAAATACATTTTTAGGATTTTCACACCCTCATATATTTCCATAAAAACCCTAATATATATACTGTGACATGCCACTGGCCTGCACATGCACTTTTATGGGGGAATTAGCGTTTGGTAGGCAGGTAGCATAAGATTTTGGAGCTTAGAGACAGGGACACCAAGGTTTAGGACAAAAACACAGGTTTATTAACCCTTTAAGTGCCAGCAGAATTTCACATTTTGGTTACGCGAAATGCCAGCCGTTTTTGAAACATTTTGTGCTCTCTCACTTTAGGGGCATTTTCTGAGGGGAAACCTATAGTTTACCTAGGAAAACTATACATTGTTTTTTTCGGTAGAAACTGAGCTTTCTAAATCTGCCTGAGTTTTCATGTATTTCCACCTGTGCAAAAAAATTTATAGTGCTAAATACCAAAAAAAAAATGAAAAATTACCATTTTTCATCGTATATCAATTTATACCAGAAAAATATTTCATTTTACGGAGGAAAATCCAACTGATTTGGAAAGCCTTATGTCTCTCGAACGTGCCAATACCAGATATGTATAGTTTTAGGGAGATTTAGGACTTCTGTACCTCAAAAACTCCCGGCAGTATATTACCAAATTTTGAAAGCACTAAGGCAGAAAACGGCATGCTTTAGATTCCAAGGCAAAAAATCCTGAAACCGTAGGTTTACCCCAGAAAACCATACATTTTTGAAAAGTACACATTCTGCCGATTACAAAATGGGTAACTATGTCTCTCTACTCCCAACTACCAAACATAAAAGCTTGTCTGAACATAGCGGTTTTTCATAAAAAAATTCAAAATTCTGAAAAATCATTTCAAAGGTTTTATTTTGCTGCTCCGCATATCCCAAACTATATTAGGTACCAAGAAAAAGCACCTGAAATATGATTGCCAGGGGTCCACTGAACTGTTTGATACCCATTATGCATAGGTTTACCAAAGTATCTGGCATTTAGAGACACCAATATGAAGTTAGCACATCCAAATTGTTGAGGACTTTACTTCAGCTACTGAGAAATCAACACATTGACTGCATTTTTTGTGGGGTAAAAACACAGAAATATATGTTTACCCCCCAAAACCCATATATTTTTGGAAAGTACACATTCTACTGAAGCTAAAATGGGTACCCATGCCTTTCTGCTCCAAACTACTGAGTCGCAAGGCTTTCCCAAAATTGTCGGTTTTGGTGAAATATCTGAAAATTGCCTCAAACCTTCAGCTTCCCAGCACCATATCGCCCATGTATCATTACGTACTAAGAAAAAGCACCCTAAATATGATTGCCAGGGTTCCGCTGAACATTTTGGTAGTCATTGTTCATAAGTTTACCAAAGTATCTGGCATTTAGAGGCCCCAAAATGAAGTTAGCGCATACAAACAGTCCCGTGGGTAACTTCAGCAAATGAAAGATCAACACATTGACTGCATTTTTGTGGGGTAAAAGCACAGAAATATATGTTTACCCCCCAAAACCCATATATTTTTGGAAAGTACACATTCTACCGAATCTAAAATGGGTACCCATGCCTTTCTGCTCCAAACTACTGAGTCGCAAGGCTTTCCCACAATTGACGGTTTTGGTGAAATATCTGAAAATTGCCTCAAAGCTTCACCTTCTCAGCACCATATCACCCATGTATCGTTATGCACCAAGAAAAAGCACCCTAAATATGATTGCCAGGGTTCCTCCGAACAGTTTGGTGGCCATTGTTCATAGGTTTACCAAAGTAACTGGCATTTAGGGGCCCCAAAATGAAGTTAGTGCATACAAATAGTCCTGTGGGTAACCAGCTAATGAAAGAGCAACACATTGACTGCATTTTTGTGGGGTAAAAACACAGAAATATATGTTTACCCCCCAAACCCATACATTTTTGGAAAGTACACATTCTACAGAATCTAAAATGGGTACCCATGCCTTATTGCTCCAAACTACTCGCAAGGCTTTCCCAAAGTTGTCGGTTTTGGTGAAATATCTGAAAATTGCCTCAAAGCTTCAACTTCCCAGCACCATATCACCCATGTGTCATTACGTACTAAGAAAAAGCACCCTAAATATGATTGCCAGGGTTCCTCTGAACATTTTGGTGGCCATTGTTCATAAGTTTACCAAAGTATCTGGCATTTAGAGGCCCCAAAATGAAGTTAGCGCATACAAACAGTCCCGTGGGTAACTTCAGCTAATGAAAAATCAACACATTGACTGCATTTTTGTGGGGTAAAAACACAGAAATATATGTTTACCCCCCAAAACCCATATATTTTTGGAAAGTATACATTCTACCGAATCTAAAATGGGTACCCATGCCTTTCTGCTCCAAACTACTGAGTCGCAAGGCTTTGCCAAATTTGGCGGTTTGGGTGAAATCTGGAAATTACCTCAAAGCTTCAACTTTCCAGCATCGTATTGTCCATGTATCATTACCAGCATAAAGCATCCTAAAAATAAACATAGGGGTCTACTAAACAGTTTGATGCCCAATGTGCATAGATATACCAAACTATGTGGCGCACAGAGACCCCTAAATGACAACATGTATAGACATTTTCACTGCTGACGCACTGGCTGCTGCACTATAACCACCCGGTGTGTGTATTATGTGATATTAGACCACCTAACAGTACAGAGACCCCAGAAAACCATATATTTTCAGAAAGTACACATTCTGACGAATCCAATATGGGTAAATAAGTGTTTCTACTGCAAACTGCCAAACTGCAAAGCAATGCTGAACATAACGGTTTTTATCAAATTTCTGAAAATCGTCACAAAGCTTGAATTTTACCCCATTATATGCCACACATTTTGTAACGTATCAGCATAAAACATCCTAAATATGAATGCCAGGGGTCTACTGAACACTTTGATGCCCAATATGCATAGATATACCAAACTATGTGGCGCACAGAGACCCCCAAATGACAATAGTGTATATACATTTTCAAGGCATACGCTCTGGCTGCTGCAATATGAGCACCTGGTGTGTGTATTATGCGACATTAGACCCCCCCTAACAGTACAGAGACCCCAGAAAACCATATATTTTCAGAAAGTACACATTTTGACGAATCCAATATGGGTAAATAAGTGTTTCTACTGCAAACTGCAAAGCAATGCTGAACATAACAGTTTTTATCAAATTTCTGAAAATCGTCACAAAGCTTCAATTTTACCCCATGTGCCCCACATTTCGTAACGTATCAGCATAAAACATCCTAAATATGGACAGGGGTCTACTAAACACTTTGATGCCCAATATGCATAGATATACCAAACTATGTGGCGCACAGAGACCCACAAATGGATATATAGTAGATAAAATTTACATAGGCAAAACAAAATAACACAAAACAGTGCGAAATGCAAATAAATCACAAAAAACTAATAAAACCACAAAAATCAATGCTTTTTTTTTCACACTAGTGTAATCGGCCACCAGAATTACCGTTTGAATATTTTAGCTAGGCCAAATCGATTATACGGACAGAAACAAGTGAACAACACAAATGCAGAGCTGAAAATGCAATAAAATGGCTAAAAATTCAATAAAATGGCTAAAAATGCACCAAAATACCCAAAATTGCAATATAACCACCAAAATAACATACAAAAGCTATTGCACAGTACGGTTAGCGAATAAGCTATTCGGAACGGCAATAAAACTTTTTTTAGCCAAAAAAGAGACGATGCGATAAGAAAAAAAAAAGCCACAAAGCCATATATGTACATATGCGTGTGCACAAGGGGTAAATTGCATGTTATTTGCGCGTGTGTGCGTGTGCAAGTGTACATGGGTGCTGTGAGTGTGTGTGACCCCCCAATCCCCAAAAATCTATGTGTGAGTGTGTGTAAGTGTGAATGTAAGTGTATATTACTGTAATAAGTGTGTGTTGGTGTGTTTGTGTGTTTTTGTGTGTTAATGTTACACTTACCTTTGGTAGATGCTTCAGATCGTTGATCATGGGTCCCACGCAGCAGATCTCCAGCTCCAACGGTCAGCAGGCATGGGGGGGCATCCCTGCTGCTGCTTTGGGGCCCCTGGGCGATCGCGCCCCAGGGGCCACACGATCCCCTGCTCTGCTCATTGTCTAGGGGCAGGGGATCGTGAAGGAATGGAGCGAGAGGCTCTAACAGCAGCTCCTCCGCTCGCAAACCCGGAAGTGCTGCAGAACGTAGAATCTACGATCTGTGGCACTTTGGTCCTTTGATCCACAGAACGTAGATTCTACGTTCTGTGGCACTAAAGGGTTAAGCACTGGACATTCCCAACAAAAAGGCAACAGAAAAATGTTCAGGTTACAGTTCAACTTCACTGTAGAACATGCAGGGTACAGTTCACTAAATTCTCTGCAAAACATTCAGGGTTTCCCCCCCCCCCTCTGGTTGCTCACCATCAAGGGGAAACTCTCACCCTCTTGCACTTTGAAGTATTTGGGCTTTACACTCAGCCCTGCTGGCTTACCCTCCTGGGATTCAGACTCACTAGCCTCTGCCAGTCCTTTCCTCTTTCTTTCCCCACAATGGATTTAGGCTCCAACCTCTGGAACTCTCTTGCTGGCAGAAAAGATACTTCTGCCCAGCTCTGTCTCTCACAGCCCCTCCCTTCCCTGGAGAGCCCTGAACTGTGCTCACCCAGCCCTTTTACATGGTCAGGTAGATCCTCTCTCAGCTGCCACTTAATTACCTGGCTGAGAGGGAATATTAACCCTACCTGAGCCAAGTATTCATTTGCAACACCTATCTTGCAGTTTAAATGTACACTTTTCCATGTACTTTCCTTCAAGCCAGTGGTGTTTTCCAAACATCGTCACATATCCTCCCCCTCTGTTTCGACCCACGGGGCAGAACACTTTTATCACATAAGAACCCCTTTTCTGTAAAGGGCTCACTCTTTCTTTAATTAAAGGGCTAGGGACCTGCTTGTCCATAGCGCATCCCTTTAAAAGGGATCTAGGCCTTTCTTTAGCCTGCAAGAGATTTAACACATGTGTTCCTATGGAGGAAGTCACACACCATTCAGCCTCCTGTTTCTGATCAAATAGGGCAAGATCAGGCACACATGCTTCATTGTCTTTGTTCACACCATGAACACTTTGCATTTTACATTCATGGGTTGTAGGGTGCTTTTTACCAGAGATTTGTCTCACACACTCAGACAACCCACACTTGACCCCATCTGTTACAGGACTTCTCCCCATTGCCTCTTCAATAGACTCAGCTGGTGCTGAACCAGTCACTTTCACTTCTGTGTGGACAGGCACACATTTTGCTAAGGGACTTTTAACTTCCCCTTTAAATATGCCTTCACCTACATTTTCCTCTCCAGAGCACTGTTTCAACTCTCACGTGCTAACTGGAGATCAGTTCTGTGGTTGGCACCTGCACACACACAGATTCAGGAGGTAGTTGTACATTTTTGTTACTCACCTCCTCAGACACTCTGTCTGGCTTATCAGCATTAACACTGATGGTACTATTTTCCACACCATCATTTGCACTGGCTATGTTCACACACACAGCTTGGCAGTCAAAGATTTCAGGTCTCTCAACTGACTTCTCACTTAACACACTTTCAGGTGTCGCATTCCCACAGTTCTGCTTGCGCACTTCAAGCCTTTGTATTAGAAGATATATAGCACAATTGTCTGTAACATGCGCTATACTAAAACAGTGGGCACACCTTTCAATAAGCTCAGTCATTTTAACTATACCACCTGACTAAGATAGCTCATTAGTATGCTCATCCCCTTTAACACCTTCAGGAGATAAGTTACTGTGGGGCAACAAAGAGTTACTCTTTCTGGGACTTAACCCTTTGATTACTGAACAACTGGAAACGGCACTGTTCAATAGTTTCCCATGCATAATCTCACCAGCAGCAACATCTTTTTGCACTAGAGCTGCACCAGTCACACAGGCCTTGGGTTCAGGTTTAACACATTCCAATGCAGTTTAAACTCACTGCATCATTCACACTGGTTTTGTTCTCACTCGCTACACACCACTCAGTGAGCTCAGCACATCCCTGAATATCTAAAGGGACCACTATGAGTGGGCTGGGAGTCTCCACCTGTTTAAACTTGATCACACACCAGCACTTCACTCTTTAAGTACTGGTTACATGTCTCTTATTTTGGTAAACACATCCGCAGACTGTTTAAAGATGCAAGTGTCAGCAGTATGACCTGGGACAAAATAGGTGCATTTTACAGGTTTTGTTTTACTCACAACCTCAGTCAAGTCATACATGGTGGAGGGCTTTGGCTTCACTTCACCTTTAAGACTTTCTCCTGATGATTCACATTCACACAGAGAATTTTTCTCCAGCTGCTTTAACCCCTCAGGTAGCAAAGCACCAATACATTTTTCATTCAAATTACTGTGTTGCAGACACTCTCCTTCTGCTTTCACATATTCACCGCTGTGAATTACCTCATTCACCTTCTCTAGGGGAACATTCCCATGGGGGGGTCACCCCTATACTTTTTACTATGGGTGATACCTCACACCCCACAGTCACACTCTCACAGTTTACATTGGGAAATTTTCTATCAACGTTAAACATCACATTTTTTATAGAACAAACATTTCCCAAATGTTTTGACTGCCCCACATGCAACTGTGTCACTTTTCAATGAATCCCAGAATAAGGGAAAGTCTGTTCCCCGCACAATGTCTATATTCCAGTCACTTGACCCAGTGCACTCTAACTGGGGATTTAACTCTTTAGCTGCAATGTATCTCTGGACCTTGCCTGTAAATAAAGAATCCCAGTCTTTCACCCCACCAGCCTGCTGTTCCCCTTTCACCACCCCTTTAAGAATAGTCTCACCATTCCTGTAGTAGGGCCTCCTGTGTGGAACTGCTGGGGATGAACTCTGGCGAAATATGCCAGAATGGAATTCAGCATAGCCTCTCTCCTTGGTATGCTGCACTTGTGCCAACCGCTGGGGCTCCAACCTTTGGGCTCCACCTCTTTGGAACCGGTTTCCAGGCTTGCATCTAGTCACAGTGGTCTCCTTTGCCACCTGCAAAGTCACTCTCACTTCTGGACGCTTTAACATTGGACAGGATACACTCACCACCTCTGTGGCATCTCCAGCATGGCTCCTCCATGTGGCTTGGACCATCCCTCTCACTTTACACTGCTGTAACTTTACGACCTCCTGTCTGTACATCACTCTCTGTGATAGACAGAAAACAGACTCTTTTCCTAAAGAGTTTGCCATACTTGGCGCACAGACGCTCTTCCAGTCTTTGTGGAACTGCCTCCACCTGTCGCCATATCTCTGCTCCTGTTGCTTTAATACAGCTTGTATAGCCTCCTACTGAATAGCTGTAGCACTCATGTTAGAAGCAGTAACACATGCCATTTTTCCACAGTCTCTTAAAGGCATACTCACAGTCTCTTGTCAGCTCCTTTAAGCCTCTGTGCCTACTACTCTCTGTGCCCAAAACATCCTCCACCATATATGTGACATGCCACTGGCCTGCACATGCACTTTTATGGGGGAATTATCGTTTGGTAGGCAGGTAGCATAAGATTTTATAGCTTAAAGACAGGGACACCAAGGTTTAGGACAAAAACACAGGTTTATTAAGCACTGGACATTCCCCAGGCAACAGAAAAATGTTCAGGTTACAGTTCAACTTCACTGTAGAACATGCAGGGTACAGTTCAGTAAATACACTGCAAAACATTCAGGGTTCCCCCCCCCTCTGGTCGCTCACCATCAAGGGGAAACTCTCACCCTCTTGCACTTTGAAGTATTTGGGCTTTACACTCAGCCCTGCTGGCTTACCCTCCTGGGATTCAGACTCACTAGCCTCTGCCAGTCCTTTCCTCTTTCTTTCCCCACAAGGGATTTAGGCTCCAACTTCTGGAACTCTCTTGCTGGCAGAAAAGATCCTTCTGCCCAGCTCTGTCTCTCACAGCCCCTCCCTTCCCTGGAGAGCCCTGAACTGTGCTCACCCAGCCCTTTTACATGGTCAGGTAGATCCTCTCTCAGCTGCCACTTAATTACCTGGCTGAGAGGGATTATTAACCCTACCTGAGCCAAGTATTCCTTTGCAACACCTATCTTGCAGTTTAAATGTACACTTTTCCATGTACTTTCCTTCAAGACAGTGGTGTTTTCCATACACCCTGTCACAATACATATAGAATGGGTAATGAGGCGTATGTCCTAAGGTAAAGAAGCCAATTAATTATTATAAATATAATGGAATTATACACTCTATTTTTAACCATAGATCCCCCGTGTGTATATGCTCTTCCAATGTAATATAATAAAATAACAATTTAACAATTCCAATGTTTTTAGATAACTCAGATTAGAAACTCAGCTGGCTGTGAATCAGCTTGTAAGAGGGTGAACCAGATGAAAAGTGTGATATGTGAAAATATTGTTATCTTGTGACAAAAATGTGTTTGACTGTAAAATGTTTGTGTGTTTAAAAATGTTGAATGTAATTTGTGTAAGTAAGTAAGTTTAGTTGTAATTTCTTCCCCAGACATCAGAGGCCACTATAGAGCACAGAAGGGCTATAAAAGGAGGTGCCCCACCCAAGGTAAGCTGTCTTGATGGGAGGGGGTGGCTGAAGAAACATCAGCTGGTCGGTGAGTGGAGACATCATTGACAGATAGGAAAAGTTACAATAGGAAAGCACTAGGTGCACGAGATAGTGAGGCTGGTTAGTAAGGGCAGCTATGGCCCCATCAAGGAGGAAAGTGGAATTAGTTTCCTCGGGAATCAGTGATAGTTTAGGACAAGGTAGGAAGGACACCTGCGTCTCTGGACAGGAATTGGATGGAAAAGGTCCTAACCTGGAAGAGTGGAGGGGTATCATCCATAAGGTATCGGGCCACTATTGGAGAGTGGGGGGATATGGGTGGAGTATATACCGGACCACTAGTCGGTTAGGTGTGATCCAAGATCCTAAGGCAGATGTGCCTACTCTGAATTGATTCCTTGTAGTAACTGTAACTGAATGTGTTCGCAGAAGCGTGTGCTGGAGTGTGTGTAGCGTGTCTGATGTGGAAGTCTATTGGTGTTCCTGAAAAATAAAGATCTCCTGTTTAATTTTTACATCAAGTTTCGTGTGGTGAGTAACAAGTGGGTTAAGTTCCCCTTTACTATCTGGAAGCCCCTCCCACAAGCTCACTGTGGCCGTAGCCTTAGTCTTGTATAATAAATGTCAATGTGTGTGCCATGGCTGCTGGCAGTTTGGTGACATCACAACTCCAAAAACTGTCACTAGATGGCATAGAGAGCAAATTAACAGAGATCCAATTTAAAGGGGGATATTAATCAAAAAGTGAAGTTAGAGATTGCCAAAATCCGCTAGTGTGAAATACCGCCACTCTCCATTAATTTCTATGGGATTTTTAAAGTTGTTTTTATCAAATGGTGAACTTTCACTTTCGTCTTTTGATAAATATGCCCTTAAAAACTATAGAAATTAATGGAGAGTGTCGCTATTTCCCTCTGTGATGATTTTTAACTTCACTCTTTGATAAATATACCCCAAAGCCTTCAATGCTTGTTCTGAAAGAAACCTGTCAGAAAGAAAAGGCACACATGTGACAGCCATTTAAATGGTACTGACTTTCTCTAATTTTGAACTTTCTCTCAAGCAAAGATATATTAGATGGTAGAAAGTCATGCTGGCCTTATGGTAATTAAAATGGCACACAGTGAACAAGCTTCAAACTTTATACTTGAAATTTATAAAATGCCCTCAATACATTACTGCAATGGCATACAATGATCATTAAAACAGCATGTTCCTAGTGATGGGCGAATTTATTCGCCAGACGCGAATTTGCGGCGAATTTACGCGATTCGGCGTCGGCGAATAAATTTGCGAAACGGGCGCGAAGATTCGCGGAAAAAATTCGCCGGCGTCAAAAAAAATTTTCCCGAAAAAACGGACGTGGCGCCAAAAACGGGCGCCGGCGTCGAAAAACGGGCGCCGGCGTCAAAAACGAGATGCCGGCGCCGTTTCACGAATTTTTCGCCGTTTCGCGAATTTCACGCCAAATTCGCAAATTTTTCGGCGAAGCGAAACTGCACAAATTCGCCCATCACTACGATGTTCCCTGAATGGCTAGAAGGTTGTAGAGGAAGATCTGTATATGGGGAATAAGGTGCTACGGTGTAAGGAAAGCAAGATGCCCAGTGATCTGAATGACTGCTGGCCCTATCATAAACAAGGGAGCTGCATGGGGAAATAGGTGGGAGATACAATTAGATCTCAAAATACCTGCCTGCCTAGTTTCAAGGGTAGCCCTCCTGCTTCCAAAGCTTTCCAGTGTTCAGCTTGCAATGTGGGTTTTCCCTCTAGAGACTTTGGGGGGGGGGAAGTTGGGAGGGGAATAGGGCAGTTGAACTAAACAAAAACACAGCATGCTTGGGTGCAGGTAAAATGTGTACAAAATAACTCAACAGGCTCAGTTACAGTAACAGATTTTAATAGACAAGCAAAAGAAATCCAATTTTTTGATCACATCATAGTGTTCTTCCTCAGGTCACTGTCTTTTCTTGCGCATAATTCTGGTCAGGTGATCTCTGAGGCAGCACAGAGAACATCATAAAATGGGGGCTCAATGGAAAATATGTAAAAGAGCAATAGTTATTTAAATATATATTTCGGTTTGGTAAGATTCTTTAATATGCCATTTAATATGATGTAAACCAGGCATGTCCAAAGTGTGGCCCGGGGGCCAAATGCGGCCCGTCTTCAAATTTACACCGGCCCTCAGCCTCCATAATGAAATTAATACTAATTTGGCCAG
This sequence comes from Xenopus petersii, assembly GCA_038501925.1. Lineage (NCBI taxonomy): Eukaryota > Metazoa > Chordata > Amphibia > Anura > Pipidae > Xenopus > Xenopus petersii. The sequence continues at coordinate 77,800,756 of CM076673.1, read as the reverse complement.
CACAGTGCAATTAGGAATTGCCTAGCCGTAATATTTTGGCACATTAGTGAAATGATCTGCCCCTTGGTTTATACTGCTGCTGCCTGTGTGCTAAAGAAGTTAGCAATAGACACATACTGGTGTAGCGCTATAGTAAACTGACTTGTGCTAGGACAGTTTAGCTACTTTCCTTGGTGGGCTGAGACCACCGATGAGCTCTCTTTCTCAGGGGTAAGCCCTCGCAGCAGGGTGGAGGCAAGGGTGTAGTGTAACTGTAACCTGGTGCGATAGCACAATGATGGGCACCAGTAGTTCTTTAACAGTTGAACAAGAACAGTATTTATTGAACAATAGCACAGAGATCATTTAGCACATTGATCCACAATGGAGTATAGAACATGCACAGCAGCATAAAGGAAGCATATACTCACAGCACGTATAGGCTGAATCCCCAAAGGCTAGGGAATATACAGCAGAGAGTAAGTTGACAGCATGTGATGGGTATTGCCCGGTTTTCAGGATATCTTCCAGTGGCAGACTAGGGGAACTCCTGACATCCCTATCTCAACACTTGGTTCCTTACTCTGGGTCAGTAATACCCTGGGATCTTAATCCCTCTAATCTCCTCGGTGGAGCCTTGAGCTGCTCAACTAATTAACCTCTCTATCACTCTTAGAGCGATCTATAAAACGAGTATAGCTGTCTAATTACTAGGGCCAAGGCGCCTAGGGTCAGCACTACCCATTCCCTTCCAGCCTGCTTGGTTGGGCTAAAGCAATGGACCCAGAGCACATGGTTCCTAAACCTTTTATACTCTGGCACAGTGCCATCTGGTGTACACTGTGTGAACTGCAGGGGTTACATAAGCACAAGGTCCCCATAAGGACCCACTAAGGTGTCCATATTACTAGGGATGTACCTGTCTGTAAAGTGTAAGGGTGTCTAAGATTTTCACATCCCTACACTGCTATGTAGTGATGCGCTGCTTCACATACTTCTTTAGGGCTGAAGGTGTCAATAGACGTACTGACATGCCAGTACAGTAAACTACATGCCAGTATGTGTCTATTGCTATTACCTTCAGCACACGGGCAGCAGAATAGACCAAGTGGCAGATCATTATACTAATGTGCCCAAATATTACTGCTACGGCTATGAGATTCCTTGTTTATATGAGTTAAATGATGTTAATGGTTCAAAGAATGTCAGGCTGAATGGTCGGCCCCCACACATTTTCACCTCACCAAATCTGGACCTCATTGCAAAAAGTATGGACACACCTGATGTAAACTATCTGTTGCTTAAAAGAGTTGTTCACCTTTGAGTTTACTTTTAGTATGATGTAGAGAGTGATATTCTGAGACAATTTGCAATTGGTTTTCATTTTTTAATGTTTGTGGGTTTTGAGTTATTTAGCATTTTCTTCAGCAGCTCACGAGTTTGCAATTTCAGCAATCTGGTTGCTAGGTCCCAAATAACCCTCAAAACAAACCATGCATTGAGTGAATAAGAGACTGGAATAAAAAGTAGCAATAACAATACATTTGTAGCCTTACAGAGCATTTGTTTTTTTAGAAAGGCCCCAATTTGAAAGCTGGTGAAAACCAGAAGAAGAAGGCAAATAGTTCAAAAACTATAAAAAATAAATTAGGAAGACCAATTGAAAAGTTGCTTAGAATTAGGCATTCTATAACATACTAAAAATCATCTAAAGGCAAACCACCCCTTTAAGTAATTATTTTTGGGGTTCATAAGCAGTGAAAGCATTGTTAGTTGTGATAGTAGTGATGACTATGGGATATTTGTGTCTTTAAGGCTAGGGCCACACAGGGGCCGAAATCAGCTTGCTGATTTCAGCCCTACCAGGGGCAGTAGTGCCAAAAGAATGGACGGCACTCCTTTCGAGGAGGAAACAAATTTTATTGCATGCTCATGCAGGGATCAAAAGGCCCTACGTGTTTCGGGATACAATCCCTTAATCAGAGGCATTGTATCCCGAAACGTGTAGGGCCTTTTGATCCCTGCATGAGCCTGCAATAAAATTTGTTTCCTCCTCGAAAGGAGTGCCGTCCATTCTTTTGGCACTGAATGAACTTTGGCGGTGGGGACGCTGCGGACAGAGCACCTTAGGAGGAGGGATTGGAGCAGCCGGAGGGAGGGTAAGCCTGGAACGGTCTTTTTGGTGCAATAGAGGAGTTGGCTACCGGGGGCAGTAGCCTCCTCTCCCTTACCATGTCCATTTTACTAAATTTGTCAGGTTATTAAAGTTTGAACACATTTTTGGGAGTTTTAGGGCAATGTTTTATGTGTTATGAAGGTGAAATTGCCCTTTAAGCTGATACGTGCTTATCTTAAATAGTTAAAATTTTATCTTTGTTCATCTTAAATTGTTAGAAATATATCTAAGTGCAGGTGCTGAGTGTTCTGGGCTCTCTGCCAAATAGCCTCTTATTTTAATTAAATTTCGGAAATGTATCTTTTTCTGGCATCAGTACAAGAGATCAAAGAGAAACTTTGGACTGTTTAATAAAAATCTGGGACTGTTGGGAGGTATGCATCTAAAATCAGAGCGCAGCAGAGCTCTCAGGTGCAATATTCTTCTCTTCTTCTCTTCGGTAATCTTCGGAGAGTAAGATCCATATTGTCACATGCGCAGTTGGAGCAGTCTTCTGCTTTGTGAGAACTGCATATGCGCCAAAAGTCACGAAAATTGCCGAAGGGAAAGACGAAGACCTGAGGATTACCGAATAGCCACAAGATGGCACCCGTGAGCTCCGCTTCGCTGACTCTGCAACGAGGAGTAATTACAGGATATGGGGCATTTACAGGTGTTAACACCTGTATGGGGGGGGGAGCAGGGTAGGGTTTTTTTTATTAGTTGGGGGGTTGAATTTTCCTTCATTTATCTCATGAAACTTGAGAAAATTTGAGAGAAGGAAAGCTTACTCCATATTCTTTGCAGGAATAAAAGTTCACTTTATAGTGTGCTGAATCGTTAAGGTAATTTTTGTTATAGGGATTTGTATAGTTAATATCTACCTTCCTAGTCTCTTAGTTCCATTCATCATGGGGCTGGAGTACTGTATATAGATGCAGTTAGAATGTACAACACTTAATTTCAACCTTTCCTTGTCCTTTAACAAATAGATAATTTGCCAACTCGTGAATGGTCCAAATCTCATTGACCAAAAGATTCAATTAGTCCACGGATCATGTGGAGCAGAGGCTCACATACACTTATACAGCAAACATATACTGTAGCATTTACAATCAGGGCTTCACATTATATAAACAATGTTGTTTAATATAACCTTAGGGGATACCTCAACTTATATATGTACATTTTTAGTTCTAAGCAATTATGGCCAATTGGAAGCCAGTATCGTGGACACGACACTTAGGAGCAGATTTATTTTCAATTGAATAAAAATCCAACGCTGGAAATAAAATTCTACACAAGGAAAAAAAAGTAACTGTTAGATTATGACCGTGAACATGGATAATACATTTGTCCCTTAGACATTTTTTGCTAGATGACATAAGGTGATAATTTTGCTTTAGCAGAGTTGCCTAACTCCCTAGACTCACTTTAGCCATGCCTATGTCAGGGACCATTACAGCTAGACCATACTCTGTTACAATCCAACAAGTTGCTTGCACCACAGAAGCAGGGGATAGAAATATTGGCATTAGGAGACATTTCTACTTTACAGGATACAAAGTCTGCCAATTAAGTGTCACCATTTGCTCTGTAAAAGTATGCATAACTGCAATGGATTTTAGTATATGTGTTGCCTAGCATAAAACTCTTCTGGAAAAAGAGATAGATTAAAAAAATTAAAAAAAGCAACATAGTGCATTACTGCAGTCTAAAGGGAGATTAGTGAAGAACTTCCTGATTATTTGGATGCTATATACAGTATGTAGCCTTATAAGCAAACAGTTATACAAATACAACCACATAAATCACAGGAGAAAAACATGTGTGTGTATTATTATCTGAGATGCTTTTTGGCATTACATATTGCTGTTTTTCTTTAACGTCTTTTATAGACTTAAAGCCTCCCCTCATAACTGGTTTGCCAAACATACTGTTTAAGCAGAATGTTTTTTACTGTAATTATCTTGCTCTTCTTTGTTATCTTTTAGCTTTTATTAGCTCTATTTAGTTATTTGGTTGGTAGGAGGCTTCCAGTTAATGTACCATTAGTGTAGGTTAAACATAATTTAAAAATGTTTCTGTAATGGCAGTCTTTATAAGAATATAAGACTAAGCTTTACACCAAGGAAAAAGAAGTAAACCCCCTTCCATCCACACACCTGCCCAATTATAGACGAAACAAGTGCTTAGTGCAATAAATAGATTTTTAAATCATAAATATATTACTAGCACGAGGCGTTATTATAAATATAGTTATCCACGTGCTTGTGTCTCTGATTGCTTATAAGAACATTTCATTTGTTTGGACTTCAGTATCACCTTTATGCTGATGACACTCAACTCTACTTGTCTACTCCTGATCTTTCTAATCCTGTCCTTTCCCAAGTTACAGTCTCTCTGCTGTCTTCTCCTGGATGTCACAGCGCCACCTGAAAATGAACCTTTCAAAAACAGAACTCTTTTTTTATTTCCTCCAAGATTTTCCCCTGTCCCTCAGATATCACTCACAGTAAACAACACCACCTTTCATTCCACCACACAGGCACGCTGCCTAGGAGTTATCCTAGACTCGCATCTGTCTTTTTCACCACATATTCAAACACTTGCATAAGCTTGTCGTATTCAACTTCACAACATTGCCGAATACAACCATATCTCCGTTCAGAATCAACTAAAACACTGATTAAGTCTCTCATCATCTCCCACCTCCCACCAAGTATTCCAACAAGTCACCTTTCACAACTCCAATCTGTTCTAAATGCGGCTGCTAGACTGTGATGTCCCTTCACTGGCTCCCAATCTTCTCTAGAATCAAATTCAAATTACTAACACTCACATTCAAGGCCCTTAATAATGAAGCCCCTCCCTATATTTCATCCTTCATGCAACCTTCGCTCTGCTTCTGATCTTCGCCTTGCTTCTCCTCTCATCACTACTGCCCATTCTCCTCTACAAGACTTCTCTCTGGCTTCTGCTTTTCTCTGGAACTCTCTACCTCGAGCTGTCAGACTTTCTCCTTTTTTCCAAACTTTCAAACGCTCCTTAAATTCCCACCTGTTTAAAAAAGCTTATTCAATGGACCTTAATTAATCAATCATTGCTGTATCAGAAATCACAAAATTGTTTCTAAAATCCTAATGTCTCAATTGTACCCTAACCTTTACTTTGTAAACTCTCATTTGTAGGGCCCTATTGTAAACCCTTGTTTGTTATCCTCCATATATTCCCTGTAGGTAACTAAGGTAAAGCACTGCGTATCTTGTCAGTGCTATATACAGTATAAATAAACAATGACATGGCAATCATCAAAGGCAAATAAGGTCTTGAGCTATATTAAAAGGGGCAAAGATTAGTTGGAGGGGGTTAATCTTGCACTGTACAGAGTGCTGGTAAGACCCCATCTAGAATATGCTATACAGTTTTGGTCTCCAGCCCATGTCCAGTTTCATGTTTAATTTGTAAAAGACCTTATACAGTATAAACAGATTTTTTCAAAAGTCGTCCAACTTCTCCGTATATCGATTTTAAAGGACAAGGAAAGTCTAGAATAGAATAAGGGTAGAAATGCTGTATTTTCCTTGTCCTTTAAATATAATTGAACTGCCATATTGCTTGCACTATTATTTGTATAGTAGCTGATAGACTACATTAATATATAAACAATTCAATTTTCCAAATCATTTTTTTATTTTTTACAGTGTATATTTAGTTGGGTGGGTTACTCAATACCTAACCCATTTTTTAAATTTGCTAATATATATATGTATTACATATTTCAAGTATTTATACTATACTCATACTTGATGCCTTGGTTTTGGGACATAATGTCCAGATCGTGCATATTACATACTAATTTACCAAAATTCAGCTGTATCCAGAAATCACTCCTTTGAACATTTATTTAGCAGTAGTAAGCCTGGAATGCACCAGGCACCATTTCTACTTGAATGCCTCAAGATTATATTGGGTAATAATTATTTCTTCTTTGCTTAATATTTAACACAGAAAAACATGAACAGGACAGTTATCTTTAACTTTGTGACCTTTAAGTGGAAAATATTTTTATTTTTTGTAGAAATAATATGTACTTTGTTGATTGTTGCTTGTGTTATGTTGATGACGTGCTTGTATCATATATGTTGCTGAAATAGTTACAAACCAGGTGTTTGAGCGCCCATAAACATAGTGGGGTCATTTAGTAATACTGGGCAAAGTTGCACCTGGGCAATAACCCATGGCAACCATTCAAATGTTAACTTGCATTGTTCTAGCTAAAAAAGGAAATCACCTCACTTGGAGTATATTGAGAACAGAATTTCTAACATACATGTTGAACGATTAACCTACTCTCGAAGATATTTTACAGTGAAAGGTAAAAAGCCTTATAAAGATTGACACAAAATAATCATTGAGCAAATAAGCACTGGGCTGTTCATGATGTTACTCCCAAACTTTCATATGGGATCTACTGTGTTTTCAGACTTAATGAGCCATCCATGACCCCTGTGGGTGTAAAAGCACTAAGTGGTGCAAGAATCTATTTGCCTCCCATCCCTCTTGAATGGACTGATGCCTACCACAGACTGCAGAGGCCTGCGGCTATATGTACAATGTCCACACAGTGGCCAATTGCTGCCTTTTTTGCACTTTGCATTGTAAATGAGCTATTTTTTCACACTTTTCTGCAGACTATTTAGCACTTAAGTAACGGCACTTTTTTGAGAAACTCCTTTTAAAATCTCTGGTGAGGATAATTGAATAGTAAGTTGTAAAACACATTCAATGAGTTCACAAATTCCAAATTTTCCATTATTGATCTTTACTAACTATAACCCAACACACTGTATCTGCATTATGTTTCTAGGTTCATATTTATGAATATATATATATATATATATATATTTTTTTTTTTTTGTATGGATTGCTAGTCCTACTCACAAATATATAATAGATTAACCTGAGACCAAATATGGCGGCTTTTGTTGCTGCTGACTGAAACATCAAAGTAACAACCATGGAACATGGAGAAGCGATTTCACATAGTGTAAAATCTTTTAATACATATATAGGGCAATGACCTATGAAGAGATTAGACACCCTGTGAATAATCTTCTCTATTGTAGGTGACTAGTTTCAACCAAATGCTTTTCCCAAGAAAATTAAGGCAATGTCAAATAGATACCTTTATTTTTATAAAATAGGAAAATAGGACAATTTCACTTTAAGATTTTGAAATATTTATAATAGATTTCTAAATTGCAATGCAAAAATATTTCTTTGAATGAAGGTAATAGAAACACTCCACATATAAACAAAAGCCAAATGATTTTCTAAAATAGAAATATATTGGGATGTTGTGTTTTTAAATAATTTTAAAAAGTTTATAAAAAAAATAAATTTGGTTAGCTAGAACTGAAACTAGGGAAAAATTATGAGGGTGGTAAGCCTAAACAGTTATTCAGAATTATGAATGATAAAAATTAAAATATTAATGAATTAAAAAAATGAAAGCATATGGCTTTGAAATAAGCAGCTTTACAAAATAGTTCTATAACAGTATAGGACTGTACTGAGAAAACTATATACAGGTAAAATTGGACATACATTGTAAGATCTAGTCGCTTGTCAAAGTTGTCAAATGAGTGGATATTAAAGTGAATTAGCAACCAACATGCTGGACCAAATCAGTTGGCCCCTGGTTTAAAGTAATGGTCTACATATTCATTAGGATTATCCCTGCTCTATGTCATCTCAATAGAATCTTTGGCAGATTTGCTTCAACCAGATCCCGTAGTTAAATGTCTTTCATTTGTAAGCCATAGAAAGATGGGCATATATATTTGTGAATAACATTTCTTGATTTCCAAAAGCACTCGTCTAGCAGTCAGATGAGTTCTTTGGATTATTGATGAATTTGGCGAAAATCTATATTTTGGATTATCTGAGTCAAATCTAGTGCTGATGATCCAGATATAGACCAGGGTTTTATTAACATTCCTCTGGTCATGTTTTGCAAAGATAAGATGCCTTTATATTACATTTCAGAGAATATTAACCCATTCCTGAAATTTGTTTATGACGTTACACAAAACTTTTTTCTCTTATTTCAAAAATCTAAAATGCTACTTATATTATGGGGCAACTTTATCAAAGGTGGAGGTGAGTTTTCGAATTCAAAAAATTCCAATTTCGAGCTATTTTTTGTGTACTTTGACTAGGGAATAGTCCAAATTCGATTTGAATTTTCAGAAAATTTGAATATCGAAATTTATCATGTACTGTCTCTTTAAAAATTCAACTTCGACCATTCGCCATCTAAAACCTTGAACTTTGAAAAATCTAAGTTTTGTTGGGAACTTTGATTCAAGTTTGATCGAATGCGCTATTACTTTGATTCGTATGATTCAAATTCGGCCGAATACGGGCTATGTGATTGAAAACTGACCTATTCGGCAAAAAAAAAACTTAACTTCATTTTGGTTGGTCTTTTTGAATTCGAATTTTAAAGTTTTTCAAATTCGAAATTCGACCCTTGATAAATATGCCTATATATGTATGAAACTAAGCTATCTATACTGCATGCCTCTGTTTCCAATATAATTTTTTGATATTGATATAAAGAGAGACAGAGATAAAGTTTATTCACAAAAATCAAAATGTGACAAATTCTACAACTTTATCTTAAGGACACCCTTTAATTCAATCTTCTTTATGTATTCCATTTTAATGATAATTTTATAAACTAGTTCTCTTATCTTGGGTTTAGATGCAAAGCTAGGACTTGGAAAACCATGCCTCTACTTTACCAGTTATGGCAAAAAAAATCACATCTGCTGCATTGTGCAGATCAGACCAATGTGAACAAATCTGAACTTTATTCAGCTGAACCAAATCTGAACCCTTAAATCCATGTGACTTTAAAGGTATAAACAACTGAACATAATATTTTGTTAATAGTTCAACATTTGAGCAAATGTTTAGTGAAGGATTTAGTACTGAGCCAAATTTCTTTTCTTGCAACACAATTATTCTTTTATGTGCAGCCTGTTGACAGATTTAAAAAACAAAAATCCTTACTATTGCCATCATAACTAATAAGAACAAACACTTCAGCAGGATTCAAATTTGTCCAAATCCTTCTGCCCGGCTGAACCGAATCCTAATTTGCATATGCAAATTAGTTGCAGGGAGGGAAATCACGTGACTTTTTGTCACAAAACAAGGAAGTAAAAATGTTTTCCCCTTCCATCCCTAATTTGCATATGCAAATTAGGATTTGGTTCGGTATTCATCGGAATCTTTTGCGAAGGATTCGGGGGTTCGGCCAAATCCAAAATAGTGGATTTGGTGCATCCCTACCAGAAAATGACAGGTTGCCAATATCTTAGTGAAGCCTGGAACTGCCTTATTTGTAGGTGCCGAGGATCAATATAATTTTTATTTTTTTAAAAAGTTTTTATTTTTGCATTTTAACTTTTATCAACAGTGGTTAATCAAAAGATAAAGAGAAAAGAAGAAGGAAGAGAAGCTTTGAGAGGGTTGGTTTTGTTTGGTTTGGTGCCCAAGAGCTCTGTTGCACTACTCTGCATAAATATGCCAGCGTTAATGCCAGGGACACTTTTACAAGTAAGGTACTATGGAGAGAGAAAGCAGGGAAGGGGGCCAATGGAGGAAAGAGGATGGGGTTAGGCTACATGTGGGGGTTTTGTTGTATTTTAATAAACTTTTTATCTTAAGTGTGATTATAGAAATATTTTTGAGTTTGATGCTTTACCTTGTTTGGTCACTAGAGGTCTCTTTAATTCTCTAATATAGTACAGTATATACTTAACACTAAGGGCCTGAAGCCAATACATTTTTTGTATGTGTAATAACTATGAAGGGAGAAAGCAGGAAAGGGGGCCTTTGATGGGAAGGGGATGTTTTTTTTTTCCGATTAACAGGGGTTTAGTTCTCCTTTAAGAATTATTGATGACAAATGTTGAAAGGCCTATTTAGGATTTGTATGGATATGTTTTAGTTAATGTATAAGATGTTAATATTCGAAGTACATCAATATCTTTTTGATGGTCTGTTTTCATAGCTTTAGAATATGACCAATAGACCAACTCAGAATACAAATATATTATGGTGTGAGGTTATACATTCTAGTGTTATTTGCAGAATCATCAAAATTAGCCACCACTCACATTACAAAAAAATCAAAGTAACTGGAAGCAGTCACAAAATATAGAATAACAGCAATGTCCACACTCTTTGATACTGGCACGGTGATGTCATTTTACTCATACACTGAAACTCCTTCTATGCACTGTTTTCTCCTTATCCTTCCTATTTCTTTGCTTGTGTCTTTACATTTCTCTTCAGGTATATAGCTGATCTATATCTCGATACATGAATTTATATAGCTTTATGCTGACGTAATGCTGCTCAAGATGGTTGCCTTGCAACCACATTTGGCACCAAGGCAGCGCTTTATCACTGGTGGTCTGGTTGTTTGCTTGCATACTCCCGACGTAGGTCCCTGTGGGGGATCGAAACGTCGAGTTTAACAAAATTTTCAACCTTTTTGTTATTTTATCTGATCTTGCTGGCACCCAGGTACTATTGTGATTCGTGTTATACACACTCACTTGTTAAAAAAAAAAAAAAAACACAATTGAAAATGGAATAAAGAAAAATAAGGCAAATAGGTCATATATTTGAAATAAATATATCTTTTTAAAAACAATAGAACATTTAAAAGTAATTTTGTTAATGAAATATAAATTAGTGTAGCTGTAACTTTAAGGCACATGTCAGAATAGAATATGGAAAAAGGGAAAAAGCTTATAGGACAAAGAGTGTTTCCACCAGTTCAAGATAATGCAAAACACACTCGGGTTTTGGGTTGAATTGAATTCCAAAAAGTAATTGTTTCCACCACTTTCAATAGGCTGTTAGGTAGCGAAAGCAGGGCCGGGCCAGGCGAGCCGGGCGCCCTAGGCAACACGGCCGGCAAGCCCAGCCCTCAGGATGGCAAGCCCCGCCCCCGGCACGTGCATGATGGAGAGTGAAGAGTCAGATGGGAAGGGAGGGGTGAGTGATGGAGGGAGGGAGAGCGAAAAGAGGTGCGGACAAGGGGTAGGCATAAGACAGTTTTAGAGGTAGCTGCCGTGCGCCCCCTATTATTGCTCCCTAGGCAGCTGCCTCTTCTGTCTTCCCCTAGTTCCGGCCTTAAGCGAAAGCATAGGTAACAGAAAGATATATTGGTTACTGCAACAAGTGTTTATCACAATGAATTGCATAGCAGACATTCGAAAAGGTGCACTTATCATACAAAATGCACCAAATCGCTTTGAATTGAACTGAGCCCAAAGTGATCAGTTTGTACAAATGAACTTTGCCTTGTTGATTTTGTGATATTGCTTTTTATCATTTTGTGTTTGCAGAGTTCTTAAATATAATAGTTATAAAAGGACAAAATGTCATCTGAATGTCACAACTTTCAACTTGTTTTAATATACAAGACTATACATAATGACATAGTGAGGTGTGAATGCAGAATATTGGGTATTTTCAATGGTTAAACATTCTGTAAAGAATTAGGAGAGCTTTAGGACAGCAGAATAACATGTTTGTGGATTTGTAGTGTGAAGTCATCAGATGTTTTTTTAAACAATTTCTAGCTTCAAAGTTAAAACTAAATTGCTCATACTGTTATATCTATAAATGGAATAACCTTACATTTTGTCAAGCAAAAAAGAAAAAAATTAAATGTTTCCATGTTTGTAAAATTTCAGGATAAAGTCAGAAAAACTTGCCTCTAGAAACAAAATCTTTAAGTTACATTGAGTGCTACCCTTCTTTACTTTTTTACTTTTTTTTTAAAGCAACACAACAGACTTTGCACCAGAAGTTTCTACCATGTTGAAGTGCTGTCCAAAGCTAACTACAGCAGGACTGTGCCCGAATTCAAAGGCCATAAATTCAAACTATGTATATTTAGTCACTAATCACACAATGAAAGAAAAAATGCACAACCAGGCCAGATTAGACCCAGGCCTAATTGGGGGGCTGCATTAATTGGGATCCCTCATCACCACTGGGGGTGCAAGTTGTGGGGGCCTAGGGGCCCAGCCTCTTGAAATCCAGCCCCGGGCATAACTAACGTGTACAAACCAAGTATTATAGGTATCTGTAGGCACATGCGGAGATGAAATGGGTTAAAATAGTTCAAATTTTAAAAAAATATTTACTTTTTCTTTGTAATAATAAAACAGTACTTTGTGCTTAATCCAGACTAAAATATAATTAATCCTTATTGGAAGAAAAACCAGCCTATTTGGTTTATTTAATGTTTACATGATGTTCTAGTAGAATTAAGGTATGAAGATTCAAATTACAGAAAAATCCATTATCTGGAATACCCCAGGTCCGGAGCAATCTGGATAACAGGTCCCATACCTGTAATAGTTGATAGTTGTCATTTCACTTTTAGCAGGAACTTCCTACATTGACAGATGAGGGTTAAAAGTAGAGGGCAAAATGTTACAAAAAAAATGTAGAGCATCAGGAAACTGGAAAATGGCAACTTGGCATAATGTATACGTAGCATAACCTTAAACTTATATGTGTGTATGAACATTGTGTGAAGCCCTATTTTCAAGTAAAGTCAAAGAGAACTGAAAAGCTGTTAAGAATAGACGGTTCTAAAACATGAGGGTCAGATTGGGCTGGTGAGATAAACCCTGTTGGCTGTTAATATACAAAAAGCATGTCTCATTCGTAAAAGGGACATTAATCTTCTGAGGTGACTTTAACTGCCCTATAGACCCCATTGGACTGCATCTCTGAAATTAAAACTTGCTAGACAGGAGTTGAGTAACACTTTAGACGTATTCACCAGACGTGCAATTACAATTTCACATCAAAGGTTCTATGAACACTGGGACAAATATGGACATCTTCTGGTTCATATCTTGAAGAGCAAAAAAGCTAAAAATGACTGAATCTGAAAATAACTGAATATAGGTGTATGTACTACAAGCTTATAGGCAGTATAATGCCTTTGGTATTATAAACAGACCTTATTTTAGGATAAAATCTCCAAAGTAACCAGGTTGGGAAGTGTTGGCATTTTTGTAGAAAACAAATGTCTTCCTGCTACTTTTATTTTTATAAACATCAAGCCTCAGTCTGTCTAGAAATGTGGAACCTTACTGGTGGCAGCTTAGTTTGGCAAAAGCTGAAGTTCTACAGTGCTGACCTCCACGTTCACGTACATGTAATAATATTGTCAGCTTGTGCATGCATAAGAAGATGCTCAAAACTAAATGTTTTCTTTGTAAGAGGTCAAGCCAAATAAGAGGGAAGTGGGTCTTCCCTCCCCCCAAGAATAATATATTAAAATGGCCAATTTTATGAATTGAACTGCAATAGCCAGAATGCAAATTGTGTCTAATCGTGCTTGCATTTTAAGGGGCAGATTCACTAACTTCGAGTGAAGGATTCGAATGAAAAAAAACTTAGAATTTTGAAGTTTTTTCTGGGTACTTCGACCATCGAATTGGTTAAATTCGTTCGAATTCGATCGAAATCGAACGAAATCGAACGATTCGAAGTAAAAATCGTTTGACTATTCGACCATTCGATAGTCGAAGTACTTTCCCTTTAAAAAAAACTTCGACCCCCTACTTCGGCAGATAAAACCTACCGAAGTCAATGTTAGCCTATGGGGAAGGTCCCCATAGGCTTGCTAAGCTTTTTTTGATCGAAGGATTTTCGTTCGATCGTTGGATTAAAATCCTTCGAATCGTTCGATTCGAAGGATTTAATCGTTCGATCGAACGAAAAATCCTTCGATCGAACGATCGCAGGATTTGCGCAAAATCGTTCGACTTCGATATTCGAAGTCGAACGATTTTAGTTCACAGTCGAATATCGAGGGTTAATTAACCCTCGATATTCGACCCATAGTGAATCGGCTAAGTGTAAAATGATATTGTATACATGTTCTGCTAATTCAAATGCATTTAGGTACAGCCAGTGGCATAATAGTTAGCTTTAAGCTAACCCTTGAAAATATTTGGCAACCTTTTTGCCAATGGAGAAAATATTATGCATTTTATAGTTGCACCAATGCACAGAATATGTAATAAAACATCTTAGTGTAAAATGTGTGTGTGTTGGGGATATTTGATGGAAAAAATGCATAATCTGTATGCAGGTCATAAAAAATTGCTATGTGCAATTAAAATTTGCAGCTTAATAACAGTAATTTAAAGTAATTTAAAAAGTACATTGCAAAAAAGCCAAAAGCTAATTTTTGCAACACATTTATGATTTTTATTACTTTTCTAATATGTGTCTGGAAGTAAGATTTTAGTCAAATAGTGATATCAAACATACATTTTTGTGGAGCCCTTGGAAAGACTGGAAGCCATAAAAATCCTTGTAGAGACATACATGACCTCCAGGCCTCCAGTTCGACAGATGTTTCTGAACTAAGCAAAATTCAGCACAAAACACTGTGTTGTATTATATCTTTACTTACCATATAATTCCAGTAATAAAGTTAGGAAACTTACTAAAACAATATATCACATATTAACTTTTAGCTTAAAGGTGTTTTTAATATTATGATACTAGATGAGTCACTGATTATATTTTCATAAGCTGGCCATTTATTTAAAGCTACATTGTATTCATGTATTTAATTTAACATACAATATATTAAAATCAAGTTATTATTATTAATAATAATAATAATAATGATAATTATAATTGCTAAGGCTAAGGTATACAACTTATGGAGAAGTATACAGTTTTACAGTGTATGCCTTGGTAGGGTAAGGAGTTTTAATTAGATCAGGTTGTTTTCTGATTGGATGCCTAGTCCAAATCACACCAAGGGGCGATTGCTTTTATTTACTAACTATAGGCAGTCCCAAATTATTTGTTACTTACGTACCCATCCAATTTCTTCGCATAAAATAATAGTATTAAATAATAGTATACAAATATAGGTCCCAGTTAATCTGTTTTTCATTGAAAAATGCCTATGTCAATCTCAATTGCCTCTTCTCAATCATCTAGTGCAGTGTTGTCCAACTTCGGTGGTACAGAGGGCAGAAATTTTTCTGGCCTACATAGTGGAGGGCCGATAATGGAAGCCAGAGTTGATGACTCCATGTTTTTAAACCACACCAACTATAAACCACACCCATGTTACCATAAGATCATGTCCACATTAATTGTGGTAGCTCAGCAAGAAAACAAATGGTCGGTGCTCACTGCAGGGATATCACTCATCGCTCATTTGTTAAAAACGTTAAGGCATATTAAGACATATCCTTAAATCCATATGCCTTCTCCTCCCGTGTGGAAAATGCTAACAAACCCCCAAAACAAAACCAGGATTATGTTCCACAGGCAGAGCAGGGCACAGACAGGCAGAGTATGGTACACACAGGGAGCATAGGGAAGGCAGAGTAAGGCACACACAGGAAGCATAGGGCAGGCAGAGTATGGCACACACAGGGAGCATAGGGAAGGCAGAGTATGACACACACAGTCAGAGTATGGCACACCCAAGGAACATAGGGCAGGCAGAGTATGGCACACACAGGGAGCATAGGGCAGGCAAAGTATGTAACACACAGGGTGCATAGGGAAGACAGAGTATGAACAGGAGACAGGGAAACATATCAGGACCACACTAAGATGTACTATATAGAGTGACACAGCACTCCAGCAGTTTTTATGAGTGTGAACAATGTGGGCAGTTTCAGTTTGTTCTTATTAATGTTATATGATAGATATGATTAACACATTCTCATATGTTATTTCCTGTATTAGGTAGGCCTAGTTTAAGAAAAAAATAGTACAATGTACATATAGAGGTTTTTATTCTCTATTCAGTGGAATCCTTAACCATATACTGTATCCTTAAGCATATACTGTATTCAATATGGACAACTTGTGATGTAAATCAGGAAGTCATTTATTTGCATAGGGAACAATGACCTGATGTTTCTCAGGTTTTCTTAGAAGGAAAAATTACTACAGGCAAAAGGAATTTAATGTACCCTGTCCAGCTTGTTATACTTCATTTCTAATCATTGCGTAATTCCCAGTTGCATACACTAAGTCAAGTGTAGTTGCATACACTAAGTCATGTGTAGTTTTCCATTTTTAGTGGAAACAATCTACTGAAACTACAAATGTTTCCCCTTGAGTACTACATAAGATTATACAAAAAGGACAAATGTTTTTATGGTTATACTGTAGCTTTTTATGGCTTAATTTGCTAAATATGACACAATTCAAGGGTGAATATAAAAACCCATAGTATAAATACCTCCCATTTGCCTGATGTTTTTTTTACAGCAAATATATGTAACTTCTTCAATTATGTGTTTACATAAGAAAAATAATAATTTCTTTTACAATCTACAAATCAAGAGAAAAATGGCAGCTATATTTATAAGGCAAATGAGGCCCGTGCTAATTAGTATAACTACTAGTCCAGAAAAATAGCAGAAAAATTACATTCAACAAGTTTTACCAAGTAATCTGTGACAACATATATCAACACACTATTCAGTGCACAACACATTACTCAGTGCTTAACAGAGTGCATGCATAATACACATCAGTTCCAACACCAATGAGCTTACAATGTAATGTAGTTTATATTATTCAAGCTGAATAAATGCTGAATATTGCCCTATGAAAAGTTAAATATCCCAAAAAAATATTTACATAGTTACATAGTTAAATCATGTTGAAAAAGACCCAGTCTAACTCGTCCTAATGAAACCCAACATCCATAAATACACACACTCCCACTGACACCTCCATATACTCACATAAACTGCACATGCCAATATCTATACTAAGGGGCAGATTTATCAAGGGTCGAATTTTGAATGTTAAAAAACCCTTGAATTCAACCCTTGAAGTAAAATCCTTCAAATTCGAATATTGATTTCGAAGGATTTTAGCGCAAAAGCTTTGATCGAACGATCAAATAAAAATCGTTTGATCGAACAAATATATCGTTTGAATGGAACGATTCGAACAATTTTAAGCAATCGATCTAAGGATTTTTATTCGACCAAAAAAAAATGTAGAAAAGTGCTGGGGAAGGTCCCAATAGGCTAACATTGGACTTCAGTAGCTTTAATTTGGCGAAGTATGAAGTCAAAGTTTTTTTTAAAGAGACAGTACTTCGATTATCGAATGGTCGAACGATTTTTACTTCGAATCCTTCGAATCATTCGTTTTGATCGAATTCAATCGCATTTGACCAATTCAATGGTTGAAGTACCCAAAAAATTACTTTGAAATTCGAATATTTTTATATTCAAACTATTCACTCGAGCTTAGTAAATCTACCCCTAACTGTAGATTTTAGTATCCCAATAACCTTGGATATTATACTTGTCCGAGAAATCATCCAAGCCAATCTATGGGGCCGATTCACGAAGGGTCGAATATCGAGGGTTAATTAACCCTCGATATTCGACTGTGAACTAAAATCGTACGACTTCGAATATCGAAGTCGAACGATTTTGCGCAAATCCTGCGATCGATCGATCGAAGGATTTTTCGTTCAATCGAACGATTAAATCCTTCGAATCGAACGATTCGAAGGATTTTAATCCAACGATCGAAGGAAAATCCTTCGATCAAAAAATCACAGGCAAGCCTATGGGGAACTTCCCCATAGGCTAACATTGACTTCGGTAGCTTTTAGCTGCCGAAGTAGGGGGTCGAAGTTTTTTTTAAAGGGACAGTACTTCGACTATCGAATAGTCGAATAGTCGAACGATTTTTAGTTCGAATCGTTCGATTCGAAGTCGAAGGTCGTAGTCGAAGGTCGAAGTAGCCCATTCGATGGTCGAAGTAGCCCAAAAAAACTTCGAAATTCAAAGTTTTTTTTATTCTAACCCTTCACCCGAATTTAGTGAATCGGCCCCCAAAATGCATAAACAGTAGTGATGGGCAAATCTGGGCAGAGAAATTCGCAAAACGCATTGAAGTCAATAGGCGTCAACAAGTCAATTGTCAACAAGTGACAATTTTTATACGCATTACTTTTTGGTCCAAATTTAGGCACGCTGCAATTTTTATTGACGCAGTGGATTATTCGCCGATGAATAGTTGATGCAGTTTCGCAAATGAATTCACTTGCGGTGGAACGTGGAAATTTGCCCCTGCTATTTGTCTATAATGTCCTCTAATGTACTTGTAAAATGTAATCATGTCTCCTCGCAAGCAACTTTTTTCCAGAGAAAACAACCCCAACCTTGACTACCCTCATAATTTAAGTCTTCCATCCCTCTAACCAGTTTAGTTGCTCGTCTCTGCACTCTTTCCAGCTCATTTATATCCCTCTTAAGTACTGGAGCCCAAAACTGCACTGCATACTCCAGATGAGGCCTTACTAGGGACCTTTATGGCCCGAACTCCACGGCACAATGTCTTCCAATTCAACGCGCTGAGAGGAATTGCAGGCGATATAATGTGAGTTATAGAAACATCACATCTACAAATTGCATGCATCGGACACAGCATGACTGTAGGATGCGAACACCGCACACTGTGTCTTCATCCAACAGTCGTGCTGTGTTTAGTTTGTAGGTGCGATGTTTCAATAACATACATTATATTCAGCACCTCCAACTGGTTGCCTGCATTTCCTCTCAGCGCGTTGGATCAGAAGACAATTATGTTCATCACCCTTGAGTTAATGCCCTTCGTTATGCGCAATTAGACAACTTGCTGTCTGCAAAAACCCCTATATCCTTCTCAATTAAGGAAACTCCCAACACACTGGCATGATGCCCAGTCCAAATCACACCAAGGGGTGATTGCTTTTATTTACTTACTATAGGCAGTCCCAAATTATTTGTTTCTTACGTACCCATCCAATTTCCTGGCATAAAATAATAGTATAAAATAATAGTATACAAATACAGGTCCCAGTTAATCTGTTTTTCATTGAAAAACGCCTACTTTAGTCAATTTCAATTGCCTTTTCTCAATCATCTAGTGCAGTGCTGTCCAACTTCGGTGGTACAGAGGGCAGCAATTTTTCTGGCCTACATAGTGGAGGGCCGATAATGGAAGCCAGTGTTGATCACTCCATGTTTTTAAACCATACCAATTATAAACCACACCCATGTTACCACAAGATCATGTCCACATTAATTGTGGTAGCTCACCAAGAAAACAAATGGTTGGTGCTCACTGCAGGGATATCACTCATCGCTCATTTGTTAAAAAAGTTAAGGCATATTAAGACATATCCTTAAATCCATATGCCTTCTCCTCCTGTGTGGGAAATACTACTAACAAACCCCCAAAACAAAAACCAGGATTATGTTCCACAGGCAGAGCAGGGCACAGACAGGCAGAGTATGGCACACACAGGGAGCATAGGGAAGGCAGAGTAAGGCACACAGGAAGCATAGGGAAGGCAGAGTATGACACACAGGCAAAGTATGGCACACACAGGGAGCATAGGGCAGGCAAAGTATGTCACACATAGGGTGCATAGGGAAGACCGGGTATGAACGGGAGACAGGGAAACATATCAGGACTACTCTAAGATGTGCTAAATAGAGTGACACAGTGCTGGTACCACTCCAACAGTACTTCGGCTATCGAATGGTCGAATATTCAAATGATCTATAGAAACTATCTTTAATCAATAAAGATAATCTGACAAGTAACACTACTGATGGAGCTCCAAAACATAAAGCGCTCACCCTGGGAAAACTTTGACCTGGGTGTAGAAACCCCAGGTTCCAAACTTGTATTAAAACCCGCTTCTTAACATCATTTAAGCTTGTAGGGAAATGCACTTACCAAATGTGTTGAGTGGCATCGCCCCGAAACCCATAGCAGGAGCTGAGTATGAAGTTGAAGAAAAGTCGGCAAGCACTCCTGGAACCACTCGTGAAGTAAACGGCAACTTTATTTCAGTAAGTTAAAAACATAAGATCCTGACGCTTTTTGTATCTAGCGATACGTAGGCCTATGACTACTTATCACTAGATACAAAACATAGCCTGTTTCCCTTGTCAGTACTGTGGTCCCTTCACTACAGGCAAAGCAGAGCCTGGGGGAGAGCTACTCCCTTCTATCCTCCTAGTTGGAACTTGAGCTTCTCTTTCTAACCAAGCCTCACTGTCCCTCTAACCAGTTTAGTTGCGCGTCTCTGCACTCTCTCCAGCTCATTTATATCCCTCTTTAGTACTGGAGCCCAAAATTGCACTGCATACTCCAGGGGAGGCCTTACCAGGGACCTATATGGCCCGAACTCCATGGCACAATGTCTTCCGATTCAACGTGCTGAGAGGAAATGCTGGCGACCAGTCGGAGACCCCGAATATAATGTGAGTTATAGAAACATCACATCTACAAACTACATGCATCGTACACAGCATGATTGTAGGATGTGAACACCGCACAATGTGTCTTCATTCAACAGTCGTGCTGTGTTTAGTTTGTAGGTGCGATGTTTCTATAACATACATTACATTCAGCACCTCCAACTGGTCGCCTGCGTTTCCTCTCAGCACATTGGATCGGAAGAAATTTATGTTCATCAACCTTGAGTAAATGCCCTTCTTTATGCGTAATTAGACAACATGCTGTCTGCAAAAACCCCTATATCCTTCTCAGTTAAGGAAACTCCCAACACACTGCCATGGGGGGGCACATTTATCAAAGATCGAATTTCAAATTCATGTGAGTTTTGTCAAACTCCCATAAACTCAAAATTCAACCAATCGTAGTTTATTATAAAAAATTCTTTTTTTTATTTTGGGTGGATAGGATCAACCCAAAAAAACTTCGAATCGAATTATAATCGAGTTCAATTTGAATTTTAAAAACTCGATTCGAGTTTTTTCTTCAAAAAAACTCGAATGTAAGGAAGGCTGCAAAAAACTCCAAATTGATCCCTGAATGTCTATCATTGACTTAAACAGCAATTTGGCAGGTTTTAGGTGGCGAATAGTCAAATTTTATTTCTTAAAGGACCAGTGTATGATAAATCTCAAAAATCAAATTAAATTTTTTTTCATAACTAAAATTGAATTTGAATAACTCCCTATTCACATTTGAAAGTTTTGACCATTAAAAGACTCCAAAATTCAAATTTTGAATTAAAATTTTCAATTTCACCCTTGATAAATCTGCTCCTAAGTGTATAACTTGCATTTATATTGTTTTTGCCAAAGTGCATAACTTTGCATTTATCAACATTAAACCTTATTTTACAGTTTGTGGAACAGTTTTCCAATCTATTTAAATCACTCTGCAATGTGACAGCATCCTGCATGGAACCTATAATTCTGCACAATTTTGTATCATGAGCAAAAATAGAAACAGTACTTTCAATGCCAAAAATGTTCTTTCCTGGTCACTCTCCATATCAGCATTACAACCGGGAGGCCCCTCCCATCCCTGCCCCCAGACCAGATAGTCCCTCCCTCTCTAAAACTTTAAAGGTACTCATGAGACTCACCTACCTCATCTTTTTCTTTTCTGTTTTTGCCTTTAGACTACTAGAGGGCTGGCTTGCGTTTCCCTATACGATTGGATCTTGAAGGTGAACATGGGGCAGAGCAAGGGACCCTTCCTCCTTTCCTAGTATGGCTTGGAGCGGGATATTAGGGGGTTTTCTCCTGACTATTAGGTTAACTATAAGTCAGTACCCACCTATCCCTAGAGGCGTGTCATGTGGGTGGCCATGAAGGTTGCTCGTGACACAGAGGATCCGTTGTTGGTGAAAGGTAACTTAGCCTTAGCATGGTCAGCAGTTTTAAGCTCCTTATTTGGGTTTTCTTATAGGCGCTGATACGCTTATGCGCATCACACCTTACTTCCCAGTCTTCTGCGCCGCCTGGTTAGCCCTTTGGCAGTTACGCTGGATGGCTCTCCTCTTCTCTCCTCCTTCAGACGCGGGTCTTCAGCGTCTTGGTGCTGCAGGGATCCGTAGGGAGCGGAAGCGCACTGACGATGCGAGGTAGGGGAAGAGAAGTGTCTTGCCACATCCAAGATGGCGCGGCTTGTTAGTCAGGGAATCAGGCGGCGGCCATTTTGGGGGGAGGAGTTAGAAGGTATATATACTAGTTCCTGTTTTTCTTAGATCTCTAAGGAGACAGTCTCTGTTTGCACAGTGCTTTTTGGTTGGATTAGGCTACCTTGCAGGTATGTTGGTTTTACTGTTTTTTGGTTTTGAGGGGAACAGTGTCAGGATAGAATTGGTTCCTAATTGTTACTGAATTGTTTTTCTTGGGGATTTTTTTAGACGGTGTTGTTGGGATTGAATTATGGATCCTTTAGCCTCAGGTGCCTCTGCCTTCCAAGCTAGGTAAGTCCCTCCTTTTTTCTGTGGGTGTTTTTTCTCTCTCTCTCTTCTTGTTTTTAAAAATTTTTTTTTTCCTTTTGGTTGGTCTTAGCTTACCTGAAGAAAATCTTCCTAGAAAACGCAAGACCAAAGGAAACCAATTGAAAGTACCTGAATGTGTGGGATGTTTTAAGCCACCTCTATTGGGCAGAAAATTCTGTGACGCCTGCTGGAAAGATTTTTGCAGGTCTGCTTCTGATTCCTCTGGTGTGGGTAGGGAGACCTTGGAAGAGGAACAAGGGCCTACCCTGGAAACAGGGGAGGTTTATGACGAATTTTCTGATGAAGAAGGGGGGTTCCCAAGGAACGCAACTGAGTCTTTTAGAGATTCAGAAGACGAGTCTGAAGCTATGTATGAATCCTTCGACTTTTCATTAGTTCCTCCCCTAATTAAAGCCTTAAGACTCACTTTGGGAGTAGAAGAAGAAGTAGAAGATACTAAAACAATTAAAGTTTTACCTACCCCTTCAAAGAACCGTCAGACTTTTCCTTTGTTTGCAGAGGTCTCAGATCTGATTGAGACAGAGTGGCAGAAGGTGGCTAAGAAAGTCTCTTTTACTTCGCCAGGCTCTAGGTTTGCAAGATTATACCCGTTCAGAGAGGCGGATATTAAAGATTGGATGGTTTCTCCATCAGTGGATCCTGCTGTCATTCATCTGGCCAAAAAGACAACACTACCAATTGATGACTGTTCGGCACTAAAAGACCCCATGGACAGAAGAATAGAATCTGACCTTAGAAAGGCGTTTATGATTTCAGGGGCAGCATGCAAACCGGCGGTAGCCTTAATTTCGGTGGCCAAGGCTATGTCATTTTGGATTGATTCAATTGACAAGGCCGTTATGGAGGGAGCAGATAAAAAGGAGATTTCAGATAGCCTAACGGAACTGAAGATTGCTACAGGTTTTATCTCAGAGGGAGCGATAGATCTGACGAGACTATCTGCCCATTCTATGGCGGTTTCAGTGGCGGCTCGAAGGGCTCTTTGGCTCAGACCGTGGGCTGCAGATACCTCATTCAAGATGAGTTTATGTACCCTTCCTTTTGAGGGTTCTCGGCTGTTTGGTGCAAAATTAGATGAGGTTATAACGAAAGCCTCAGGAGGAAAGAGTCAGTTTCTGCCACAAGACAAAAAGAAACCAAGATACCAACCATTCAGGTCTTTTATGTCTCGGGGATCTGCAAGGGCAGGATTCTCTAACTATTCGGCTAGAGGAACCAGAGACAATTTTAAGTCTTTTCCCTGGAAAAGGGGTCAATCGACCTTTGTCAGCAGTGATAAGTCCAGACCAACCCAGCAGCCGAAGAAATCTTCCTGACTATCCGCCGGCAGAGGAAAAGGTGGGAGCCAGGCTAGGAGAGTTCTGTCAGGTTTGGCACACTACCATTTCAGACCAGTGGGTTCTAGACATCCTGACGAGGGGTTATCGTCTGGAATTTTCCGCAGTCCCAGTGGAAGACAGAATGGTGGTATCTCATTACCCAACTTCGGGAGAAAAGAAAAGAACCCTGGATCAGTATGTGCAATGGCTACTAGAAGTAAGAGTGGTTATTCCAGTTCCTCCTCAAGAAGTGAACAAGGGAATTTATTCAGTCTTATTTCTGGTAAAAAAGTCTTCGGGGGGCTGGAGAATTCTGAATCTCAAAGAGGTAAACAAGTACCTAAAGTTTCAGAAATTCAAGATGGAGTCAATTTTTTCCATCATTTTCCATCATTGCGGCAATACTACCAGAGGACTGGCTTCTCTCCATAGATCTGCGAGATGCCTACTTCCACATTCCAGTCATAGAGGCTCATCAGCGCTTCCTTCGCTTTTCTCTAGCAGGAAGGCATTTCCAATTCCGTTGCCTGCCGTTTGGCCTATCAACTTCGCCAAGGGTTTTCTCCAAAGTTCTGGTAACCTTGATTGCGGCTCTAAGATTGGAGGGGATCTCCATATGGCATTACCTGGACGACATCCTATTGTCAGCAAGGAGCAGGGAAACCCTCATTTCTCATCGAGATCGGGTTTTGAATTTTTTACAGGTTCACGGCTGGATAATAAATTGGGAGAAAAGCCATCTGGTCCCCTCTCAGTCCTTGCAGTACCTGGGAGCCCGGTTCGACACTTTGAGGGGGACAGTGTCACTTCCTCCAGAAAGAATTCAGGGCTTAATTTGCCAGGTATCAGGGATTCTGGAAAAGTCTCAAGTTCCGGCTCAGGAGTTCATGTCTCTGATAGGTTCCATGGCAGCAACCATTCCAGTCACCAAATGGGCAAGGTTACATATGAGACCAGCACAATGGCTCTTTTTGGATCAATGGAAAAGAGTGAAGAAAGATTGGAATCAACAGATACAATTGTCACAGACATTCAAGAAGTCTCTCAGTTGGTGGCTATCAGAGAAGAATCTCAGCAGAGGCCTTCCATTAGCTCAACCTCAATGGAGGACGCTAGTCTCGGATGCGTCCACGTTTGGGTGGGGAGCACATCTGGACTCGGAATGGGTTCAGGGACAATGGTCTTGCCAACAGAAGGGAGTTCCATCCAATATATTAGAGATCAGGGCAGCGAAGAATGCTCTGTTTTCTTTTGCCCAAGTTCTCCAGGGCTCATCAGTTCGGATGTTGATAGACAATACTTCTGCGGTGGCCTATGTCAAGAAGCAGGGTGGAACCAAGAGCATATCCTTACTGCAAGAAGTACAACCGATTTTGTCTTGGGCAGAGAAAAATCTGGAACTCTTGACAGCGGGTTACCTTCCGGGAGTAGAAAATCAAAAGGCGGATTTTCTGAGTCGGAATATACTGTCAGTGCACGAATGGTCTCTACATCAGGAAGTGTTTCAGATGCTGGTGGAGAGATGGGGGGTACCAGAGGTCGATCTGATGGCTTCGAGGTACAACAACCAATGTCCAGTCTTCTTCTCCAGAAGGTTCTGCCCGAAGGCGAGAGCAGTGGACGCACTTTTACAAAACTGGACAGGTCTTCTACTATATGCTTTTCCTCCATTCCCACTCATTCTTCAAACATTACAGAAGGTCATCCAAGACGAAGTGGAAATGATATTGATTGCACCAAAGTGGCCACGCAGACCATGGTATCCACTTCTGTTGAAGCTGGCAATTGCACCACCTTGGCCTCTTCCGCGGAGAAAAGATCTTCTGAAACAGGGACCTGTGTTACATCCAAACCCTGGGGTCTTGTCTCTTCAGGCGTGGAGACTGAGCGCAAAAGGCTGTTGGCCTTAGGTCTTTCGGAGGCAGTAGTTTCTACTCTCTTAAGATCTAGGAAACCTTATACTTCCTTGACATATTATAGGATCTGGGAGATGTTCTTATTATGGAAAGGACAACTTGAGAATTCAGAAGAGATCTCATTATCCCAGGTCTTGGGGTTCCTTCAAGAGGGTCTGGAAAAGGGTCTTCAGTACAGGACTCTTAAAGTTCATGTCTCTGCTATTTCAGCATTATCTAATGTTTCATGGGCCGGAGAACCTATGATTAAAAGGTTCTTGTTGGCTGCTCTTAAATTACGTCCACCAGTGAAGAGGGATGCAGTTGTTTGGAGTCTGCCTTTGGTGCTAAAAGCCTTGTCATTGGATCCTTTTGAACCGTTGGAGACTATTACAGTATGGCTTTTGACTCTTAAAACACTTTTTCTGATAGCAGTGGCTTCGGCTTCTAGAGTGGGGGAATTGCAGGCACTTTCATGCAGTCCAAGTCATATCTTGTTTTTGCATGATAAAGTCGTATTAAAGCCAGATAAGTCATTTCTACCTAAGGTGGTATCTCCATTTCATTTGAAGAAGGAAGTTACTCTCCCTATTTTCAATGCGGGAAACAAGGAAATGGAAGAAATGCATAATATTGAACCAATACGTTGCCTAAATCGCTATCTTGAGGTCACAAGTGACTTTAGGAAGTCTGAAAGACTCTTCGTAGTACCAGCGGGTTGTCACAAGAGACAGGCGGCTTCATCATCAACTATCAGTCGATGGATCTGTTTATGTATATCTAAAGCATATCAATCTCAGGGTAAGCTAGCTCCAGAAGCTTGAGAGCTCATTCATCTAGGGCAGTTGCTGCATCCTGGGCAGCATTAGCGGAAGTCCCAACATCACAGATTTGCGAAGTGGCTTCATGGTCTTCAGCAAGAACCTTCATAAAACATTATTCTCTGGATGTTTCGGTCTCCAGTAATCATGCTTTTATGGCAGGGACTCACCTTGCTTTTGTATCATGAATTAAATATTTTTTTTGCATTATTAGTTTCTGGAGAGTGTTTGTTTTCCCACCCTTAAGTGCTGATGGCTTGGTAGATCCAGTTGTAATGCTGATATGGAGTGACCAGGAAAAGGGAGAATTGTTTTCATACTTACCGTAATTCTCCTTTCCTGGTTACTCTCCATATCAGCATTCCCCACCCTTTGTTTTTGAACTTGGTATGAGACGAGGTAGGTGAGTCTCATGAGTACCTTTAAAGTTTTAGAGAGGGAGGGACTATCTGGTCTGGGGGCAGGGATGGGAGGGGCCTCCCGGTTGTAATGCTGATATGGAGAGTGACCAGGAAAGGAGAATTACGGTAAGTAGAGATGGCGCGAACTGTTCGCCGGCGAACTTGTTCGCGCGAACATCGGGTGTTCGCGCTCGCCGGAAGTTCGCGAACGTCGCGCGACGTTCGCCATTTTGGGTTCGCCATTGTTGGCGCTTTTTTTTGCCCTCTCACCCCAGACCAGCAGGTACATGGCAGCCAATCAGGAAGCTCTCCCCTGGACCACTCCCCTTCCCTATAAAAACCGAAGCCCTGCAGCGTTTTTTCACTCTGCCTGTGTGTGCTGAAGAGATAGTGTAGGGAGAGAGCTGCTGCCTGTTAGTGATTTCAGGGACAGTTGAAAGTTTGCTGGCTAGTAATCGTTTTGATACTGCTCTGTTATTGGAGGGACAGAAGTCTGCAGGGGTTTGAGGGACATTTAAGCTTAGGTAGCTTTGCTGGCTAGTAATCTACCTTCTACTGCAGTGCTCTGTATGTAGCTGCAGTGGGCAGCTGTCCTGCTTCTGATCTCATCTGCTGACTGCTGCAATAACAGTAGTCCTTGTAAGGACTGCTTTTATTTATTTTTTTGTTCCAATACAGAGCAGTATCAAGCAGATTACTAGCCAGCAAACTTACTATCATCTGTCCCTGAAATCACTAACAGCTCTCCCCCTACACTATCTCTTCCAAGCACACACAGGCAGATTTTTCAGATACATTTTTGCCCTTGATCCCCCTCTGGCATGCCACTGTCCAGGTCGTTGCACCCTTTAAACAACTTTAAAATCATTTTTCTGGCCAGAAATGTCTTTTTTAGATGTTAAAGTTCGCCTTCCCATTGAAGTCTATGGGGTTCGCGAACCGTTCGCGAACCGCTCGCATTTTTGCGCAAGTTCGCGAATATGTTCGCGAACTTTTTTTCCGACGTTCGCTACATCCCTAACGGTAAGTATGAAAACAATTCTCCCTTTTTTCCCTGGCTCCTTTAATTACCTGCAAATTGGTGAAAAATGAAAAAAATAAAACCTTAATTGTAGTGGGCAAATTGTCATATAAAATAAACATGTTTCACTCTGCCAACCTATGATTTTTAAAGTACATGTTTCCACTTTTAACTCAATCACAAAAAACAAACTAAAATTATATGAGTAACATATTATGGAATCCTCTTAAATCTCTTTATTGTGAAAACATTTTCAGCTCTTGATCTGCAGTGTCTGAGGAACTGATGAATCACCTACATGGACAATGGATTAATTTGTAGACTGTTACATCTAATTGCAAGGCAGGTTAAACACGCAAGTGAAAACCCAACTTATAAAATGTGTAAAAATAAACCACATTTCTGTCCTTTACCTGTACGTGTGTTTTCTTAAGAAAGAAACTGTAAAAGTACCTTTGTTTAAATGCAATGGGATATGCTTTCTTTACTCTTGATCAAGGTAGAATAAAATGTAAAAGTTTAGTTATGAACTACTAACAAATATCTGACCATCTGCTATTTCACTGTTTAGTTTGGTGGTGATTTCATAGGCATGGGAACTCCTTTTGTGTAGTACTTTTCTACTTCTTTCTGCCTCCTTCTTTTTTTCCTAAACGAATGGCAACATTAGACAATGCAATGCTATATATACAGTATGAGTAGAATGCATCTCTATAAAAACATGCTTCTCACTTCTGGATACAGTTCTGCATTTTTACTTGATCCCTGGATCTGAAGTACTAAAGTCTAACTCAAAGTCGCCTTCACAATGTGTGCAAAGTACAAAAAAAAGGCCACACTCACAGATCACAAATAATTAATTTCAACATATGACAAGCATGGTTTCACTATAGTTGTGTTTCTAAACTATATAATCTTTTTGCCAGCACAGACTAACTGTAAATTATATTTTAATACATACTAAATCCTTCCATTATTTGGTGTTACTGGTGCTTTACATTTCTAAGTTTCCAACTTGGACCTGGTAGCTGGAGTGATACCTTACCAACCATCAGACAAACTAGAGAGCTGCTGAACAAAAAGTAATATAAACCACTGGGCCTGCTACCTTGGGTGATGTCTCAAATTAGCTCTGCTAGAGATTTTAGTAAAGGCCAGAAAACCCGTTCCTCTGCATTTTTGGGAGTATTTTCAAAGGTTTTATGACTATTTTTGGAAATGTACAAGCTATTTAATCATTTTTATTTCATGTAACAAAAAAAAACAACAGTGGGGTTAAAACCTTTTTATCCCCACATAATGCATAATGTACAAGGAAAACAGCTTACTGAGCAAGCAAGGGAAATCCCACCCACTTGACAAACTACAAGGGAGCAAGCTTTCTCATCCTGGTAAGATTAAACATTTTATTAAAAAAACAGTCTGCATTGTGAAGAGAATTTATTATTATTTAGAATTGTTAGTATCACTTGAATAGAGATCACTAATGACATATGCATGTTATTTGCCTGATTAATGTTTAGCAGATGTATCCTGCACACTACACTGATTTTTTAGCTTCCAAGTAGCTTGGATCAGGAAGGGGGGAGATTCACAAAACAGGAGTAAACTGAAACTGGAGCAACAGATATTACTTGTATAGCACAAATTTTGTTCTTCATAAACCCAGGCATTTTTGAGACCTTATATTATGTTACCATTTAATGTGAATAGCAATTAAGTTTAAAATTCCAGGGTAACATACCTAAAGTGATTTCATGAGTGAGTGCTCATCTGTAAATGCTTGTCTGTTACAAATGACAATACTACCTACCGTAATAATATTTAATGTTTTTGGGTAAAATCTTTGTTGGAAATTGTATCAAAATGTTTGTGTATGCCAGACAAAAACCTTTACAATCTATGTTATCTTAAAAGGTGTATTGTCTATACAGCTGGAGAAATAGTTGGTCAATTTTGTCAGAAAAGACTGGGTTTTTGAAACTGGCCATTTTAAGATTTAGAAGAATTCCACCAAGTGCCAGTAGGATGATGACCAGTGAAAAAGGTACATAATGTTACCCTTCTTAAGGTGTTCAGCTTTAATTAATAAAAACATATTTAGAATGTAGTTTATATTTAAAATATGCTCTTTATTAGGGATGTCGCGGACTGTTCGCCGGCGAACTTGTTCGCGCGAACATCGGCTGTTCGCGTCCGCCGCAAGTTCGCGAACGTCGCGCGACGTTCGCCATTTTGGGTTCGCCTTACCTGGCGCTTTTTTTTGACCTCTCACCCCAGACCAGCAGATACATGGCAGCCAATCAGGAAGCTCTCCCTCCTGGACCACCCCCACACCCCCTGGACCACTCCCCTTCCATATATAAACTGAAGCCCTGCAGCGTTTTTTCATTCTGCCTGTGTGTGCTTGCAAGAGCTAGTGTAGGGAGAGAGCTGTTACTGATTTCACTGATTTCTTTGAGGGACAGTTGATAGTAAGTTTGCTGGCTAGTAATCTACTTGATACTGCTCTGTATTGGAGGGACAGAAGTCTGCAGGGATTTGAGGGACATTTTAGGGTAGCTTTGCTGGCTAGTAATCTACCTTCTACTGCAGTGCTCTGTATGTAGCTGCCTGCTGTGGGCACTGATCTCTTCTGATCTCATCTGCTGACTGCTGTAATAACCCAATAGTCCTTGTAAGGACTGCTTTTATTTTCTTTTTTGTTTTTTTACTTTGCTAGTTGCTACTATAAGAGCCCAGTGCTATTAGTCTAGCAGTGTTGGGGAGTGGGACTGGTGTGCTACTGTGCTGCTCCTAGTAGTTCAGCAGCACCAACCCGAGAAAAATATTTTTTTTAATATACATATATTTTTTTTTCTTTTACTTATCTTACTGTTCTTTAACGTGTACAGTGCTGTTGCTGTTCTTCATAGTAGTGCACCAATAGTAGTGCACTTGCAGGCATTATTTGCTCAGTGTGTTCTTCATTTTCAAACAACAACCATCTAGCTGTGTGAGCTTGTTCACATTCTGTCTAAATATCAATAATAATACCGTCTCTAGAAACACCACCCGAGTGACGTTTTTCAGGCAGCAATAATATATTCCGTATCCACTGCTGTAGTAGTGTATACGTTAACCTTGTAGGCATTATTTGCTCAGTGTGTTCTTCATTTTCAAACAACAACCATCTAGCTGTGTGAGCTTGTTCACATTCTGTCTAAATATCAATAATAATACCGTCTCTAGAAACACCACCCGAGTGACGTTTTTCAGGCAGCAATATTATATTCCGTATCCACTGCTGTAGTAGTGTATACGTTAACCTTGTAGGCATTATTTGCTCAGTGTGTTCTTCATTTTCAAACAACAACCATCTAGCTGTGTGAGCTTGTTCACATTCTGTCTAAATATCAATAATAATACCGTCTCTAGAAACACCACCCGAGTGACGTTTTTCAGGCAGCAATAATATATTCCGTATCCACTGCTGTAGTAGTGTATACGTCAACCTTGTAGGCATTATTTGCTCAGTGTGTTCTTCATTTTCAAACAACAACCATCTAGCTGTGTGAGCTTGTTCACATTCTGTCTAAATATCAATAATAATACCGTCTCTAGAAACACCACCCGAGTGACGTTTTTCAGGCAGCAATAATATATTCCGTATCCACTGCTGTAGTAGTGTATACGTTAACCTTGTAGGCATTATTTGCTCAGTGTGTTCTTCATTTTCAAACAACAACCATCTAGCTGTGTGAGCTTGTTCACATTCTGTCTAAATATCAATAATAGTACCGTCTCTAGAAA
Organism: Xenopus petersii; assembly: GCA_038501925.1. NCBI lineage: Eukaryota > Metazoa > Chordata > Amphibia > Anura > Pipidae > Xenopus > Xenopus petersii. The sequence goes on along the minus strand of CM076673.1, from coordinate 77,768,954 downwards.
CACCACCCGAGTGACGTTTTTCAGGCAGCAATAATATATTCCGTATCCACTGCTGTAGTAGTGTATACGTTGACCTTGTAGGCCTTGTTTGCCCAGTGTGTTCTTCTTCTTCATTTTCAAACAACTTCCATCTAGCTGTGTGAGCTTGTTCACATTCTGTCTAAATATCAATAATAATACCGTCTCTAGAAACACCACCCGAGTGACGTTTTTCAGGCAGCAATAATATATTCCGTACCCACTGCTGTAGTAGTGTATACGTTAACCTTGCAGGCATTATTTGCTCAGTGTGTTCTTCATTTTCAAACAACAACCATCTAGCTGTGTGAGCTTGTTCACATTCTGTCTAAATATCAATAATAATACCGTCTCTAGAAACACCACCCGAGTGACGTTTTTCAGGCAGCAATAATATATTCCGTATCCACTGCTGTAGTAGTGTATACGTTGACCTTGTAGGCCTTGTTTGCCCAGTGTGTTCTTCATTTTCAAACAACAACCATCTAGCTGTGTGAGCTTGTTCAAATTCTGTCTAAATATCAATAATAGTACCGTCTCTAGAAACACCACCCGAGTGACGTTTTTCAGGCAGCAATAATATATTCCGTATCCACTGCTGTCGTAGTGTATACGTTAACCTTGTAGGCATTATTTGCTCAGTGTGTTCTTCATTTTCAAACAACAACCATCTAGCTGTGTGAGCTTGTTCACATTCTGTCTAAATATCAATAATAGTACCGTCTCTAGAAACACCACCCGAGTGACGTTTTTCAGGCAGCAATAATATATTCCGTATCCACTGCTGTAGTAGTGTATACGTTGACCTTGTAGGCCTTGTTTGCCCAGTGTGTTCTTCTTCTTCATTTTCAAACCACTGCCACTTAGCTGTGTGAGCTTGTTCACATTCTGTCTAAATATCAATAATAATACCGTCTCTAGAAACACCACCTGAGTTGTTGTTGTTGTTTTAAAAATAATGCCAGGCAAAGGCAGGCCGCCACGCAGAGGCACTAGGGGCCGTGCTGCTATGCTATCCTGTGGCCCTAGGAAATTGCCCAGTTTTAAAAAGGCAATGACCCTGAACTCCCAAAATGCTGAAGAGGTTGACTGGCTTACACAGCACATCCATCCTCTACCGTTTCTAACTTTACCACAACATCCTCATCCTCCACTGCTATGGGCACCCCACGTAACACTTCCTCCACCACCGGCGCCCCTTCTTCACTGGAGTCAGAGGAGTTATTTTCACATGAGTTTCTTGAACTGAGTGATGCGCAACCATTATTGGCAGAAGAAGATGAAGGAGATGAGGACGTTACACCAGATTTAATTCTGGCAGAGAACACAACAGAGATGGACATAATGAGTGATGACGAGGAGGTCCCCGCTGCTGCTTCCTTCTGTGAGCTGGTAGAAGAAATTGATGCATCTGAGGAGAATGAGGATGAGGAGATTGATGTTTTATGGGTGCCCAGTAGAAGAGAGCAAGAGGAGGATAGTTCAGATGGAGAGACGGAGAGTCAGAGAGGCAGGAGGAGAATAAGACTTAGAAGAAGCAGGGAGGACAGCTCGCAGGGAACAGTAGGGCAACAACATGTATGGGCACCTGTGGTCAGCCGGCCAACGCACCCGCCATTGCCGCCAACGCCGCCGACTTCTACTGTTACTGCCAGATTGCCAGCCACAAAAAGGTCAGCAGTGTGGGATTTTTTTAATGTGTGTGCCTCTGACAAAAGCGTTGTCATTTGCAATGAGTGCAGTCAGAAACTGAGTCTTGGGAAGCCCAACAGCCACATAGGTACAACTTCTATGCGAAGGCACATGAACGGCAAGCACAAAGCACTTTGGGAGCAACACCTCAAAGGCAACAGGCAAACTAAAAGCCACCCTCCTTCTGGTCCAGCATCTTACTGCTCTACCTCTGCTGTCCTTCACCCGTCTGAACCACCCTCCACTCCGCCTTCCACCTTGACCACCAGTTCCCATTCCCAGTCATCTGCCCCCAGCCAAGTTTCTGTGAGGGCGATGTTTGAGCGTAAGAAGCCAATGTCTGCGAGGCACCCCCTTGCCCGGCGTCTGACAGCTGGCTTGTCCGCACTCTTAGCCCGCCAGCTTTTACCATACCAGCTGGTGGACTCTGAGGCCTTCCGCAAATTTGTAGCAATTGGGACACCACAGTGGAAGGTACCCAGCCGCAATTTTTTTTCAAAAAAGGGAATACCACACCTGTACCACCATGTGCAGAGCCAAGTCACCGCATCTCTGTCACTTAGTGTTGGGCCAAAGGTCCATACTACTACTGACGCATGGTCCTCCAAGCATGGTCAGGGCAGGTATGTCACCTACACTGCCCACTGGGTGAACTTGGTAATGGCTGGGAAGCAGGGAATGTGTAGCTCAACAACGACAGTGGAGTTGGTGTCACCGCCACGGATTGCACGCGGTTCTGCCACCACCTCTACTCCTCCTTCGCTCTCTACCTCGTCTTCTTCCTCTTCTTCGTCCTCTGCTGCTGGGTCCTCCTCCTCCACACCTGTGCACCCCCAGCTCCCCCTAGGCTATTCGACGTGCCATGTACGCCGTTGTCATGCTGTCTTGGGGATGACGTGCCTGGAAAGCAAAAACCATACCGGATCTGTACTCCTGTCATCTCTGCAGTCACAGGCCGATCGGTGGCTGACCCCACACCAACTGAAGATCGGAAAAGTGGTGTGTGACAATGGAAGCAATCTGTTGGCAGCACTGAGACTGGGCAATTTAACACATGTGCCCTGCATGGCACATGTTCTGAATTTAATAGTACAACGTTTTGTCTCAAAGTACCCAGGATTCCAGGACGTTCTCAGGCAGTCCAGGAAGGTGTCGGCCCATTTCAGACGGTCCTACACCGCCATGGCACGCCTTGCTGACATTCAGCAGCGGTACAACATGCCAGTCAGGCGTTTGATTTGCGACAGCCAGACTCGCTGGAATTCAACGCTCCTCATGTTGGAACGTCTGCTGCAACAACAAAGAGCCGTCAACGAATACCTGTTTGAACTGGGTGGTAGGACTGGATCTGCAGAGCTGGGGATTTTTTTACCCCGTTACTGGGTGCTTATGCGCGATGCCTGCAGGCTCATGCGGCCTTTTGAAGAGGTTACAAATATGGTCAGTCGCACCGAAGGCACCATCAGCGACCTAATACCCTTTGCTTTCTTCCTGGAGCGTGCCGTGCGACGAGTGACAGATGAGGCTGTAGACCAGCGTGACGAGGAGCAGGAAGCGCACGATTTCTGGTCGGAATCACCAGAACGAACCCAGGCACCTGCTGCAACGCAGGGAGAGGTGTCAGAAGTGGAGTCAGAGGAGGAAGGTGGCTTTGTGGAGGAGGAGGACCAACAGGAGCAGGCTTCCCAGGGGGCTAGTGGTGACCTTTTGGGGACCCCTGGTCTTGTACGTGGCTGGGGGGAGGAGACCGTGGATGATGCAGTCCTTGATAACGAGGAAGCGGAGATGGATACCTCTGCATCCAACCTTGTGAGAATGGGGTCTTTCATGCTGTCATGCCTGTTGAAGGACCCCCGTATCAAGAGGCTTAAGGAGAAGGACCTGTACTGGGTCGCGACTCTACTAGACCCTCGGTACAAGCATAAAGTGGCAGAAATGTTACCAACATACCACAAGTCTGAAAGGATGCTGCATTTAGAAACCAGCCTGCAAAACATGTTGTACAATGCTTTTAAGGGTGATGTCACTTCAGGAACTCATCAACATTCCAGGGGCAGAGGTGCCAGTAATCCTGCCACGAGCGCACCTGCAAGGACAAAGCACTTTGGCCACTCTGTAACGTCAGACATGCAAATGTTTTTCAGTCCAAGGCAGCGGCAGAACCGTTCGGGATCCACCCTCAAAGAACGCCTCGACCGGCAGGTAGCGGACTACCTGGCATTAACTGCAGATATCGACACTCTGAGGAGCGATGAACCCCTGGACTACTGGGTGCGCAGGCTTGATCTGTGGCCAGAGCTGTCACAATTTGCCATGAACCTCTTGTCTTGCCCCGCCTCAAGTGTCCTCTCAGAAAGGACCTTCAGTGCAGCAGGAGGGATTGTAACTGAGAAGAGAACTCGCCTAGGTCACAAAAGTGTGGATTACCTGACCTTTATTAAAATGAATGAGGGGTGGATCTCGGAGGGTTACTGCACGCCGGAAGACTTGTGCTGAGTTTCTGATTCTGACTCCCCATGCAGCTGTCCTTCTCTGCACGCCTCATGACTCCACATACAGCTGTCCTTTAGCGTCCTCCTCCCTCCACCACCGTTACAAACTAGGGTGCAAACCCTACTGGTTTAATTTGAATCCAGGTAAATCCTGAGTTTTTCTGGCCTCTGTGCTTCAGTGGCTGTGACAAAAAAATGAATATTTTCAGCATTTATATGGCATATTTTTTATGGCCTCTGTGCTTCAGTGGCTGCGACCAAAAAAAACAGAATATTTTCAGCATTTATATGGCATATTTTTTATGGCCTCTGTGCTTCAGTGGCTGTGACAAAAAAATTAATATTTTCAGCATTTATATGGAATATTTTTTATGGCCTCTGTGCTTCAGTGGCTGTGACAAAAAAATGAATATTTTCAGCATTTATATGGCATATTTTTTCTGGCCTCTGTGCTTCAGTGGCTGCGACCAAAAAAAATGAATATTTTCAGCATTTATATGGCATATTTTTTCTGGCCTCTGTGCTTCAGTGTCTGCGACAAAAAAATTTTACATTGTTAGCATTTATATGGCATATTTTTCCTGGCCTCTGTGCTGCAGTGGCTGCGACCAAAAAAAATTAATATTGTTTGCATTTATATGGCATATTTTTTCTGGCCTCTGTGCTGCAGTGGCTGCGACAAAAAAAAATTAATATTTTCAGCATTTATATGGCATATTTTTTCTGGCCTCTGTGCTTCAGTGGCTGCGACAAAAAAAAGATAATTTTTCAGGAAAGTACACATGCCTAATTTTTCAGGGTTCTGCAACAGTGGCAAAATCGCATCTTTTATGGTCACCGCAGGTGATCAATAAAGTACACCAAAACTGGGCCCACACTGCAGAATCAGTGTTTTTTGGTTCACTTCACTGTACATTGAATTACCTCTGCCTGACCGTGCACGTGCGCACAAGCACGGTGACTGCTAAACACACCACTACAGAAATATTGCCACCAACAGGACGAACATCCTGGAGGTGACAAGCTCAACTAGTAATTAAAAACTATTATTTGCTCACTTGACGGTATTATTCATTAAAGCTCTTTGCGTCTTTTTGCGTTGCAGTAAGCACCGCGTTTCGTCTTTGCGTGTGAACAGGCTGTAACCTTTACACGACTTGATTGGCATGTAGACGCCGGACGTTTTAAAGCATTTTATTACACAGGTTTAGAAATGTAGTGTGATTTCTGCCCTTTACAGCACAAAATGCAGCGCTGTGTCAACAATGGATTTTTTAGAAACATTTTTGCCCTTGATCCCCCTCTGGCATGGCACTGTCCAGGTCGTTGCACCCTTTAAACAACTTTAAAATCATTTTTCTGGCCAGAAATGTCTTTTCTAGCTTTTAAAATTCGCCTTCCCATTGAAGTCTATGGGGTTCGCGACGTTCGCGAACCGTTCGCATTTTTGACGCAAGTTCGCGAATATGTTCGCGAACTTTTTTCCCGACGTTCGCTACATCCCTACTCTTTATGACTGATTTAGTACTTAATAGTCACTTTACCAATTTATGATGGAAAATTTCTCTTCAAATGCATTTTTAATCCTATCAAAATATACAATTTCTAAGAAAGCTAAAGCTATATCCTCTACAACACCCAGCCAGAATCATCTTTTTACTCAGCTGGAACTGCCACTGGTAAGTCAAGATGGTGGATGCGGTGAAAATGCACATCAGTCGCATTCATTTTGCTAATCCATTACTGACTACATTTTCAAGGGTTTATTATCCATGAAGCATTAAAACAATCCATACTTCCTCTAGTGAAATATTAACTTAACCAACTGTTAGTATAGTTAAAGCAACACACATGCATGTGGTAAAACACATCATTCTGACTTTTCTTATTAGTTTCCTCAGCTGCAGCATAGATACTCAAGGAAGGTTCTCACTTACGCTTAGAAAGTTCCAAGCACTAGCCAAACTGTACCTGCTAAACCAGTTTTTTTATGTTTGTATTTGCATATCCCAACCCCTAAATTCAGGGCTGTTAAAGAACTGGTGTGTATCTGCCTAGACACCAGATATGATATCCTGAATTGTCAAGGAAGGCGCACTTACAAGTAAGTGTAATATTATTAAATGAAAAAAGTATTAGTAGGATAGCATAAAGACACACATTTCTACTGAATATCCAAGACAATCTGATTATGCAGAGCATTGTGAAAATAGAGGCATTTTCTGTATTGTTAAGGGATCTTAGAAATAATTTTGGATTAGTACAGATAACTGTGTAGCTTGCTATACACAGTTCTAGACCAAAGACTACACAATCTTTCATGTAACACTTTAAAGAAAATTAATTTGAATGCACTTTTGCATAAATAAGGAAAACCAAAAAGTACAGTATCTGTGTTTTATAGATAATATATAAGTTATTGCTATTTTAGAGTTCTTGGTTATTTAAATGTGTATTAAACTCCATACAGGTACTGTATGTTTGACTACTGTTTATGAACAAAATAGAACACATGAACAATAACAAATATTCTACAGATGGATGCTTTCAAATGTTCCTTTTTTATTTTATAGCAGATGCTAAGAAGGGGTAGTAGAACAAATTTTGCTACAAAATTCAAATTGCATGTATGGTGCTTGCTCACATCTCTTTTGCAAAAGAATATCACCACATTTAATCTATAACTTTATATCACTGTGCCAGACCTGTCTAAACAGAAATACATCTGTTAGAAAGACAAACTTCATAGTACGCTTATTCAGCATTTGCATTAATTGACATATATTCATAGAAATCTTTATATACTTGTATTAGAATAGGACACCCTCTCATATTTCTGTATTGTGTTTTGCCACCTGCAACAAGATTACTGATTTCATTATTTCATTACAGTTCAGTTCATATGAACTTTTGGATAACATATAATATTTCTGCTGGCAGTTTAAATTAATATTTACTGTTTAATGTATTATATTAAATAAAAAATGCATAATGTTTTGTTATGACATTTGTGATGGTAGTGCTTCTCAACAATTGAACTGCAGGCAAACTGAGGATCATTAAATGTTTTTTTAGTGTCACCACTGTTTTAATAACAGTCTAGGGGTGGACTGTCCAGCATGTTAAGGATGGTGTTGCAGATTACGTATATGGTCATTTAACAACAAATGAAAAAATGCATCTAACTTGCCATTCACCACTTATCACCCATAATATTTATTTAACTAAAGTGCATTGACACATTAATACATAGAATTAACCAGTGGTATTTGCATGGAAATGTAGTTTTTGAATTTGTGGCTTTTAAAGGAACTGTTCGGTTTAAATAGTAGTAATAGTAATAGATAAATGAAAAATGTTTTCAGTATTGTTAGTGTAGGGATGTGTAGAATAGCCACCCCTAGTATTATTGTCAGACAGTCCCTCCATGTTATGGACACCTAATTGGGTCCTAAAATACAGTTGGGAGGGGTACTGTTGACTCTTGTTGTTTCCCACAGTGACCAGCAGATGGCACTGTGCTAGAGTATAAAAGGCTCTGAAGCCAGATTATCAGGGTCCATCTTGTGCTGGCTCCAGCCTGTGCTGGAGGCAGAGCTCGAGTGGAACCTAGACAGGTCAGGTCTAGTAAGAATAGGCTACTCACACTTATAGATCACTCTAGGAGTGATAGTCAGTCAGATTATTTATCTGAGCAGTCTGAGGCTCCTACAAGGATTGTAGTGGGATTAAGATCCCAGGGTACTCATTGCCCAGAAGTAGGGACTAAGTGTACAGACCTAGGGTAGATAGATTCCCCTCAGGTTCCACTTAGGGAAAAGGCTGAAAGCTGGGTGTACCTCCTCAAAGCTGCATGTATTGTTCCTATCTCTGAGGAGAATCATACTGACCAAAGGTGTTGTGAGTACTGCCTATTCAATGTATTGTATGAACCTGCAATGTTCTAATCTATGTACACTCCACTGAGGATTGTATACTGTGCTCAATAAATCTGTTATTTGGTTAAGTTATAAGAACCTCTGGCGCCCAATTCTTTGCACCCTGATTACAGTTACACTTGCACTACACCCTGCTTCCACCTCGATGTGAAGGCTCACTCCCTAAGATTTAAGGTCTCATCCGGAGCATATGTACTAGGAGTGAAGCCCATAGTAGAGTAAGGTGCACTCAATTTACTATAGCGCTACATTAGTTAATAACCAAAAGTGTAATCTATAAGTGGTGGCATGAATGGATGTCAAATATAACTGCCAGAATCGTACTACTTCCAGTCATCAACGTGGCTTGAATCAAAGGCGGGCCACATGGGACTTAACTGTTCAGTTAGTTTGCTTTTGAATCTGACCTGCTATGGATCAAAAGCAAGCAGGTATGTCCTTTGTGGCCCCTCTTCAAGTTACTGACTAGATTAGAGAGCTACAAAGGAGGTTTTCCGACTATAGTATTACATTAGACATAAGTTTATGACAACCTTTATAGCTTCCATTTTTGGCTAACTAAATATATAAATATAGGAAACATTTTTTATTTTGAACAGCCCATCTATTTACCTAGTTTTATTTTTACAATTACAATTGTTCCTGTAAGCACACCATGTCTTTCGTCAGACTCTGACCATACAGTTTTTTTCATGTATCTTCTACTAATAATTATTAGAATTAACTTATGTGCTTAGCAGTTACCATTTGCAATTATGGAACATATATTACCATTACAGAAAAAAGACAGGATTTTAGGTCCGTTCAAACTTCTTGTAAGGATGGACTGCACCAAAGTTATTTTAAAGTACTATCCTTTGCTAGTATAACAGTTGTAAAAATTATAGATCAAATAACAATTCTGCTCTAAGTGTGAGTTTCTTTGTAAAAATCTATTGAAAAGTAATTATAATTATGGGTTATAGTGGGCCCCATGTCTTTTTAGTGTTCTTCTTCCAGGACCAGGGCCCTTTCTTTTTTCTAAACCCAAGATGTACAATGCAACACCACAACCTAGTTCTTTAACCAAAGTACTGTTCGGTTTTAGTACTCCTATTTCTGTTCAGGCCCTCTCTCTTCTATCTCCCAGTCTTTCAATTGATCCACTACCTGGATCTTTAGGTAAACTAGGCCCTAGCAGTCATATAGCTGTTGAAATTAAAACAAAACAAAAAATATAATTAGTTAAGTAAATCCTAATCACTGGCTACATCATACTAAAAGTGAATTTAAAGGTGATACACTACTTAAGCTAATCTCCTACATCCCAAATTTTACATACTGTGGGTGACTTGTATGGAACAATGATTATAATGGCAATGGATTTTCACAATATTTATTCCTAAAACAGATCACTTAAAAAAAAAAAAAACAGGCACCTACACACACATAATGATGATTTGTTTCTCTCTAGGTGAGAAATTTGGCCCTAGAATGAAATCTCCGCAGTTCAAGATTACAATAGCTGTTATAACCGCAACCTTTGTGCTCCTCCTTGCTGCTGCCATTTCTGCCATTGTAGTTGTTGTAGTATTAGGTAAGACAATACCTGTGAAAAAGAATTGTGGTCTGTATTTGTTTCCACTAAAGCACTGTATGTATTTTCTGGAATATCCCATTTTATTATATAATATAACTTAATCTTATTAATTTCATGATTAATCTTTGTTAAACCATAAAATGAAATTTATTATTATAGCATTTAAGGAAAGTGTCCAGAAGTTGCCTGAAAGGCCACTATAAGATGAAAATATTTTCCCACTGGTGATTTACATTAAGTTAAAAAATAGGATTTTTTTTACCACCAACATGGACTTATGCTAGCTTTGCATTGTTTGTATTATTACTTCAATCTATGAGAAATAGGATTCCCAACTTTGGGTTTCCAGATTTAAGGTTTTTAGATAATAAATATCATTCCTGTAGTATATGAACTTTACTGTGGTCGTATGCGAGATTGAGCAGTACTCTCCACATCTAATAACCAGTTAACTGGTAGACTTTATTGGTCAGCTATTTGAAAGCTGAGATTGTTTGCTATGGGTTAATAGACTCTATTATATTATATATATTATATATAATATTATTATCCCACTTTATCAATTATCATCTATTTATACACACTTGCTACTAGGTATAGCAGCTGTTCTTTAGTATTTTGGCTACATATAAATAAATATGAATATTACCTGATAATCAGATTATAATCGTATTGATAGTAAATTGTAAGATGGGTCATGAACACTGTGGGGCAGATTTACTAAATTCGAGTGAAGGATTCGAAGTAAAAAAACTTCGAATTTCAAAGTGTTTTTTGGGCTACTTCGACCATCGAATGGGCTACTTCGACCTTCGACTACGACTATCGAAGGATTCAAACTAAAAATCGTTCGACTATTCGACCATTCGATAGTCGAAGTACTGTCTCTTTAAAAAAAAATTCGACCCCCTAGTTTGGCAGATAAAAGCTACCGAAGCCAATGTTAGCCTATGGGGAAGGTCCCCATAGGCTTGCCTAAGTTTTTTTGATCGAAGGATATTCCTTCGATCATTGGATTAAAATCCTTCGAATCATCGATTCGAAGGATTTAATCGTTCGATCGAATGAATAATCCTTCGATCGATCGATCGAATTTTCTGCGCTAAATCCTTCGACTTCGATATTCGAAGTCGAAGGATTTAAATTCCTAGTCGAATATCGAGGGTTAATTAACCCTCGATATTCGACCCATAGTAAATCTGCCCCTGTGTGTATAAAACCTTAGCATGAGCAACTGTGTTTACTGACTGATTTATCTACACAGAACAAGCATATGTGTGCCATGGAAAATATAGAATAAAGAAGGACAGCTTGTAGGCATGGTTGCTCATTCATGCAGCTTACTGCTGCAAAAACTTTTTATGTCTTGTATAACTGAATTTCTTAAAGGGTAATTCATCACATATTCTGGTATTTTGCATAATTACAGAAAATGTAATCATAACCGATATAACTCAAAAAATACAAAAAACATAGTAAAATTGTATTTGCTCTTTTGTTTGCCCCTTTCTGCACTTCTGATTCAGACTAGACAATGCAACAGAGGCAGCTATCCTCCAGTGAAGACTCAATGTTCTGCATTCTGTATTAGTGATATATTTTCCACCTCCTATTTACAGCTAAACAAACGCCAGCATCAAGTGCTAACAACCGCCGCTATTTTAGTGGCTCATTAAGGATTCTTAACTTAAACTACAGCAATGAATACCAGACAGCCACTAGCAATGAATTTAGACAAATGGCAGCTAAAATCGAAGTACTTGTAAGTATAACAAATGTTTGTATGTATATATATATATATATATATATATATATATATATATATATATATAAATACATTTTCTTAATAAAAGTAAGGTAAAGAGAATATTGTATTGTGCTCTAGAATTTAGCATATGGGGGGGGGGGCATGTGTTTTATGCCGCTGACCTGTATGCTTGTAGCTCTTTTATTTCTATTTCTGTTTTTGTTCTGCAAGATTAACACAAGAACAGGGCTTATTTTTATGAACTGCCTGAAAATTAGGCTTAGCATTGAAAAGCTACCAGTTTTGTACTCACTGCATCGTTGCATGTCTTTAAGCCCTGCACTTTTTTTTAGAGGTAATGCATAACACCCCAATCTTGACATTCTCTTAAAAAAAAAACACCAGAGGAATCTACAAAAAAAGTTTATTTTCTATATATAATTATGTTTTCTATACATTTTATTATGAAGCAGTTTTTTTATGAACTGTATGGCCCATGCACTCCAGTCAAGCAAGTCAATATATATTTCAGAGTTACCAAACTTGTTTTTATATCAACCCATCCATGACAAGCAAAATAATACTTGTTTGCAATGTACTAATCTCTTCAAACATGAAGATAACAGAAACTATGAATAACAACTGAGCACAATGTACTTGTTTTATCCATTGGCACATACAGTATGTGTTTACATATTGATTCTACATTTGCCCCATTTTAAAATTGTCTTTCAACAGGGTGAAGCTAAAAGTACAGTAAGTCACAAAAAACTGCAAAAAAATTTCAAACAATGGTAACTGCTTTTTATTTCACATGGGATAGTAACTACACCATTTGTGTAGAATTATTTTGTTTGCAATTCCTTGTGTACCAATTTATTAAAAATGATAAAGCAGACAACACATGTAAGTCTGCACTGGGTGCTTTTGGTTACAACATACAGATTATCCAGTTCCCAGCTGCTGTGTTTTCTCATTGAGAAAATCACTCAGTGAGAATGCCTATTCACATTTATACACTTGGGTGAGAGCTAAGAGTTTGCTGATTGCTGTAACTTGTTCAGGTTCATATTTTGCTATAAAATAAATAAATTCATTCTTGTTGTTACTAATTTGCCACAGTGAATTTAACATAATTCTAATTTGTAATATCTTTACAGATTGATTCAGCATATAAAGATTCAGATCTTAGGAACCAGTACAACAGGTCACAGATCATCAGCCTAAGGCAAGGATAATCTTAAATCTCTTCATTTATTTTATTGTATGTTTTAACTAGGGATGCACCGAATCCACTATTTTCGATTTGGCCAAACCCCGAATCCACTGCTAAACATTCGGCTGATTACAGAACCGAATCCTAATCCTATGGGGTGGGAGGGGGAAAACATTTTTTACTTCCTTGTTTTGGACAAAAAGTCATGCGATTTCTCTCCCCGTCCCTAATTTGTTTATGCAAATTAGGATTCGGTTCAGCCGGGCAGAAGGATTCTGCCGAATCCTTATCCTGCTGAAAAAGACAGAATCCCGAACCGAATCCTGGATTCGGTGTATTCCTAGTTTTAATTATTATTGCATTTTTATTTGGCTTTTCCACTTTTTATATGTCATTTGCAATTTACCAAGACATTAAACACATTCCTGGTCTTCAAGATTCTTTGGAAATTTTAGTTGTTTCTAAGCAATGATGTATGGATCTGCATGTTTACATGTGTTGTTTCAATGATTCCTGCATATTTAGATTACTGAAAGGCTGTCTCCCATTGACTCCATTTTATCCAAATAATATCCTTTTTCTGTTATAATAAAACAGTACCTTGTACTTGATCCAAACTAAGATATAAGTCATCCTTATTGGAAGCAAAAGCAGCCTATTGTTTTATTATTACAGAGAAAAAGGAAATCATTTTTAAAAATTTGGATTATTTGGAAAAAATGGATTCTTTGAGAAACTGCCTTTCCATAATTCGGAGCTTTCTGGATAACGGGTTTCCAGATAACGGAATCCCATACCTGTATTACTAATAAAATTGGAAAAATTAAGTTATATACAATTTCTATACCACGTTACTGATTGCTTCTAAGTAGAATTTGCCTTTTATCTTTTACAGTTCTGGAAGTGTAATACCATTATTTGTGCTATCATTTAACTTTGCCAACAATGGGAGCAGTGCCTCATCTGTCCAAAAGATATTTGTAGAAAATATGACAAATACTTCAAAAAACGGCTTTAATGTTGACCAGAGCTCCCTTCATTTATCAGGTAGGTTTCTTTTTTAAGGCCACAAAGGCACTCCAACACGTAGCCGACGTTGATTTATCACACTTAATAAGATCCTGAATCTGAAAAGTTTCCCCAATGCAATAACTAAGTTTTCACTCTCCCACCATATTTACACGATATACAAAAGCTCAAAGAGAAAAAAAACCCTTGATGTAGTCCTTCCTTCTCCCTATCACTCTTTAAAGTATGTAGCAGTCTTTGTTTTGGAGCTTTTTGAAATCCAACTCTAGGTTTATACGGAAGGATTATTACAATTCTTTATCTAAATCTAATATATCCCACTGCTTCTCTATGATATTTCTAGTGGCTCAAATCAAAGTAGCCTGTTTTCTTTTCATTTCGAGATGCCTCTCTTCTTCTTGTATTCCAAAATTTTATCCCTATCCAAATTTCTCACTGACTCATAAGCTTTCCTTTTCTCTTTTGCCTTATAACCTCCATCTAAATTGTCCATAAACAATACTCAATCCATTGGTGATTATGAATATTTGAAGCTAAGACATAATTATTAACATCAACGTGTTTGAAAAACGTATGTGTATGCATTTATCTATATAGACCTGAAGGTCTAAAAAATTTATTTTTTCAGAGATAAAATTCAGAGAAAATTCTAAGTTCATATCCTTCCTATTGAATTCCTTTACATACGTTGCCAATGTAATGTCCCATGCTCTATAACAGTGGTCCCCAACCAGTGGCTCACAAGCAACATGTTGCTCACCAAACCCTTGGATGTTGCTCACTTTGGCCTCAAAGCAGGTTCTAATATTTTAATTTTAAGCAAGTTTTGGTTGCATAAAACCATGTTTACTGCAAAACAGAGCCTCTTTTAGGCTGCCAGTCAACATAGGGGCTACCGCATAGCTAATCACAGTCCTTATTTGACATCCCCGGGAACTTTGTTCATGCTTATGCTGCTCCCCAATTATTTTTACATTTGAATGTGGCTTATGGGTAAAAAAAGGTTGGGGATCCCTGCTCTATAAAATAATTGTTGACTTGTTCACATTTAGCTGTTATGCTTTGTACATACAGTACAATAATTAAATTTAACATAATGATAAAATAATAATTAAATATTGAATAACATATCTCTTTCTTTCAGAAATTACCGCTTCAGATGCAGAGAAACTCCTTTACAGTGGTAAGATTCCCCTACCCCGGTTTCTTTTTATTATTGCTGTTTTAATTTACACATTTTATTTAACCCTGACCATACTCAGAATATCAGTTTGTTAGACAAGGCCTCTTAACATCAGGAAGCAGCATGGCAGCTTCTTTATATTTATCCACTATAACTTGGTGGGCATTGTGGTTACCAATGCTCCACACACCTACACCATAATATACAACAAATTTTGCTGTGCATTTAATGCATGAATATTAAATAATTAATTATCAATACATAATGCAAGATCACACACTGAGGGGCACATTTACTAAGGGTCGAATTTCGAAGTGCTAAAACTTTAAAATTCGACCATTAAATTGAAAAGATTCGATAGTCTAAGTTTTTTTGGATTATTCCAAAAAAAATGGTGAATTCGATGGTCGAAGTACCCAAAAATGACTTTGACTTTCGAAGTTTTTTTAATTCGAAAATTTACTTTGAATTCACTTCGACCCTTAGTAAATGTGCCCCTGAGAGTCAAGGAATATAATCTAATTATTAATGTGTACTCCACAAATAAGTTAGTCATCTGAACACAAGCTCATGATTTACATACAAGCTCAATGCCAACAACTGATTTCCTTAAGTTCGAAATCCATCTGCATGTGATTAATGAAATGACACAATAAATTTTGGCATGAGGAAAGAGCACTTGTACTTCAGATTCATATCAAGTTCCTTCATTCTCAGTTCATTGTCTTAGTGGCTTTGCACATTGTTATTTTATAAGGAAAGCCTGATATGTATCTGCTTTATAATCAACTTATTAATGTGTATTCCATAAATCAGTTAGTCATCTAAACACAAGCTCATGACATATGAAAGGACACTTAATGCCAACAATTGATTTCCTTAAATTAAAAATCCATCCGCCTATGATTAATGAAATGACACAATTTCTGACATGAGGATATATCAAGTTCCTTCATTCTCAGTTCATTGCCTTAGTGGTTTTGCACATTGTTACTTCATCAAGGAAAGTCTGATATGTATCTGCTTTGAACAAATATATAATATCTAAATAAGTGACACCTATATTGTCTAAAGTGGACCTGTCTCCAGTAGTCCCATTTAGTTCTGGACAAGTGTTGGCTAAAAAAATCAAGTGTTTCCCATATGAGACTTGACAGACTAGATACTTTGTGCTGGTATTTTGCGTGGTAGTTGCCACACAGAAATGGAGCGCTCAAACATTGTGCACAATCCTTTTGGATCAGGTGCTCAGCAGTGATTAGCCCAACCTGCCTCGGGTCAAGGGAATACTATGCATTATCCAGTAACTGCAGCACAAGCCTTGATAAAGGGCCCTGCGAGGCCTGAAACGTTGCCACTTTTTGTCTACATGAGCTAATGAGTCAATAAAATTATAACATTGAATAATCATCGTAATTATCAGAGTGCTGCAGTTACTGGATTTTGCGTGGTAGATGAGCATAATTTCTCCAGCAAGTATACATTTACTGACACTGAAACAGAGAGGAAATGATGCAACAAATTGACTTGTTGCACAAAACATCCTAGTGATTATCAAACTGTCTAAACAACATTATACTCTTCATCATTACTACTTTCATATTCACTTTTATTGTAAGGGCTCGTATTTCTTAAGATACTCATTACTCATTTCTTAGAAGGATGAAAATTAGAAGTAATTTCTCCAAAATACTCTCTAGACCATGAAGGCAAAACAGTCATCACAACACGTCACTCCACATTCCCCATCTTGTGACATGTAGTGAGCATCTGTGAGAATACTAGCTGCACACAGATTTTGCTTTTGTTCATATAGAAAATAGTTGATCCATCGCTTTTGCAACTAGAAAGCAGCAAAAGTGTTTTTTCTGATGTAACTGACAACACAGAAACAGGCTGGCATTTTCGTCAAATAGCAGCATGGCAGCTTCTTTATATTTATCCACTGAAGCTTGGTGGGCATTGTGGTTAACAATGCTCCACACACCTACACCCTAATATAGTGGGGAACCTTAAAGGAAAATTATACCCCCAAATATAAATACTTAAGCAACAGCAAAAGTATATTATTATTTACATGAAGCTGGGTTTTACATATAAGCTATTTTATACAATATATTTTATGTTGACCTACATTGTTAGTGGGATAGATTTCGTTAAAAAAACCTCCGTATATTGGATTTTTTCATTATACTTTTATTGCATTACTGACATGTTTATCTTCAATAAGATGGACAAGCTTATTTCTGTAAAAATATGCCATATGGAGGCAATCACATTTCAAAGACTTATATTACAGTCACATTTCCATTCACTTGCATTTTCAGTTCCAAGCACAACAGCAACTTATACAACCATTCAGGCGACTTCTGCAGACTTTACAGGTATGTATACATTAAACATTTAGGGCCAGTTAAATTACCAACTAACTAACACATTATATACTCTGAATACATCTTAATTACAACAAACCTCTCTGCTCTGTTAACACCTTGTTACACTTGCATTATGTTCAGAGACACTTTGACACTTTTCAAAACTACTAACATATATATGTTTGTTGTAAGCATAAATGCATATTTTCATGTTTTGCAAGTATACTTCAAGGGACATATCTTTTTTTAATAAGTTTTTTATAAGTTTTTTATTTAAATTTTAAACATAATACAATTAGAAGAGAGTAAAGGTATAGTAAAGAAGAAAGTTGAGAGAGAGGGGGGGAGGGGGGGTAAGGCATAAAATGTCATAACCAGTATATTAGTTCATCGGCAGTTAACTAGATTGCACAGTTAGCCAGGTACCCCATATCGCTTCAAATTTTCCAGGGCAGCCTCTTGAAAGATAGGTTAGTTTCTGGTTCGAGAGATAGTCATTTATGAGTTTTTGCCAATATTGTAATGTGGGAGGGTTGAGCGACTTCCAGTGCATTAATATGGCTTTTTTGGCATAATATAGGAGCTGTAGGTAGCATATTTTAGCATAGGAGTGTAGCTGCAAGCCCTCTATTATCCCCAGCAGACAGGTTTCTGGCGAACGAATACTTGGCAGTGCAAGCTTTTCATTCAGGTATTGGAGAACTGCACTCCAAAAGCTCTGAATTACCGGACATGACCAGAATATATGAAACATGGTACTAGGTTCCACTCTGCACTTAGGGCATAGATCCGATACATTATCATATATTTTTGCCGGGCGGGAGGGGGTTAAGTAAACTCTATTTAAAAAATTAATTTGTATAAGCCTATCCCTCATAGATATAGATAGCTCTGTTACAAGCTTTAGTGCATCTTTCCATTTTTCGTCAGTCAGGTCAGGGATATCTTCTTGCCATTTGCCCTTAACTCTCTCAAGGGGAGAGGGACCAGCAGTAGATAATATCGTATACAACCAGGATAAGGGTTTAGTAATATCGTATACAACCAGGATAAGGGTTTAGTAAGGTCTACCTGTGTAAGTAGGTCTCAAGGGTCACCTTCAAGTTGAATTGGAAATTGTATGTTGAAAGCATGGCGTAAATGCAAATAACGAAATAGCATAACTGGGTGGGGGTGTAGTTCCTGTTGGATTGTGTCATACGTTTTACAGTCACCCTCAGTGACTACATCACCCAGGGTTTTTATTCCGAGCTGTGCCCACCTTGCGATGTCTGACAGTGAGCAAAAATGAGGGAGGTGAGTATTGCCCCACAACGGGGTATGGGGGGACCAGGCTGTAGAGGTTCCTCGAACCAGAATTTGAGATTTCTGAAATGCCTTCACCACCGTGAGCATAGGAGTAGTGGTCACGTGATATGGAGAGACACCTCTGTGAGGGAGTTTGGCAAGGGCCTCAAAGGAGCCTATTGCCGCAGCTTCTAATACCACTGCTGAGTTGCTACGGTCAGGGACAATCCACCAGTGGGCATATACCAACTGGGCTGCAAGAAAGTAAAGTTTAAGATTCGGCAGTGCTAGGCCTCCTCCAAAAGCCGGCGCCTGTAGCACCCTAAAGTTTAATCGAGGATGGTCTCCTGCCCACAAGAAGCCTCTAATAATTTTGTCTATTCTGGCGAACCAATGGGCCCGGGGGGTTATGGGAGAATTATGGAGAACATACAGAAATTTGGGTAGGAAGATCATTTTAAACATATTAATTTTGCCTGGTAAAGAAAGAGGTAGGTCTTGCCACACAGCAACTTTGTTAGTCAGGGTCTGTACTACTGGATCTAGATTAAGTTGGTCATATCTATTAAGATCTTTATGGATCACTATATTGGCCAAATTCAGAAATAGATGTCAGGAGAGTTTCTAGGGCTAAACCCGAGTTGGCTAAATATACTAGCATATCATCAGCATATAATGAGATTTTCTCTGTCAGGTTTCCTATACGTAAGCCTTGTATATCCTCATTCGCCCGTATTCTGATGGCCAGGGGTTCTATAGCCAGGGCAAAAAGTAAAGGCGAGAGAGGACACCCCTGTCGGGTGCCCCTTCCCAGTGATATGCTTTCCGATACTTGCCCATTGACCAATATCTTAGCCCTCGGATGTGCATATAGTGTCTGAATCCACTTCCGAAGTTTAGGACCCAGCTTATAACGAGTTAACACCTCCCATAGGTATTGCCACTGAACTGTGTCAAAAGCCTTTGCCGTATCGAGGGACACTACAATCCTATTCCCCCCATTATCATGTTGGATCGATAGGTTAGTAAAAAGTCGCCTCACATTGATATCTGTGGTTTTAGAGGGCATAAAGCCTGTCTGGTCCGGATGTATTAGATCAGGCGCTATCAGTTTAAGTCTGTTGGCTATGATTTTGGCAAATATCTTAATGTCACAGTTAAGGAGGGATATAGGTCGATAGGTGTCACAGCTATCAGGGGGTTTGCCTTCCTTGTGTATTAGAGTAATAAAGGCGTCATAGCATGAGTCAGGCAGTATCCCTGTTCTATGAATTCCATTAAAGAGAGCTAAGAGTTTGGGGGCCAGAAAGTCTACATATTTCTTATACCATTCAATCGGAATCCCATCTGGACCAGGTGCTTTCCCCATAGGAAACCCATTGATTGCATCTTTAATTTCATCTAAGGTAATGTCTTGGTCTAATTGCATGGCTAGATCCAAAGGGACCTCTGGGAAGTCTATTATATTTAGGAATTCCTTGAGCTCGTCAGAAGAGGTATCAGGCGGTGAATGGTATGTGAATTGAAAATACATCTCAAATTGTTGTGTCATTTGTATTGGGTCTGTAATTAAAGTAGTCCCATTAGTAATGGCCTGTATCATAGTTTTAGGTACATCCCCCCTGGCCAGTAGCGCCAGCAGCTTCCCATTTTTGTCCCCCTTGTCATACCAGGCAGCTGCTCTGTAAAGCTCCCATTGCGAGTATTTGTGTACTAGTAGTAAGTCCAGATCTCTCTGAGCTGATTGCATAGCCTGTTTAGTTTTGTCAGATTCTATTAGTGTCAGATCTGTTTCTGCTTTAGCTAAAGTGTCTTGAGCAAGAGAGAAAGCCTGGTCCCCCTCTCTGCGCACTGACTTAATAAGGGAGATATATGCACCTCTTATATAGGCCTTACCGGCATCCCACACTATATGTTCTGCTGCAGTGTCTTGGTTTATTTCCCAATATTGTGTCAGCAAAGGAAGGAGACGTTCGTTAACCTTTGGGTTGGCTATCCATTTGGGGGGTAATCACCATTTATCTCCTCTAACCTGATTGGTGCCACCCAGAGATAATAAGAGAGGGGCATGATCAGAGCACATCCTCGTCAAGTATTCTATAGAGTCAACATATGGTAATACTTAAGTTGTACCTAGATACATATCTATACGAGACATTGCTGCAGAGGCCACAGAGTAACACGAATACTGTTTAAGCTGGGGGTGTCGCCATCTCCAGATATCCATCAGGCCTGTAGCTTCTACCCAACGGGCAAAATTTTTTTGTGTCATGAGCAGAGGGGTGTAGTCTATCTAGGGCCAGATCAGGGACCAAGTTGAAGTCACCTGCCCATAGCATACGATGATTGCCCATTTCAGCTACTTTTTGTAAGATTTCATTTAGTATTTGAATATCTGCAGGAGGAGGTAAGTATACATTAACAATTATATAAGTGGTATCAGCAATTTGGGCTTTCAAAATTAGATACCTTCCACCTCTGTCCGAAGTTAGTGCGTGAAAATGAAAATTTAGTGATTTCCTAACCAGGATAGCAACTCCCCTGGAGTATGTTGAGAGGTCTGCATGATATGCCACCGAAACCCAGTTCCGTTTCAGTGCACGAACCCTCTGGCCCACTAGATGAGTCTCCTGGAGTAATATAATATCTGCCCCAGATTTCCTGGCCGTATCTAAAACCACTGCCCTCTTGATTTTATCGTTAATCCCACGCACATTCCAGGATAGTAATTTAAAACTTTGAGGAGCCATAGTCATTTTTAGGGTAAATTTCGTTCCACTGGGGCCAGCGTAACTCTAAGGGCCTGTGGGCACTCAGCAAAAGAATGCTCAGCAAAAGAATGGTTGTGTCAGGCGATATAGGAGTGTGCTTCGAGTTTTGTGGGGAACCTATAGCTATCAGCAGCAATGTCTCGTACCACCAACAATATTTATTAGCCCTTAAACCTCCCCTCATAGAGGTAAGCAAAGAAAAGGGAAAGCGGAAAGAGAAGAAAAATAGACAAAAAGAATACCCATTAACATTAAATCTCCCACCCGGTATCCTCCTCCCAACCTGGAGATACATTTTCCCTTAATTCGAACAATCCCAACAGGGGAGTGGGTAGCACTTGGGAATAACTCTTAAAACAAAAAGATATGGTGAAACAGGGGCAGAGTATGAGTCTCCGTAGTACCTAGAGTAGCATATGTATATTAGGGAGATCCTGAGTGTCATCCCTGCAGCAGGATCAGACTGAGGTAGCCAAGTACATCAGGCACAGGTGCAAGACCGGTAATGTGCACACCATATCCCAATACTAAGACAGTGAAGATCCCAGCATGCCATCTTCCCCCACCTGCCAAGTAGAGGGGGTTCAGTGGTACACCGTCCCACTGAGTTCGCTTCCTTCCAAATCATGGGAGTATGCCTCAGTGTATTGGTTGTGATATGTCCAAGTTTAGTATTAATACACAATCATTAAGTAAAGTGCTTGCTCCTGTCCTGAGTATTCCATTGGTAGGGTAACTAGAGTGTCACTGAGAGCCCATAGGCACAAGCAGGAACAGTCTGTAACAACAGTCCACAGTTATGGCTTACAAAGTTCCAGCCATGTGCTAGTCTGAGGTGGAGAGGGTACATCCATGTGTCACCGAGCAATGTGAGTAAATGGGGAATGATGCCCTCCCCTTACCGTCAGGGAATATAGCCTGCAACCTATGGCTCAGTCTATAGTGTGAGGCTATAGCAGTCAGAAAAGTATAAACAAGAATGATCTCACCTGCTGCAGCACCGTCTTTCACCGTCTGTTTAATTAGGACGACGAGGGCTGGCTCTAGGGGACAGATCCCCCGGGCATCGAGCCAATCGCTTGCCTCTTGAGCTGAGGTGAAAAAATTGTCTCTGTCTCCGGCTTGAACCCTCAGTTTGGCTGGGTAGAGCATGCCGTATTTCAGATTGGCTTCTCGCAGGCGGCGCTTGACTGCCGTAAAGGTGCCTCTTTGTCTTTGAAGCTCTGCAGAGAAATCTGGGTAGATGGATACCTTCTTTCCTTCCACCATAATCTCTGTCTGGCTGCCTGCAGTACGGCGTCATAATTTCAGAAGTTTAGCAGTTGAACCAAAAAGGGCCTGGGCGGTGCTCCTGGTGGGGGGCTCCTACCTGGTACCCGATGGGCCCGTTCGACCGCATAGAAAGGTGAGAAAGCAGCTGTGGGGATGGAGTCTCTCAGACATTTTTCTGCAAAGGCCATGGGTCATTTCCTTCCGTTCTTTCTGGGAGCCCCACAATACGTAGGTTATTAAGTCGCTGCCTATTTTCATAGTCGTCCAACTTGTCCGTGCAGACCTTAAGTTGAGTTTCCATGCGTGTTATTGCTGCTGGAATCGGAGCGCAGGTATCCTCAAGAGTTGAGATTCTGTTTTCTGTCTCACACACTCTCTCCCGCATATTCTGTAAGTCGGCCCGCAGTAGCGAGAGGTCGATCTTGACTTCCTCCAATTTAGTGGAAAGCAAGGTCCTGCAATCAGTAATAGCGTCCAAGAGCAGCTGCGTCGCCGCTTCTGGTTGCGGTGAGGAGGAGCTCGCAGTCGCTGGTTGAGGTTCCTTCATATGAAAGCCATTTTGAGAAGGCTGCCTGGCAAATTGCTCAAGTTTAGATGCCGCATCAGACTTTGGTTTTTGTGTTTTGCTACCTCCCATCATGGGAAGAGTAGTATCGTTATAGTAGGTACTGTACTTGTTGCTAGAGTAGGATCTCCAAAAGTAGTAGTAGGCTGCGGTACACGGAGCTCTCGTCTGGGTTCTCTACATTAGAATAGTGCCCTTATTGACCTATCCCATAAGGCAGGATGTCGTTGCAGGTGCTGTAAGGGCCTTTAGTCAGTTGTCTTGGCTAGAAGGGTAACTGCAAAGTTTGTATGGGTACTTCATTCCAGGGCACTAAGCTGCAGTTATAATATTGCCACGTGAAGTCCAGAAGCAAGGGAGTGTCCCAGGTGCTCTGCCTTTGCTTGGTCTGGAGCCCTCCTGTTGCCTCGTGGGTGCCACCTGGTAAGGCTGGCTCCTCTCATGCCAGGGGACCACCGTGAGAGTGCCACTCAAATGGTCTCCCCAGGGCCATTTCCACTCAAGAGTCTCAGGTAGAGGCACTATCCCTTCAATGAGAGTGGCAGGGAGCCCCACAGATCTATGGTCTGGAAGCCTACAGAGGAGTAAGCAGGAACACTTGCAAGGGACGGTGAGATGGGGCGCCCCCAGGGTCTGTTAAGCACTCACCCCTGTTGTATTTCTTCCAGTGGGCCTCTCCGCGTTATTTCCGGCTGCATTCGGCGGGAGTTGGTTCCAGTCCGGATGCTCCGGGGCGGAGCCTTACTTGAGGCCACGGCTTTAGGCGCGGTACTAGGCCGCACTTTGTGCGGCAGCCTAGGAGCTGCTGGGTCGGCAGTTGAGCATCCGGATTGAAGCGGCTCACTCCCGGGAGCCCAGGTAACTTGCAAATAGCTGTACCGTTGAAATTTTTGGGGGATATAGGCCGATTTTATTAGGGACCCTGGGAGCGCTCGATAGACGTGTCCACTCTGCTTGCTGGCTTCAAGGAACATATCTTAATGAAGAAGAGAAATAATGGTGTTTAAAAAGAATACGAAACAATAGAATAAAAGGATTAAAGTTTAGTTCCCACTTATCCTTTGAGCAGGGCTGATCCTATCAAATGTGGGGCCCAATTGGGACCATGTTGGCGGGGCCCCTAGACAAAGTGTTGCTGGCTACTGACACAGCAAGTATTTAGGAAAATAAGGGCATACAGGCACAAAATAGAAAGGAAAGGGGCAGACAAGGTAAGAGAGTGAGAGGGATGAAATAGGGGCACATAATAGGGGCACACAGGGTAAGAGAGAGAGGGAGGAAATAGGAGAGTGGACTGGGCCAATAAGTTTGGGGCAGGCTGGGCCGATTCAGCTTGGGAGCAGGCTTGGTTGGATTGGGGGCAGGCAGGGCCTATCAAGGTTGGAGGAAAGCTGGGGCTATGAGAGTTGGGGGCAGGCTAGACCTATGGAGTTGGGGGATAGGCTGGCCTATCAGAGTTGAGGGTGGGCTGGACCTATGGATTTGGGGATGGGCTGGACTCTCAAAGTTGGGGGCAGGCCAGGCAGCATCATGTGCTGAGGGAAATATTATCTGTGCTGCCCTGTGGTGCGGGGCCCCCAGAGGTGCGGGGCCCAATTGGTAGAGATGGCGCGAACTGTTCGCCGGCGAACTTGTTCGCGCGAACATCGGGTGTTCGCGCTCGCCGGAAGTTCGCGAACGTCGCGCGACGTTCGCCATTTTGGGTTCGCCATTGTTGGCGCTTTTTTTTTGCCCTCTCACCCCAGACCAGCAGGTACATGGCAGCCAATCAGGAAGCTCTCCCCTGGACCACTCCCCTTCCCTATAAAAACCGAAGCCCTGCAGCGTTTTTTCACTCTGCCTGTGTGTGCTGAAGAGATAGTGTAGGGAGAGAGCTGCTGCCTGTTAGTGATTTCAGGGACAGTTGAAAGTTTGCTGGCTAGTAATCGTTTTGATACTGCTCTGTTATTGGAGGGACAGAAGTCTGCAGGGGTTTGAGGCACATTTAAGCTTAGGTAGCTTTGCTGGCTAGTAATCTACCTTCTACTGCAGTGCTCTGTATGTAGCTGCAGTGGGCAGCTGCAGTGGGCAGCTGCAGTGGGCAGCTGTCCTGCTTCTGATCTCATCTGCTGACTGCTGCAATAACAGTAGTCCTTGTAAGGACTGCTTTTATTTATTTTTTTGTTCCAATACAGAGCAGTATTACTAGCCAGCAAACTTACTATCATCTGTCCCTGAAATCACTAACAGCTCTCCCCCTACACTATCTCTTCCAAGCACACACAGGCAGATTTTTCAGATACATTTTTGCCCTTGATCCCCCTCTGGCATGCCACTGTCCAGGTCGTTGCACCCTTTAAACAACTTTAAAATCATTTTTCTGGCCAGAAATGTCTTTTTTAGATGTTAAAGTTCGCCTTCCCATTGAAGTCTATGGGGTTCGCGAACCGTTCGCGAACCGCTCGCATTTTTGCGCAAGTTCGCGAATATGTTCGCGAACTTTTTTTCCGACGTTCGCTACATCCCTACCAATTGGTCCAATTGGCCTAAGGCCGGCCCTGCCTTTGAGATAAAGCAATACATCCCAGTGACAGATATCAACCTGCCCTTTTCTGCATTTTTATTGATTATGCCATATCCCTGCATGTAAAATCTCCCTATGTGCCATATACCTTAGTATATTTAAACTGTAAATCGTGACAGGCACCCAAGGGGGTGATTTTTTGTATAGCCACAAACACTTGACTACTGCCTCAGGCAGTATGAACTGGATTCCACATATGCTTTACAAGACAAAGTATATTGTATGGCAGTATAATCCATTACTTAGTGAATCTGAAGAGGGACTATTGGCGAAATAGCATAAACAGATTTTGTAAGAAATGACAAAGGGTCATACATCGTTGTAGTAGAACAAGGAAGATGAAAACTTAAGAAAAAAAGTTCAGGTGTGATCCAAACTCATTTTCAATATCTTATATAACATTTACTTTAATATTACATTTTAAATGGCTAAATTGATATTGCAACCAGTTTTATAGCTGCTTTAGCTTTACAATGTTGGTTCACAAAGCAAGTGTCATTCCTACTGTATGTAAGTTTGTAGGTCCTATTTTTTCCCCACTTATTCTATACTTTAATATTAGACCACAAAAACATCATGGGGCTAAATTCTACCTAGGTTACCCATATCTATCCAGTTGCTCAAAGTAAACACTCAGCAGTTTGATGTGATCAAATTTGATTTAACCCCTAATAGAAGAAACAAAATCTATCTATATAGATACTTTATAGTATTAATACTATGCATATCAGCATCAAAATGTTAGGGATCACTACTGCCCATATTCAGTTGAATGAAATAGAAAGCTCCTGGCATGCTGGTGGCACGTCTCATTGTTGTCAATGGGAAGTTACCTGTAGAAATGCAGAATTTTTGTTGCTTCTTACTGAGTAACAGCAATTGAATGCCATTTTTGCTATAGCTAATAAAGCCATTAAAAAAAACAATTTATTTCAGGACTTATTTATTCTTATTCTAGTCTTTTTTACTCCAACACATTTTTGTTCATTGCTGCCCAATCAGTAGCAGGTATGTAACTCTAAATGGTCCATTCTGACATCATCAAGATACATCTATTAAATGGTATTATAATTGTTAATAATAGGAAAGTCAGTGTTATAAAACTTCCTCCTTACTGTAAATAATTATTAATTATATATTGGTATAGTACTATAGAATAAAGGTAGGTACTTGTTCCACTGCATTTCATTTCAGCACAGAGCTGACTCACACCTGTGTCTTGTCATTGTTTGCAAAACTTGGAACAATGAACAACAGGGCAGGTGTGCTAACAAAGATATGACATTCTTTGCTTCCTTTATTGTCAGTGACCAATAAGGCTGATGCCATTACTGACTCTTTCTGGCATTTCCCATTCAAGTAAAAGGAGTGGCCCCAAGGCAGCAGTTCTAAAATATTCACATAAAAACATCCTGTGAGCTGTAAGTTTATGGTAACATTTCATCAGGATATGGACTCTATGGGGTAGATTTATCAAGGCTCGAATTTCAAGGGTTAATAAACCCTCGAATACGACCCTCAAAGTTAAATCCTTCGAATTCGAATATTTTATATATATTTTTATTAGATTAAAAAAAGGTTAGAAAAGTGCTGGGGAAGGTCCCCATTGACTAACATTACAATTTGGTAGGTTTAAAGTGACGAAGTATGAAGTCGAAGTATTTTTTAAAGAGACAGTACTTCGACTATCGAATGTTTGAACAGTCGAACGATTTTTACTTCGAATCGTTTGAATCATTCGATACAATCGAATTTGACCAATTCGATGGTCAAAGTACCCAAAAAATACTTTCGAAATTCGAATTTCTTTACATTTGAATTCTTCACTCAAACTTAGTAAATCTGCCCCTTAGTGAATTTAAGGGAGGTGGCAGTGGGAACTGGGGGAGCGATATTTAATCTAGACTTTTTTTCAAAAGATTTTATTAGCATTTTTAATAGTACAAAATGGATGTCACAGTAAGAAATACTATTGTTATTTCTGGCAAAACCATTATATCTGCTCACATTAAACTTAGATGCCTACCTTAACACAAAGCTACATGTTTGCATTACATTTTAAGTTGCGTGCCAGTATAAAAGGTAAAAACAAAAAAGGGAACATTGAGTCACAGGGCCTTTCTTGTAAGAATTTATAGTTTTACTCACCCTTGAAGAACAATAGACCCTGCTAGCTAAGTGACATCCACATCAGTGTTGAAAGGTCAATTTTCTTCTTTCCAACTGTATTATCAATACTGGCTTTAAAATCTGTCCCATTAGTGCTATTTTTCAAAATGTCCACAAAGTAAAATTGATGTTTTAATAAACAACTTGTTTGACAGATTATTTCTGTGAAGAATCTAATCTTGGACAAAAGTGTATGCATTTTGTTCTGTCATCATCTAGAAAGTTTCCATGTGTGCTGCACCATTCAGAGCCTGGTCATGCTCTCAGAAGCAGGCAATGCAATGAAAGGGCCTTGGGTTTCCTGTAGTTTGGAGCCTGAATTCTGGATAACTGATCCCATACCTGTACACGACTGTCATTTTAGTTGCTAGTAACATGAAATGCAATGTGCTATGCCAAAGCATCGCTTTTGTGAACCCCTATATTATGAGTTTAGTCATATAAGGTCCAGTAACATAGAAAACGCACATGTAAGTTATACAAAATTTACAGTTATTATTTAGTATAATAGTATATATTATGTGAGCATGAAAATCTGATTATTTTTCTAGACCTTGGTGAGGAAAACTGACATGAAATTCAAATGAATTACCCAATTTCATTCGGCAGGGTTACTGGTCCTTGAAAATTGTGAAATTTTGTTTTAAAAACCCAGAGGTATCATGTAATCTCAACATTATACTTTTTATAATATCATGTGTTGTGTCTTTAAAGTTTTTCAATTGTACACTTTTTAGTAATATTATTTTGATTTAATTTATGCTTTAAACAGCTTGTGGAATTGGAGGTCCTTCAGGGTCAAACAGAATAGTGGGCGGAACTAATGCAGCACTGGGTTCATGGCCTTGGCAAGCAAGTCTGCGTTTATATGGTAGTCATAGGTGTGGAGCTTCTTTAATCAACGATACCTGGCTGGTAACTGCTGCTCATTGTTTTGATATGTAAGTTTTCATCTATATACAGTATCTAGAATAAGATTTATTCAGTTGACATTTCAGTCTGTTGAGAGAACCTTCCTTTTTAAAGGGTTGAAAGCTCCCTCAAGGGACCAAACAATGAAACATTTAATTTTATTGCCATTCATGGGTGTTTAATTTCACTTTTTTTTAATAATATCCAATGATAACACACTGAAATAACTAATATTATAGGAGACATTTATGTTGCTGTATAATGTGCATAAAAACCAGCCCCCCAGCTTGAAGCAGTGATTACTAACACTCCTGCTGTTTTGATATTCCCATTACATACAGGAAACTCCCAAAAGTGGCTACATTTGAACATTTGGATGGCTAATTCTAAATACAATAAAAAGTGTTGACCAAATAAAATTAGATTTTCCCTATTTTCAAAGAAATACATTGAAATCTGTGTGAAAATCTGTAAGCTAGTTGTTCTCTCTTTCCAAAGGAATGCAAATGTGAATTCATGGACAGTAGCTTTGGGAACAATAAATGTATCCTCTGGTTCTGAGTTTAAGATCGAGAAAATTATCATCTATGAAGGTTACACCAGTGAAACCCACAAGAATGATATTGCACTCCTTAAATTATTCACTCCACTGAACTTTACAAGGACTATTCGGCCAGTGTGCCTACCAGAAGCATCTGATATATTTTCTGATAACTCATCATGTTACATCACTGGATGGGGAGCACTTAAAGATGGAGGTTTGTAATAATATTGATATTTGGCATGATTTCCTAACTAAGATATCTATTTTTGAGATACATAAATCATATTATTAATTGGTAACTGGTTCTGTTTTCTAAATGGCAAAGGTTATAGATCATAGGTTCCTAAATTGTGGGGCTCACTTCCTGTGAAGGAATGAAAGCAGTGGATATGAAAATGAGCCTGCATGCTAGATAAGGCAAGACTTTGGGTGCATTCATTTCTGGTTGCATATGGATTCCTTAAAGGGGTATGGTGTAGAGAGGGATATTCTGAGCCAATTTGTAATTGGTTTTAATTTTTTATTATTTAAAGTTTTTGAGTTATTTAGCTTTTTATTCAGCAGCTCTTCAATTTGCATTTTAAGCATTCTGGTAGCAAGGAACCAAATTACCCTAGCAACCATGCACTGATCTAAATAAGAGAGTGGAATATGAATAGGAGAGTCCTAAATAGAAAGATGATTAACAAAAAGTAACAATATATTTGTAGCCGTACAGAGCATTTGTTTTTTAGAAGGGGTCAGCAACGCCCATTTGAAAGCTGCATAGAGTCAGAAGAAAAAGGCAAATAACTTTAAAAGTATAAAAACTAGATATGAAGACCAATTGAAAAGTTGTTTAGAATTGGCCATTCTATAACATTCTAAAAGTTACCTTAAAGGTGAACCACCCCTTTAAGGCCCAGGCTGAAGGCAAAACAAGGTTAGGGTGAACACATGTCTGGACGTCTAGATGTTGTTGAACTTAATAACATTTATCACCTTGTTATGAGCTAAGTGGTTAGAACCAAAAGTTAGAACACAATGGGGACATTAAAATTGTCTGAAAATAATTTCTATACTGTAGGTTAACCAGATGAAACATTTCCTGATGGCTCTTTGATTTATGCAGCATGTAAGTAGGTGAAATACATTTTATTTCACATGTACAAAATTGGGTAATATACAGTTCAGCCAGCAGGCACCAACTCTTAATGCCAGCCTGTAGGGGATTCCCCTTTAGGTGCCTATAAATGGAAGTGCAGTAGCCAGAGACTTCATCTTTGGCATTAGAACATTAGCATCGCCTTGATTAATCATGTTACTTTGTGACATGCCTATTTCTTACTGCAAAGGTCTGTACAGTTTCCTTGCGGAGTGGTAAAGTCAGAGGGTTGCCAGGTAACCAACAATACTCCCAGCTCACTGGCTGGCAGCCATGGCCCACCATCCCCAGGTGGTTGTTGGGCAAACTTTCTCCTGATGGGAGTCTCTTGGTTACAGGTAGGCCCATTACAAGCTAGCACTCAAAGAGTTCATATAAAATTACAGCACAGTTAATGGTAAGGTGGTGGAAAAATGTATTAAGTCGAATACTGTATTGCAAAAGCAGCCTTGACTACATTCTCAGCACCTTTAAGGGGTAATTCACCAGCTAAGATAATTATAAAGTCATCTTACAATTTTGTTTTTACATTGTTGTTCTGCATCTCTCAAGCTAGGAATGTCAACTGCTGTATAATTGCTAGGGGTTAACTATTCGAGTAAACAGGTAATGCAGAATGTAAAATTAATAGAAAATAAATAATAGAAATAAAAGGAAAGTAGCTGATAAGAGAAACAATCAGACCAGTTCAGAGTCAGTGACCCCCAGCAAACTTCATTCTCAATTGCATTTTGGAAGTAAGCAGAATATAAATGGCAATAATTAAAAAAAAAAGTTAAAACTTACAGTATGTTATGTATGTTTGTATTTTTTTAGGTTCAGTATCCCAAGTGCTACAGCAGGCTGAAGTAAAGATAATTAATTTAGACTTATGCAGCAGTTCTCAGATGTATGGAAGTTTAATAGATCAGTCAATGATATGTGCTGGTTATGCTACAGGAAACATTGACTCCTGTCAGGTAAGTTCAAATTAACTACTGGCTCCATTTTAAATTGTCTGCATCTGAAAAAGTTTTCTGAACAGGCTATATGCAAACTTTGGCATAGGTTTGGCCTTTTACCTTTTTTTTCTGGAAAATTTGCTAAACGGCAAAACTTTAGCGAAATGCATTGGTCTATGGGCGTCAAAATTATTTTGACATGCAACAATTTTGATGTGAGCGACAATTTTTCTACGCGCAACTATTTTGTCCAAATGCATTAAAGGGTAAAAATTTCATGCGGGTGACTATTCTGACACCGAAATTTGCCGCAAATTCATGCCTGCCGGATTTGCCCATCACTAACAGGGTGTTGTTGAAACCATAAAGCTCCTGCCTGGTCAAGAGATGGAAGTAACTCCAGGGTTGTCTTATGTCAATAGGCACTGCAGAAATGTGATCTTTGCACCTGTGAACAGTTGTGCCTGGCACTGCTCAGTTCTTCTTGCCCTCCGTTACAAATTAGATGCTGCTGTGCCTATTATAAGCAAAAAGTCCAGCAGCACACTGGACACTGGCACTGGCTGAAAAAGAGCCCATTGGTGCCCGAGGGCTCAATAAAGTTTTCATTGCGTCTGCAATTGACAGTGTGCAGCTGGACATTTTGCATATACATGACTATGTGGCCAGTGCAGGCCCTACCACACAAGTGGTGGCAATTTACTTGCATGGGTAGAAGTACTCCAGCTAAATATTGTATATGTTTTTATGCAAGTACCTTTAATGAAAGTGATTTTACGTGCAACTCGTTGCAAGGAAGAGCACAAATTGCCCACTGAGTGGACCAAAATGAGCCCTCTGGTGGATTATTTTCATGCGATTTTTGCTTAAAAAGTGAGTTTAAGGGAAGAATGATATCAAAATGTAGTGGATTACCCAAAAATTATCTGTGTGTTCTACTTACATAGTAACATATTTAGTAAGGTTGAAAAAAGACATGTTCAACGAGTTCAACTTTTTTTTTTTTTATTATTAACTACCTATCTGCCAGTTGATCCAGAGGAAGGAAAAAAACCCATCTGAAGCCTCTCCAATTTGCCTTAGAGGGGGAAAAATTCCTTCCTGACTCCAAAATGGCAATCGGACTAGTCCCTGGATCAACTTGGACTATGAGCTATTTCCCATAGCCCTGTATTCCCTTACTTGCTAAAAAGCCACCCAACCCTTCTTAAAGCTATCTAATGTATCAGCCTGTACAACTGATTCAGGGAGAGAATTCCACATCTTCACAGCTCTCACTGTAAAAAACCCCTTCCGAATATTTAGGCGGAACCTTTTTTCTTCTAATTGGAATGGGTGACCTTGTGTCAGCTGGAAAGACCTACTGGTAAATAAAGCATTAGAGAGATTATAATATGATCCCCTTATATATTTATACATAATAAGCATTACATTAAGCGCCTCTTCTCCAGCGTGAACATCCCCAATTTGGCCAGTCTTTCCTCATAGCTAAGATTTTCAATACCTTTAACCAGCTTAGTTGCCCTTCTCTGTACCCTCTCTAATACAATAATGTCCTGTTTGAGTGATGGAGACCAAAACTGTATGGCATATTCTAGATGGGGCCTTACAAGTGCTCTATACAGTGAAAGAATGACCCCCTCCTCCCTTGACTCTATGCCCCTTTTAATACAGCTCAAGACCTTATTTGCCCTTGATGCTGCAGACTGGCATTGCTTGCTACAGACAAGTTTACCATCTACAAGGACTCCAAGGTCCTTTTCCATAATGGATTTGCCTAGTGCAGTCCCATTTAGGGTATAAGTGGCTTGGATATTTTTACATCCCAGGTGCATGACTTTACATTTATCAACATTGAATCTCATTTGCCACTTAGCTGCCCAGATTGCCAGTTTATCAAGATCATGTTGCAAGGATGTCACATCCTGGATGGAATTAATTGGGCTGGATAGTTTTGTGTCATCTGCAAACACTGATACATTACTTACAACACCTTCCCCTAAGTCATTAATGAACAAGTTAAATAAAAGTGGACCCAATACTGAGCCCTGGGGGACCCCACTAAGAACCTTACTTCAAGTCGAGAATGTCCCATTAACAACCACCCTCTGTACCCAATCATGAAGCCAGTTTCCTATCCACATGCAAACGACTTCATTAAGCCCAACAGACCTTAGTTTAGAAAGCAGTCGTTTGTGGGGCACAGTATCAAACGCTTTGGCAAAATCCAAATAGATCACATCTACTGCCTCCCCACTGTTCAGAATGTTACTTACCTCATCATAAAATGCAATCAAATTCGTCTGACATGACCTATCCTTCATAATGCCATTCATTAGGACAACATTTTGAATGTGATCCCTTAACAAGCTTTCAAATAATTTGCCCACCACAGATGTCAAGTTTACTGGCCTATAATTGCCAGGCTGAGATCGTAATCCCTTTTTAAATATTGGAATAACATCAGCTTTTCTCCAATTCATATGCACCATACCAGATGACAGTGAATCTGAGAAAATCAGAAATAAGGGCTGGTCTAAAACTGAACTAAGCTCTCTTAGAACCCGGGGGTGTATGCCATCAGGCCCTGGAGCCTTGTTTACATTAATTTGTATTAAAGCTTTTTGAATCATATCCTGAGTCAGCTACTGACTAGATTGAGCTGAACCATTCCTGCAGTTATAAAGTGAGCCTGTGAACCCAGACTCCTCTATTGTATACACTGAAGAAAAGAACTGATTTAACACATTTGCCTTTTCTGTATATGTTGCAGCCATACCTGCATCTTTTTACTATTAATATATTTAAAAACTTTTAAGGGTTAGTTTTCACCTCCACCGCAATTAACTCTTCATTTCTTTTCTTAGCCTTCCGGATTGCTGATTTACAACATTTATTACAGTGTTTATATTCATTAAATGCAGCTTCTGTCCCTACAGATGTGTAGTTTTTAAATGCCTTTCCCTTCTTTCCCATTAACTTCTTTACTTCTGTATTAAGCCACACAGGATGATTCTTAGAGCTTCTACGTTTAGCCCTTAAGGGAATAAATTGAGAACAGTAATGATTTAATATCATTTTAAAAGACAACCATTTCTGTTCTGTTTGTAGCTGAAAACCTAATGCCCAAATCAATGCTCTGTAGGGCAGCCTTCAAGGCACTAAAATTAGCTTTTCCAAAATTCATGGTTTTTGTTGCCCCAGTATATTTTTGTTTTTTGCACCAGACATTAAAAGATATAACATTATGGTCACTATTACCCAGGGGTTCAATGACTTGCACATTTTCTATAAGTTCTGGGTCATTTGAGATCACTAAATCTAGAATATCATTTTTTTTTGGTAGGCTCCTCAACAACCTGTGCTAAAAAATTGTTGTGCAATAAGTTTATAAACTTGTTTCCATTTACTGATCTAGCAGTACCGTTGCTCCAGTCAATATCTGGGTAATTAAAATCCCCCATTATCATTACTTTACCTAAACTAGCAGCCTTTTCTATTTGCATTAGGAGCTTTGTCTCTTCCTCCTCACTTACATTAGGGGGTCTATAGCATACTCCTACAATTAATTTGCTGGATTCTTTACAATCGGTGAAGAACTCCACCCATACGACTTCTGCCCCCTCATTTTCTAACATGACCTCCTCCTTTATATGAGCTTTTAAATCCTGCCTAACATACAGACATACCCCTCCTCCTTTTCTATTGCCTCTATCCTTCTGACACAAAGTATAGCCACGGATATACACTGCCCAGTCATGCGACTCATTCAGCAATGTTTCGGCCACACCAATCACATCATATTTTCCTTCCAACACCAGCAGCTCCAGCTCTCCCATTTTACCAGTCAGACTTCTTGCATTTGTAAACATACAGTTCATACTGGTACTATATTGAACATATGACATGTGGTCCTCCCTATCCTTAACAGTATCCCCAGCCAAATCTCCTCCCCCATTTCTTTGCCCACTATCTCAACTAACCTGTCTTCCACTGAATATTTTACTGAACCCTCCCCCCCACACCTAGTTTAAAATCTCCTCCAACCCTCTAGCCATCTTCTCTCCCAAAACAGCTGCCCCATCATCATTGAGGTGCAGCCCATCCCTAGCAAAGATCCTGTAGCCGACTTAAAAATCAGCCCAGTTCTCCAAAAACCCAAAACCCTCCTCCCTACACCAATCTTTGAGCCACGCCAATCTTCCCTACGCTCCCGCTGTCTCCTTAGTGTTGCTCGTGGCTCAGGTAATATCTCTGAGAAAATTACCTTGGAAGTCCTCGCCCTCAGATTTGCACCTAGTTTTTTAAAATCATTTTTGAGGACTTCACCACCTCCTCTAAGTTTGTCATTGGTACCTATGTGTACCAAGACCGCTGGGTCTTCCCCAGCCCCTCCCAATAATTTGTCCACTCGTTCCACCACATGCCCAACCCTAGCACCAGGCAAGCAGCAGACTGTTCGGCATGTAGGGGCCTTGCGACAGATTACCCTATTCACCTTTCTAATAATTGAATCCCCTATAACTAGAACCTGCCTTTCCTTCCTTGCACTCCCTCCACCACCCGTATTAGAGCCACTGCCTCCCGGGGGCTCCGAGAGTCAGCCTGCTCCATACACGCCAGTTCGGAGTTTTCCTCCCCAGCATCTTCAGCCAAAACGGCGAATTTGCTGTTTTGGACAAACTGTGGACCAGCCCCCCTACTTTTCTGTCCCCTACTTCCCCTCTTGACTGTCACAAACCTTCCTCCCTCATTAACCTCCACTGCCCCTTCTCCTCCCCCCACTCCACTAGCCCCTGCCAGTGGTTGCTCTGTGAGCCTCCTGTCTTTCCCCTAGTTTGCCGATGCTCTCAGTGTAAGTTCAACCTTTAGAGTCTGCAGCTCAGATTCCAAGATGAAAACCCACAGACATCTCTTGCATGTAAATACTGCATGGAACTGCTGCTCCAAAACCACATACATGTGACAAATGTAATTCCTCACAAACGCCTTTTTGGTTTTAAACGCCTTAAGGTTTTTTACTTCTGTGTCCATGATTCCAGTGACAGATGATACTTTATGCCCTGGTACATGCTGGTTTCATTATAATGATTACCACATAAGGCTAAATTTGAAAGAGGACTTTGGGAGAAGCTGAAGGTAATTATTGACTAAAACAATGTATGGAAGTCACTAAAAACAATGTATGGTAGTCATTGAGGTCTGTAATTGATCAAAAAGGATGCAAACAACAAAGTCGCTAACATTCTCAATGGTCTTTGTGAATGTTTTTTGCACTTACAAATCATATTGTATTCCCCCATTCGAGCACCATTTAACCATATATAAAAAAATAACTACTGATGAGCAAATCTGTCCCATTTTACCAAAAAATTTGTGAATTGCATTGAAGTCAATAGACTTTTTTTATGGGTGCAACTTTTCTTCTCACTCCAAATGCAATAATGTCAATGAGCATTTTTTCCTCAGTCTAAATCCATTGAAGTGAATGTGTGTTTTTTGACACATTTTTTTCGCAGCAAATCATTTAATGATGGAAAAATTAGGAATTTCGCTGCAAATCAATGCGTGGTGAAAAAAATTGCTCATTACTAAAAATAACCACAGTTAACAATAGAACCTCTAGCTACTAACAGCTGGGTTAGTATGATTTTAATATAACACTGGATGAATGTAGAGCATTTTGGGAAAACTGATGATTTTGGGGTCATAGCATTATATATATATATATATATATATATATATATATATATATATATATATATATATATATATATACAGGTATGGGACCTGTTATCCAGAATGCTCGGGATCTGGGGTTTTCTGGATAACGGATCTTTCCGTAATTTGGGTCTTCTAGAAATTTATTTAAACATTAAATAAACCCAACAGGCTTGTTTTGCTTCTGATAAGGATTAATTATATCTTAGTTGGGATCTAGTACAAGCTACTGCTTTATTATTACAGAGAAAAAGGAAATCATTTTTAAAAATTTGGATTATTTGGATAAAATTGAGTCTATGGGAGACAGCCATTCTATAATTCGGAGCTTTCTAGATATCGGGTTTCCGGATAAGGGATCCTATACCTGTATATATATATATATATATATATATATATATATATATATATATATATATATATATATATATATATATATATATATATATATATATATGTATGTGTATATATATATATATATTTATATACACAGATCCTATACCTGTATATATATATATATATATATATATATATATGTATGTGTGTATATATATATATATATATATATATATATATATATATATATATATATATACACAGTATCCTATACCTGTATATATATATATATATATATATATATATATATATATATATATATATATATATATATATATATATATGTATGTGTATATATATATATATATATATATATATATATATATATATATATATATATATATATAAATATATATATATATACACAGTATCCTATACCTGTATATATATATATATATATATATGTATGTGTATATATATATATATATATATATATATATATATATATATATATATATAAATATAAATATATATATATATATATATCAATATATATATATATACACAGTATCCTATACCTGTATATATATATATATATATATATATATATATATATATGTATGTGTGTATATATATATATATATATATATATATATATATATATATATATATATATATATATATATATATATATATATATATATATATATATATATATATATATACACAGTATATTTAGGGAAGAAACATCAACATTAGGGACCAAGATCATAGGCCTAGGCAATTTAGAAACACTTATTTATGTGCTGAATTAAGAACTGTTATACTGCATGACTACATAAAGGAAGTAAAATACTCTCTCTTGGAAAGTTTACTTGTGGACTTTGAGGCTTCTAGACAATCCTTTCACCTGGCAATATTCTGGATGAATTCATTAAAACAAATAAATTGCAATTGCTTATTTGCTTTGAAACAACATTTAACTCTATTGTTTGCTTCCATTTAGGGAGATTCTGGTGGGCCCTTAGTTACCCTGAAATCTGGCAGATGGGTCCTTATTGGAATTGTGAGCTTTGGATATGGATGTGCATTACCAAACAAACTCGGTGTATATTCCAGAATAACTTATTTGCACAACTGGATAACAAAACACTCTGGCCTATAATGTATAATGCTCTAGCCTTGCTAAATTAAAGATCAGATGAATGATTTCTTGCAGTGCAGTATATCAGCATGTAGTATGTTGTGGTTTATTAAAAACCATTAAAACCTTCAAAAAACCATTTTCCTTCACTTAGGACTAGGAAAAAAATCTGATTGTCATTCGTGTAGATTTAGTTATTGTCTTAAGGCAACTTAAATGTACTAAATAAAAGCTGCTAAAATTAATAACTGGGAATGGATGCTCTCTGTAATAAGTCTTTTTATTTTGCACCTAGGTTATGCAATGTCTTAATTTTTTGTGAAATAAGTTTGATTCATACATTCTAGGAATGATGCAACTGCACATTTTGTATAATATTATTATGGTGCATTTATTTACATTACTGGCCTTCTTATAATTGCACTGATATTATAGGGTTTACACAAGTGATTCTTTGGCACAGCAGACTGCAATTGATGTTAACAGCAACTGAAATGGCAGTCATGTACTATGAAAGACCAGTGATCATTTTATAAATGTCAAAGCTGCTTTTTTATTTAAGAAGGCAGTGTTCCCTGACCAGTTCTATGGCATTCTCTGATAACAGCATAGCATAATTAAATTGTATATATTATAATAATTGCACGTTTCAGGAAGCACTTTCTTTTATACTCTGAGTAATGTGTGCAGATTACATTTCCTGTTATGCAGGATTATTTTAAAGCTCATTATTTTGAGTCTCGTATTTGCATTATGATTTGGCAAAAGCTGTGAAACAGTCTGTGGTTCTATAGCTATTGTTACACTACTACTTTCAAAATTCTCTGGAGACTTCCCTGTCGTATATAGTCAGCTTGTTTTACAAAAAGCTGCATCCTGTTTTTCTCTTTATGATTAACACAAGTTAATCAATATACAAATTGGGTAACTATTTTTTCTTGATAATTGGCTACCAGGATTCTCTGATGCTAATGTCTGTAGTAATTTATTGTTTTGTTTTGTTTTTTTTTTTAGAATTAATTGTCTTCTATTTTGTTTTTCTAATTGTTTTCTACAATGAAGGAACAAATGTTGTATATGGCACAAACAAAACCTGTGTGACATTTCATATTTAATCAAATAAAATAAGATATCCCGTGTTTTAAGTTGGATTTGATTTATATTTTTTATGTGTAATAAAAATGCTTAAATGTGTGCTGTGTGTATGAAGGTAACACATACATCTTGGGCTGCAGTCATAATTCCATTTCTGCACTATTGTTGACAGCCCCCATCAAACCTGCTCCAGTGCTAGAAAGTTAATATTGTTGCCTTCATCATTGATATCTGTTGGGTTTGTTAATATAGTTAGGAAGGTGTCATCTTATAATAACAATGCAAAGAAGAAAACTTTATCAAAATATATTCCTGTTAGGAATGGTGCTGCTGGTTTTCAGAGCATTCTGCATATGGATACAGGCTATACCAACTATAAAAAACAGATGGATGTTACTGAACATAATTTCCTTTTGTTTTGAATGTGAGAGAATGGACAAGCAAGCTCTTTATGGAGGATTTGTACTACATGTAATCTTTGTGGATGAATGTGGAGCATTTTGGGAAGACTGATGATTTTGGTGTCAAATATATTTGATATTGATATTGAGATATATATATATATATATGTGTATATATTTATATATATATATATATATATATATATATATATATATATATATATATATATATATATACACACAAATACAAGAGGTCCTCTGCACTCAACCCATTATCAATATATTTAAGACAAAGACATTTTGTGCATACTGCTACAGAAAAACGCCTTACCCTTTAAACAAAATAGGGATTGTTTGTCCATATATTGCAATATATTTAAGCTGGCCAACTACGTCAAAGTCATCTCATATCTGGCCAGTCCTACTCTTAATTTTCATCTGATTCATTAAGAATTCTATTGCTTTATTATACATTTTACAAAGGGACTAAGTTTTACCTGCAACTTACCTGCTGCTTTCAAAGTAAAACACACAAACTTGTATTTTGTGGTCACACCCTCATTGCACCCCTAATGATTTTAAAAATTAGTGGTGAGCACAACTTTCCCTTGTTTCCCTTGTCCCTATATATATATATTGTACAGGACTCCAGGGGTGGGTCCTGGACAGCAGGTATATTTCCCCTTTATTCAGGTACCTGGAGGGTGCACACCAGGGCTAATTACTGCAGCAGTGCAGGAGTTAAGAGAGTCCTGAGAGTTCAAGAAGGGGGTTGGTAGACAGACGTGAGGTCTGCACAAGAGAAGTGTGTTTGGGAACTGCTCTCCTGACTGGGAGTTCAACATTTTGCAAGGCTAGGTGAGCCTGATCCCTGAATGGGAAAATGAACTGTTTAATTTGTCAGTTTTGCTAAGCATGATAGCTAGGGATGTAGCGAACGTCGGAAAAAAAGTTTGCGAACATATTCGCGAACTTGCGCAAAAATGCGAGCGGTTCGCGAACGGTTCGCGAACCCCATAGACTTCAATGGGAAGGCGAACTTTAACATCTAAAAAAGACATTTCTGGCCAGAAAAATGATTTTAAAGTTGTTTAAAGGGTGCAACGACCTGGACAGTGGCATGCCAGAGGGGGATCAAGGGCAAAAATGTATCTGAAAAATCTGCCTGTGTGTGCTTGGAAGAGATAGTGTAGGGGGAGAGCTGTTAGTGATTTCAGGGACAGATGATAGTAAGTTTGCTGGCTAGTAATCTGCTTGATACTGCTCTGTATTGGAACAAAAAAATAAATAAAAGCAGTCCTTACAAGGACTACTGTTATTGCAGCAGTCAGCAGATGAGATCAGAAGCAGGACAGCTGCCCACTGCAGCTACATACAGAGCACTGCAGTAGAAGGTAGATTACTAGCCAGCAAAGCTACCTAAGCTTAAATGTCCCTCAAACCCATGCAGACTTCTGTCCCTCCAATAACAGAGCAGTATCAACACGATTACTAGCCAGCAAACTTTCAACTGTCCCTGAAATCACTAACAGGCAGCAGCTCTCTCCCTACACTATCTCTTCAGCACACACAGGCAGAGTGAAAAAACGCTGCAGGGCTTCGGTTTTTATAGGGAAGGGGAGTGGTCCAGGGGAGAGCTTCCTGATTGGCTGCCATGTACCTGCTGGTCTGGGGTGAGAGGGCAAAAAAAAGCGCCAACAATGGCGAACCCAAAATGGCGAACGTCGCGCGA
The DNA here is from genome assembly GCA_038501925.1 of Xenopus petersii. Taxonomy (NCBI): domain Eukaryota; kingdom Metazoa; phylum Chordata; class Amphibia; order Anura; family Pipidae; genus Xenopus; species Xenopus petersii. Next base: position 77,727,088 of record CM076673.1, on the reverse strand, counting down.
CGTTCGCGAACTTCCGGCGAGCGCGAACACCCGATGTTCGCGCGAACAAGTTCGCCGGCGAACAGTTCGCGCCATCTCTAATGATAGCCAATGTTAATTTATGCTGAAAACTGTGTTCAACTGCTATTTTTACCTGCTGAAGATACAGCCTGTTTAAGTTGTCATTTGTACCTGCTGAAGATACAGCTTGTTTAAGTTTGACTGCAAAATAAAAGGACATTTATACTACTATTGTGTTATGGCCAGAGTGCATGGGCGATCCCTCTCCCCCCCTGAACTTTACTCTATCTATCTATCTATCTATCTATCTCCACCCATCCAAATAAGATCAGCACTCTCAGGGCTTAAAAATATCAAAGAGGTTTTATTGAAAAACCCACAGCATAGGACGAACGTTTCGGCCCTGTCCAGGGCCTTTCTCAAAGTGCTGAATCTATCAATGTACATGCCTTATAACTACTAACTGGTGGGAAAAACAACAGCTGTAGTGGTATCAGGGCCGGAACTAGGGGTAGGCAGAAGAGGCACCTGCCTAGGGCGAAATCTTAAGGGGGTGCTT